>LLCB01000178.1:0-118920 GCA_001414345.1 Hymenoscyphus infarciens | reverse complement strand
AGTATAGAAATAAATAGAATATATATAGTATTAATACTTTCTAGGCTTTAATAGACTAATTAGTTGATACTTTTTAGTCTTTAATAGAGTATTAAGTCGATACTTTTTAGTCTATAATAGACTAATAAGTCTTAAAGAAGTATAGATATATATATTATATATATATTATTAATACTTTTAGGCTTTAATAGACTAATAAGTCTAAAAGAAGTATAGAAATAAATAGAATATATATAGTACTAATACTTTTTAGACGTTAATAGACTAATAACAGTTCTTAATTTAGCCCTAGCTATCTAACTATATAATAGTTATATTATAGCTATACTACTATTAGCGGTTATTCTATAGCTCTATTAGTTATATATTTTCTAAGCGTTCGTTATACTATCTCGAACTACGCCGAGTCGTAACGCTCTAACCGAGTCGTAACGCTCTAACCGAGTCATATGACCCTTAGGAGGGCCAGTCATACCGGTTATGACTGGCCCTTCTAAGGCTCGGGCTCGGTTAAATCGGCATGCCTGTGGTGGATTCAAGCCAAGCCCAGCCGACAATGGTGTCGGTGATATGGTAAGCACCTCGCACGTCATTTCTGGCCTTAGAAATACAAATCGATAATGGCCGATCAACCGAAGAAAAGTGTCACGTGCACGTTTCGAGCCTCAAGATTGGCGAAGGGCGAGTCTGACATGATTAGTAATGAAGGGGTGAGTGAATTGTGAATTGTCAAGCACCTGGTGGCACCGCGCTGTGGCAAGCACGCCTTAACTCATCTCACAATGTATGATGAGCGCTTGCCACTTGTAACTCAAATAGTGGGGTGTTGGGGTTCCACCACGGGCATGCTAAATTAGCCGAACCCCGGCCCGGAAATAGTTCGGGTGGCTGATTTAAGGTTATCCGATCATCGGTCCGGTCACAAGTCCGAACCAAAAGACGTGGAGCGCCGCTCACACCCAGTTTGGCATATTGTCAACATTAGCTCGTAAACACTAAACGGACGTGCTCATATGCTGGCCCCAATTCCCCTCCAAACCGTTTGAAGCCATCGCCATGCCGAATACGCGACGCGACTACATGGACGAGATGTCCTCTTCGCCAGATCCTCTGAACGACACGCCTACATTCCATGGCTATGCCTCCTCGAGACCCAAGTCGCAGTCGAAGACGCGACGATCCACGAAACCACGAATGTCTATCCCAATGAGTGGAAGCTCGCCCAAAAAACAAACCTTCGAATTGGATGTAGGAGACACACTTTCTCCCCAGAAGATCAGAGTCACCGTGGAAGCTGGGGAATCAGACGCCGAGGGGTTCTACACAAATTACATTGGTGGCGAGGAGGAATCGCCCTTGAATTCTCACGCGCCTCGGGACCGGAGGAGGGAGAGAACTTTTACCACCACCGTTCCTGTCAAGGGCTTGTCAGATACTGAGAACGAAGGGCAACCAGCCACGACGCCCAAGAAGAAAGGAAGGCCAAGGAAGTCGACTGGGACTCCAATTCCGCCAAAGAAGCGCACGCGCGCTGGCACACCGACTCGGAGAGCAACTCCCAGGAGAAAGTCGTTTGGAGAACCAGGATGGGAGGATGGCCAAGACAAGACCTTTTCAGTTGGCAGAAGTATCAACGTACCCGGACGTAAACGAACAACACAGTCGCGAGCAAGAAAAGGATCGCAACAAAAGTCTTCCTCGCCAGCCGAGGTCAACGTCGCACACGAACTGGTATCGCATTCTACGAATAAGAAAGGTCGAGGGAGAAGGAAGGCGATGAACGAAGAGGACATTGCGCATTTGGACCAGGATAACAATAGTGCTGGTTTTCAACATGATATGGAGGATAATTTTGTCGAACACAACCCCGCATCCTCCCCAATCCCGTCGAACGGTTACAGCAGAAGACCAAACCCCAATCGAAAGGGCCAAGAAGATGTTTTGATTGCAAGATTCAGTCCTGGCAACGAAACTCCCCGAAAGCCTGGATGGTCAAGTCCCAAAACTCTTGATGCGACAGAACAAATGGACGCAGATTTTGCCAATCAACCCTCGCTCTCCCCAGTGCCTTTAAGATCGCAGCATTCAGAAGATCCACTCGCTGACGGCCTCGGTTCTCCTTCAACTAGGTCAGGCTCGGTGTCCTCTACTGAAAATGTGCAATACGATGGGGAAGGTGGACCAGATGATGTGGAAGATGCGGTGGATGAGGATGACCACGAAGATGGAAAGGGTGTTGATCAAACGAGAGAATTTGATACAATAATGGAAAGCGAAGGCTTTAGCATGATATCTATGGACTCACTGAACCATAGCACTCCTTGGAATCGAACTCAAGACCACGATACATCAAACCCTCCCCGAGATAAAAGCCTTTTATCAATACAGCAATCTGCAGCCGACGAAGACGAAGATGTAGCCAGTCCGGAACGAGAAGTAGAGGAAGCTAGGCCGGCCCCACCTGAGAGTCCTCAAGCGGAAGCATCAAGTCCTACGGATGCCTTGCAAGATTTTGATGTATCCGTCACCCAACATCCCCAACCTAAGGCTCTTTCAAATCTGCTGCCAAACCCCGAAGTCGACGATTCATTTTCAACTATAGCACCAGAGATCTTTGAGGCTGCATCTCCAGATAAGGCCCTCCCAAAATCGACCTTCTTGGCAGCGACGATCAAAAACGATGAGGCGTACGACGATTCCTTTTCAGGGATTGCTTCAGCAGTTTTGGAAGCAGCTACGCCAGCTTCCAAGAGACTGGCGACTTCCAAAATGAATAGTTCATCAGTAAAAGCCTCGACACAACTAAATGTCCCTGGCTCAAAATCAGGTCTGTTATCATCTCTCGCTATAAAATCTACGAGTCCTCGTCTTCTCACCCCTGAGGAAACCCCGTCCCCTCCTTGCGAGTCACCCATGACGAAGGCTTCTACGGGAGGTAAAGCTCAGCACATTGGGCGTCTTGACGGTGAGCAGAGTGTAAATGAAGCGTCTACTATATTTTCCCAGATGCCTTCATCGCCTCCTTCACGCAGATACACCTATGCGGCGCATTTCCGTCAACACCGTCAACTATATCCAGATGCGGCCGAGACTCCATCGATTATGTTTTCATCTCCCCACTTGCCCCCGCCTGTTCCACAACCCAATGAACAAGTCGGATGCCTGGATGGTTTGTCAGGAAGCAGAAGGCCAACTCTGTCTCCCATTGCAAAAGCAGGACGTGTACTCCAAGATGCTCTTGTACCTTCCCCGTTGTCAAGATCTCGGTCACAGAGTTTAGGGAGTCCCTTTAAGAGCCCATCTGCCAATAGAAACCCTTCAAGTGTTGCAAGAGATTGTCAACTTTCACCGTTGGAAGAACGTCGCGAGAAGGCTTTTCCTAAACTCTGTCTGACTGATAATTTTGCAGCATTTTCAAATATGAAGCCTCAATGGGCTCGGTCTGCCGGGCAGGAAGATCCTTTCAGCAGCGCTACTCGCAACCATCGATCGCCCTCAGTAGAGCAAAAGGAACAATACACTCTCGAATTTTCTCATCAACCAATCGTAGCCGACCGATTTTCAAGCATTCGATCACGAATTGGCACTGTGCGAAGCGAAAATGAGATGAGTTGGCAAGCTGAGCAGGAAATCGAGATTGTCAGTAATCATGCATCGGTTGTCGATAATGCCCACGAAACCCCGAGAAGTGTCACACCAGAACCGGCCAGGAATTCCGCCGCTAGACAAGTCTCAACACCACCGCGAGAGAGAGCCTGGGCAGCAGAGAGGGCGGCAGTCAGCAAACAGATTGATTCTGCCAAAAATGACCAAGTCGTTGTCATCAACTCTGACGATGATTCCAAGTCACATGAGAGTGACGACGAGGATTTCGGATTGTTGCTGGAGACGATGGGAACCTCTTCGCCAATGTCATGGAGAAAACAAGATGTTCCTGATGAACCCAACAATGTCACAGAAAAGCCTAGAAGAAGTAAATTGCCAAGTCCATGGAGGAAGAACAGCAAACGATTAGTTTACAGCGATGAGCTTTCACATTTCTCGTCTCCTGTTGTTGAGAAGCGACCACATATTGCAGGAAACATCATCGGTGATACTGTCTCTAAACCTCTGACGGCAAGACGTACCATAACAAGTCAGTTCAACAACGAGATTGAATTGGATGTGGAGCTATCGGGCTTTCAAATACCACAGAAAACGAACTTCAAGCCTCGTGTTCGTGAGAAGAGTGGCCTGGATCTATCTGCTTTATTTGCAGCATCTCCCCCAAAGAAACTTCCTGTGCTTCCATCAAACTCTGGTGGTATTTCTTTGCAAGCTGCCAGACAGCCTACTAGAGAAGCATCCTTCGACTCTCAATCAAACCAACGCGCTAGACCAGAAACACCAGAAGCGAGCAGCAGTCCCGTTGATGGAAAAATATCCTTTACTCCTATCCCACAGAAGACAGGATTTACCCCACGACCTAGGAGTAGGGGGGCGGAGAAGTTGCCATCCAAACTTTTTGACATCAGCAAGTCTACCATCAAATATGGAACTGCGCCCCCAAACGCACAACCACTTAACTCCTTCCCTCAAAGTCGATCCAATCTTCCCCTTTCAGGCACCCCCGCGTCCGATCTTCCCTCTTCCCCCGACTACATGAACGACGGCAACTCATCCAAAACCTCAACCTCCGAAAAGGAAAACCAAAAAGCCGACGACAGAACCCTCAAATGGGCCGAAAACGTTGGTCTAGCCGCCAACCCCCTTCGTCCAGGCCCCCTCCATCTCTCCCCCACAAAATCCATCCTTCGCTCCCCCCTCAAAGCCCCTGCCCCAAGACCAGGCATCCAAGACTCCCCGTCTAAAGCAGTGGCATGGGTATCCTCCTCTCCCACGCCCTCATCACCTCTCTACCGTCCCCTTTCCGCAACAACCTGGACGCGCGATCACTGGTTACTCCTTGAACAAATCGTTTGGAGTTGGAAACCTGAGAATCGAAATTACGGGAGGGAGGATGTATATGGGAGTGTGAGGAGAAGACATGATACGAGGGTTGTTAGTCGACTTGTGGGACGGACTGTTACTTCGGGGGGTAGGAGTATGGTGTTGCAGCAGTGGCATTTGGAGGCTGTGGATGAGTTTCGGAATAAAGTTCCGGGGTGGGAGGAGAAGGGTGTTGCGACTAGGGTTTTTAGTCTTGTCGTTGCGGAGGAGGACAGGCGGGCGAGGAAACTTGTTCGGGAAAGTATGGGTGGAAGGAGTATGGAGGTTTAGGGGGCAAGATTGAGAGTGGATTGGATGATCTGTATACCCGACCGTTTGGATTTCTCTTTTGTTTGGTGTGGGGTTGGTTATAGGAGGAAATATGTAAAGATTGGAGTACTACATTTTGATGGTTGGAGTATTAGTGTCGCATTGGATGCATGGATTAATGGTGTTTTGGGTTTTGGGTTTGATAGCGGGGTTGGCTTGCTAGAGTCATACAATCATCATAGCGAAGGCAATGGGATAACAAAACGCATTCAACTACCATTTGGGATATCGTCTCTTACTAGTGATCAGAAAATCGTTTGTTACAGAGTAATAACGTGGTCCTTAGAAGAGCGTCTTCATAAATTCGACTTGACCTGATGCAATGATGGGAGAGACAGTCACACGACGTTCCCCTCACTCAGAAAATCCAAGCCCCTCAAAAGCTCCTCTTTCTCCCCCACTGGCAGAAAAGCAACCCTCAAACGTAATGCGCGACTTGTCAAATTAGCCTACTCGACAATCGATAGCTTACACGTGACTCATTTATGGGCTCCGAATTGCTGCTTGGCTTACTCGCCTACTTGCAACTTACGAGTACTCACAAGACTTAGACAAGAAGCGGGTAGGAATAACAAAGATTCTCATAGCTTCTTGGGATAATTAGCCCGCTTATCTGAGATTCCCATCCAATCACCTTTTCCTCAGCTTAGCTTGAAGACCATGGTAAACCTCAACAATGTCTATTTACAAGACATTCTTCTAAGAGATATAGAACAATTGAGTCAATCTAACAGAGTAACATAGGATACCGAGAAGCAACTAATTTCTATTACATGCAGTCTGCTTATAAATTTACTTATTTGATTTTGATGTTCGAAACTTTTGGTATGATATCTTTATGAGAAATAATACTAACACGCTCAAGTGGGAAAAGCTTGAGCAATTGCGCGGAGCAAGCATGCATGGCACGAACTCTGAAGGAAGGAAAAAATTGAAAACTTTGCAGAAACAACGACCAGGAAAGCTGTTGAGAAAGAGGGTATAGAGGTTCTGTACTGGGGTATCCTAGAAAGAAGGAATTACAATCCTAACCAGACCATACATCACAATATCCCATCCATCGTTCATGTGAAGTATGCCCAAATGATATCCAATCTAAGGGTGTAACGTGTAAGACATTCGGATCTTATGAGATTGGTATACGTTGTTTTTGGGAATTAGAGGCACTGACTTATGAGAAGTATAAGAGAAACTCAAGTTCCACTAGAGTGAGCAATGGTGCATTAGAGCATTGGAAATCTCTTCAAAAGGTATGGTAGGCAAGTTTAATATCTTCTCGGCATTACTTTGACTGTAGGCGAAATACCAGCAATGGAGGGTATAAAGTCATTCCAATTCATCCCAAGAGTTCAGATCCCCATTGCGTATACAAAAACATTCTTTCAACTCTCCCACAAACCCCGAATAGGCTTGCTCATTTTGTACACCCCCCCTCCACCCCTCCATTTCCAAGGAAACCACCGCATTACTCCCCGGTATCAATCTCCAAATCAAGTTGCACCCCATTACTAACCCCATAATCCTCCAGCGTCAGCATATCCTTAAACGGTCTCTCCCCTTGTCTCTTCAACAGAATCTCATGCGGTTGTCTCCCAATCTGCGCCGCAACCTGCATCTTAAACAACTTAATATTATCCGATGCCAAGCAGGGAATTTGCGCCCGAGTACCGAGTCGATCGTTGACGAATACTGTGATCATTCTTTCCTGCGGTGCTGCGGATTGCTGTTGTGGAGGTGCTGGATTCGGTTTCGACGTCGAGTTGGTGTTGGAATTGGAGGTAGAGGAGGGTCCGAATTTCGAAGCTAAATCCAAAGACTCTTCTTTCTTGGAGATGTTAGGTTCCAAGATCCTCTCTCGTTTCTCTCGTCGCGCGCGATCTTTCTCGCCTTCTCTTCTTTCACCTCTTTCTCCATCCCTCCCACCATCCCTTCTATCGCCTCCATCGCGATCATCCCTCCTATCCCGCCTCGGCGAGCGATTTCTATATCCTCTCTCTAACCTCCTCTCTCCTCCCTCCCTATCTCTGTCATCGTCCCTTCGTTTCTCCTTCCATCTGATGCCTCCTCCCCCACCACCCCGACGTTCGCGACGCGGGGATCGGGAACGGTTACGTCGTGTGTGGTCGTCGCGAGGTCCTGTTGGTGCGTCGCGCGTTGAGGGTCGATTCGGGGATCGAGATCTGGAATGTGATTTATCATCTGCCATAGTTGTATGTTGTTGCTTTGTTTTGTGTTTGGAGGTGGGATCGAGTTCGCGATCTGGGTTTGATTTGTGGACAGAATTGAGTCGCAAGGCTGAGGACCTCGGGAGGTCTTAAGAAAAATAGCAGGCTGAGAAGTGGCTAGTGAGTGGCGTAAGAAAGTGGGGCCCATCTTAGCAGCTAAGCCTAATTAGGTAAAAACCTTTTATAAAATAAGTATCTACTTTCTAAGAGTTCGCGTTGAAGTTAGTAGTTAGTAGTCAAAGTTAGATATATCTCTTTTATTATATAAGAGTAAATAATTCTAAGAGTATACTTAAAAATAAATATTAGTATTTTAAATATATTATTTTAATTATTTTAAGTAATTTAAATACTCTAGAAATAATATATAGAACTAATACTATCTCTACTAAAAGAATAAAGACTCTCTACTAGAAGAGACTAGTACTTTTTCTCTTAGAATAAGTATATTAAAAGTTTTAAATCTAAATTTAGTCTATAGTAAAAGAGTTTTCTAGAAGTAAAAGTACTATTCCGTACGTATAATTTAGCTTTACTAAAATAATATAATTTTATTATTTATAATTAATCTCTTTTATTATTACTTATTAATATACTAGTTCTACTATTTTCTGTTTTAAGTTTCTAAAATATTATTATTTTTATAAATCTAATATAGTAATATATAGTTATAATAATAATAAAGATATAGATATAAATAACTAAAAAGAATTAATATATATTAAGTATTCTTTATTAAAAGTTTAAATAGTTATTTATAATTTTGAAAAAGTCGTAGTCTACTATTTTAGTATTATAAAGCTTATATATATAGAATTATAACAACTTCTATTATATAACTACTAGAATATAAAAGATAGTAGAACTAGAAGTAAAGTAAAAAGTAGTTATAAAAATTAAAAAATATCTCTAATATTATCTAGTTATATAATATAATAACTTTTTTAGAAGTTCTTTTTATAATTTATAAGAGTATATCTTATTTAATAACTAATATTACTATTAGTCCTTTTTAGTATAATTTATATATAAGTTTTTAAAGTATTAGAAAAGAGTAATTAAATAACTTAGTAAAATAAATATATAATACTTTTTAAAAATCTTTTAGATAATATTATAATATAGAGAGTTTTTATACTTCTAAGAGTTTAAGAGTAGACTAGAATATTTTAATAGAGAAGCGTAGTCTTAGTAAGATATAAATATAGAAATATTACTCTATATAGCGACTATATATTTAATTTAGAAGTAATTTAAATAATCTAAAGTATAAGAGATATCTTAGAGCGCGCTCTATCGATATATAGAAAAAATTGTGTATTAGAGCTAGACTTAGCTAGAAATAGATTAGAGAGTAGGCGTGGTTTTAGATACACGAGAATCTAGGTTAGAGCTGGGGGCTAGGCCCGATTAGGATTAATCACCTCCCTTAGCGCAGGCTACGCGAGGATAGCACTTCTAATTGTTCTTACACCTTTAGAATAATAAAGCTATTATAATCTTGATTATTCGAGCGTTTTAGGATAATGGGATGGATTAATCGAGTCTCGGATGAACAATGGAAGTAGCAGTGGTTAACTATTGTCTAGTCACGAATTCCTATCGAGGCGAAAAATCACGCTCTTGTTGCCATTCACCTGTTGATTTATTATACAAACTGCTTACATTATTTTTTTAACTCCGAGCTTCTATCTTCCTATGTGAAAGCAATGACTCGTTTATTCCATGTTTACGCAGATTGCTGAAGATTAAAATTTTGTTTCACCAAGTCACAACCGAGGAATGCAATCAAACAACATATTAAAGTCAATGGGGTATCTGGATCCAGTGAATTTTATTTATTTGCAAAAGAGCCAAACTGCCATTTTTCGTTACTCCAAATCAAAACTCAAATACCCTGACAATGCCACCCCGGACGCCGACAACAAGACCTCACACGCCGGAGAGAGAAACATCAAGCATTATGTTACAGAAACCAGAGAAAGGAAGAAACTCAAGCCTTGCTCTTCTTCTTTTTCTTCTTCTCCGACTTCTCAACATCATCGTCTTCTGACTTTCGCTTTTTGCTGCTAGAACCGGCGGCCTTCTCTGCAGCCTTCTCTGCGGCCCTCTGTTGCTTTTTGAGATCTTTCTTGCTGGTGACAACTGGTGTACCATCCTCGCCAGTGGTGATTTGGCCTCTTTCAAGCTTACGCTTGTACTTTTCCAAGCTGAGACCTGCAAGTTCAGCATTCTTGATATCTGGGTCAACTGGCGTGGCTGGCTTGGCTGCTGCTCTGCTCTCCTCCTGTGCTGTCTTTGCTTCCCTTCGCTTCTCCCGATCTGCATTTTTGGCATCTCTTTCCTTCTTAGCCTTTCTCTTCTCAGATTTCTTATCGGCTTCAGCAACATTTCGTTCGTGTCGCTCGACCTTTCGGGCCTTCTTGGCTTCTTTGGTGTTGCCGAGAATGGACGATACCCATTGGGGGGATGCTGGAGGGGAAGGAGAGTCATCAGAGACTGTTGATATGGTATCTGAGTGAGCTCCGTTGGTGGCAGGAGCATCAGCCATCTCTTCATCGGAATCCCCGGACTCGTCATCAGACTCAATTTCCTCGATCAACTTCTTGGCCTCCTTCTTTGGTGCTTCCTCCTTCTTGGCCTTCTTCTCTTTCTTGGACTTCTTCTCAGATACTGGCTCAGCGGCGGCTGGGGCATCACCAGCAAGTCCATCGGCATCAGCGTTGTATTTTCTAGCCTCCTTTACTTCCCATTTTCCAGGGGCAGAAACAGCAGCACCATTTGGTCCAACGGCGACGCCTCTTGGAAGCAATGGCTTGCCTTCCAATAATCGCAAGTGACGCTCAATCTTGGCACGAGATGTGACACCGAGTATTGATCGCTCCTCCTCATCAATATCATCGCCCTTTCCTTCACCTTGAGCGCTCCAATCGGAAAGAGCATCAACGCGAAGACCAATGGCAGCCTTTGCCGCTAACATGCGGGCAATCTTTCCCTTATTCTTTCCGGTGGCTTGACCGACCAATGAAGCGTGGTAAATCAGACCGTACTTGGGTGTGTCGTGCTTGGTCTTTAAAGCTCGGAAAAGTGCCTTTTCAGCGCCGAGAATTTGAATGGTACTGGCAGGGCTCTTGGCCAAGTTCATGAGAGATCCAGAGTGGGCAATAAGTCTAGCTCCGACAAGATCACCGACCAATTCTGTGAGATTGGGTGCAATAGCTTGCATACGAGCGCTTAAATAGCTAGACAATTGTTGCCGATATTCGGTGAAGCCAACAACTTGCTCAGCCAAGAGCTTGATGTTCACCAAATCCTCTTCGGTGATTTCTGTTCCCATACTAACTTCAGCTGCTGCCTTGATGGCGGTTTCAATCTCCTCAGGTAGAATGTCGGCGAGATCCGTGTTTGAGGTGTTTGTTCGCATGCCAACCTTCAAAATAATTCGGGCATATGCCAAGTTGTCGTTCACAATTTTACCCATTTCTGGGAAATGCCATCCATACCACTCCTTGACTCTCATGGCATAAGTATTCAACTCTTTATCCAGGTCGTCGAGCAGGGCGATAGCTTGAACAATCATGGTATCGACCTTATCGGGTGAGAACTTAAGCTTGTGTCGAGATAGCGAATGCGACAAACCAAGCGACATGGTGGAGATGTTTTCGGGAAGAAGACCTGGGATGAGGGAAGGAAGGTGCTCGCGGATAGCACGATAGACGTCGTTGGTAGTCGAGTCGGAGACGGGAGTCAGGTTGAGACCGGGAAGCTTATTGATGGCCTGTCCTAATTTGGGATCTGCGACGGCGAGTGATGCCTTCTTCTCGTCCTTGAGGTTGTCCAAAAGCTTCGCGAGCATGGGCGACACCTTCCCCTCCACCAACGATGCAACTTCCTCCAAAGCAGTCGCAGCCGAGTCGAACTTCTCGAAATGTTTTAATTTAAGACTGTATTGCGCAGCGCCTAATTAGATGTTGCTCATAAAACATTGCAATCGCAATCGCAGCTCAATTGCACTTACAGTCCATTGATGCTTTCTGCAGATTCGACCTCTGCGGTATCATTCTTCTTTAGCACCTTCTTGTCGGCCTTGAAAAGCGCGAAACCCGCACTGGTTTCGGTGAGAACGAAGAGGCCCATCTTGAGTTCGGCCTAAATTTTCCTTTGGTGTCGTTCTGGTGGTGCCTGCTGGTTGTGGAAATTCTGTCGACCTCGAGCTCAAGGTTTCAAAAAAAAAGATTCGAAGGTAAAAAAAGAGGGCAGGCGCTAGTGGAAAATTATCGCCAACCAATCTTAGCGCCGACGTCACGTTCTTTTATGGGTCATAATCCCCTAGTTGCGCGGGCAGGTAGCAAGTCTACGCTCTTGAACCACAGAACATCAAGACCCGAACTACTTGACGACATCTCCAACCAGTCTGCAACTATGGAGGGTCTTTTCTACAACGTTAACAATGGGTATGAAGCTCTGTCGTCCCCTGCAAGTCCAATGCCTAACGTTTTGGAAGCTACATTGAGGGTATCGTCAGAGGTTATCGCAATGGCCTCTTGACCGGCCAGAATTACAGCAATCTGACGCAGTGCGAAACCATCGATGGTATGTTGGTCAGGGCTCTTCTGGAGATTCTACTAATGGTTCCGTAGATTTGAAGCTTCAACTAGGCCCAGCTTACGGAGATTTCCTTGCATCGCTCCCTCCAAATCCCTCTACATCCACCCTCGCAGCGAAGACGACCGACAAGCTCATCTCGGAGTTTCGATATGTAAGATCAAACGCTGTTGGATCTCTGGCGAAGTTTATGGATTACCTGACCTACGGATACATGATCGATAATGTTGCACTTTTGATTACCGGCACCCTACACGAACGAGACACAAGAGAGTTGCTGCAAAGATGCCACCCCCTAGGATGGTTCGAAACGATGCCAGTCCTTTGCGTAGCCACCAATATCGAGGAGTTATACAACAGTGTTTTGATCGAAACCCCGCTTGCACCATATTTCAAGGGAAGTTTGAGCCACCAAGATTTGGATGAGCTCAATATCGAGATTGTCCGAAACACCTTGTACAAGAACTACCTCGAGGATTTCCACAACTTTGTCAACACAGATTCGGAAATGGCTGGTACACCAACAGCGGAAGTTATGACTGAGATCCTAGAATTCGAGGCGGATCGCAGAGCTATCAACATCACACTGAACTCTTTCGGTACCGAGCTCTCCAAGGCGGATCGCAAGAAACTATACCCAGCGTTTGGAAGACTGTACCCCGAGGGATCATTCATGCTTTCAAGAGCAGACGATATTGAAGGTGTAAGACTAGCAGTGGAAGGAGTTAATGACTACAAGACGTACTTCGACCAGGCCGGTATGGGACAGAGCAGCGGTGCCGGAAATATGAGCGGAGGTGCTGGGGGCGACGGAAAGAGTCTCGAGGACTTGTTCTACCAAAAGGAGATGGAAATCTCCAAGGGTGCCTTTACACGTCAATTCACATTCGCTATTGTTTACGCATGGGTTAAATTGAGGGAACAGGTGAGAAAGGATCTTGAGTTCAATGATACTGAGAGCATACTAACTGGCTATCAGGAAATCCGAAACATCACTTGGATTGCAGAATGCATAGCACAGAACCAAAAGGAGAGGATTGGAAATTACATAAGTGTATTCTAGATGCCCTCTTAATCTCTCTCCTGTTAAAATTTGTACTGTTATGTTGGGTGGGTTGGCGCTGGGAGAATTGGGAATTAATTGGAAGTGGCTTCTGTAGTTTACGCCAGTTCCTTTTGAATGAGAACTGCATTGACAAGCGTGCTTTAAAATGACTCGATATGAAAGGGATGGCCTGATATTACTGTACCTGTGGTTTTACAGGCCCGCAAGACACTTCTTTAGTTCCGACTTGTGTTTCCCATTGGTCATCATTTCAAGTGGGAATATGGTAATGAAATGGTTTTGTTGTAATTGGGGAACTGTGACCCCGCCAGAACCTGGCTTTTTTCAACTTTTCATACAATTGATTTCTCCAGATATTTTACAGAAGCCCATCTACACAAATGATATACAAGCAACTACAAGCTGATTTCTCCCTTCCAAGTTCCCTCTGTAAGTCCAAGAGTGGAAATCACATTCTGCCATCGATCACTACCACGTTCCTTCCTCCGTAGATAATTCAAATGCTTCTGCCTCTTGTGTACCATCACACGCAAATTCCTCTTGTTGATCTTGTCCTTGTTTCCTCCTTTCTTAAGCAATTGATTGGACAAAACCCTGATCTTGGCCGTCAAGATAGCAATCTGAACTTCCGAACTCCCAGTATCAGGTCCAGCTCTGGGTGTCTTCTTTGGTGGTTCCTTTCCTCCAAAAATCTCTGTGTTTACAGGTGCTCGTGGTCTGAGAGTCTGATCGGTTTCGTGCCGTCCAAATGCCTTTATACATCTCTGGATATTCGCCCTCGTCTTGTCCTTTTGACTCGAGTTTGCCAAACTGACAATGCGTGCCAATGCTGTGGTCGCTCTCTGGTGGCCCTCCTCATATTTCTGCTTCTCCGCCCTAACCTGTATCGGGTCAAGAGCAAAACCCAGCTTCCCCCTCATGGGTTCCGATAGCTCGTACGATCGTTGTAAGGATTTCTCGAGCTCGGCGGATGTAAGGTAGTGGTTGAGTAGAACATTCTCTCCGGTGATGGCCTCGAGGCCTTCGTAGGAACCGTCTTCGGAGAGCTTAGTTGCGAGGGCTGTTGAGCCGCCTACGGTATCGAATGATTCGACGAAGGGGGTTGGTAGGCCTCGGACTGGGTCTCCCAATGCCTCCTTTCTCTCTTCTCGGAGCACCTTTTGTCGTGCTAGGTTTACGGATTTTCTTTGGGCGGATTGGGCTAAGGCGTAAGGATCTTTATGAGCTTTACGCTGAGCGAAGGTTGCGACATTTGCTGTTGCGATGATGGGGAGTGGACCGGTGGATTTTGACGCCGGGCGAAAACACACTGGGAATTGGTTAGATACGGCATTTTGATATCAACCTTGAGAAGAACAGCTTACGGGTGGAAGCACCCAGGCGGGAGGGAAGCGGTATTCGCGGAGGCATTTTGGCTTCTGGTTGACTGGTGTTGCTCAATCCATGCCATACAAAATAATATCCGCTTGGAAACTTCTTTGGGATTAGCTTCAACCAAGAAGCACCGTAAAGGCGGCGGTCATTTTGCTAGTAGCCCTTAATAGCAATTGGAGCTTATCAAATGTTGACAGAGTTTCCTCTCGTCATTGAAATCAGCAAAGTTATCAAATACTCGTTCAATTGTTCCCTATTTTGATAATAATTGTTCATATCCTACCAAAATCGTTTGAATAACTGCATACCTGCCACTTTTGTCTTCATTTTCCAGATCACGTGGTGGTGGGCTTGATGGATGTTGATGCCTTGCGATAGGGAGTGAAATCAGGCACTTAGCCCTATCGCGAATTTCGCCCACAACTCAAATTTGGTCTCGAAACTTTTTGACAACTCCGTTCTCTCAACACCACAACGTCAAGTCCAAGTTGCAAAGATGGCACCTTCCCAACTCCCCCCAATTTTCAATGCCACCTCTCAGGATATTGAGATGCTCTTGAGCGCCCAGAGTCACTTGGGGTAGGACACTCTTTTTCCACCAAGAAATACATGCGCTGATACTCTGCAGATCTAAGAACTTGCAAGTTCACATGGAGCCATATCTCTGGAAGACTCGCCCTGACGGAATCAACATCATCAACGTTGGTAAGACTTGGGAGAAGATTGTCCTCGCTGCCCGTATCATCGCAGCTGTAAGTTTTGCCCAATTTCCTAGCAATTGAGAGGAAATTTGGGGGAAATATACTAATACCTTGCAGGTCGACAACCCGGCCGATATTTGTGTCATCTCTGCTCGTCCATACGGTCAACGTGCTGTCTTGAAGTTCGCCGCACACACCGGTGCCGTCGCCATTGCTGGTCGATTCACCCCTGGTAACTTCACCAACTACATCACCCGATCCTTCAAGGAACCCCGCCTCATTATCGTTACCGATCCCCGCACCGATGCCCAAGCTATCAAGGAGGCTTCATACGTCAACATTCCAGTCATCGCTCTCTGCGACACCGATTCCCCAACCGAATTCGTCGATGTTGCTATCCCAGGAAACAACAAGGGTCGTCACTCCATTGGTTTGATCTGGTGGATGTTGGCCCGTGAGGTCCTCCGTCTTCGTGGATCTATCGCCAACCGCGAGACTGAGTGGGACGTCATGGTTGATTTGTACTTCTACCGTGATCCTGAAGCCGAGGAGAACAAGGAGGCCATTGAGGACAAGGTTCCAGGTTCCGAGGAGGCTGCTGCCCCAGCTGAGGCTGCATTCGGAGGTGGTGGTGATTGGGAGGTTTCTGGTACCGCTACTGGCTTTGCCGGTGCCGCTACCACTGAGGCTCCTCCTGCCGCCGCTGCCGGATGGGATGCTGCTGGGTAAGTCATATTCAATTTCTGTTCGTTTTTACATACACTAACATGAATTTTAGTACTGATGAGTGGGCTGCTGCTCCTGCTGCTGGTGGTGAGTGGGGTGCCGCTGATCCAAAGGCTGAGCAATGGTAAAGAACCAAAATCAAACAAAAGCAATCGATCTTCGCATATCTGTTTAGCATCCAAGGTCAAATTGATAGTGCTCATGAGGGAAAGATACCTTACATTTGTTCATTCTTTACAGATGTTGGGGGAAAGCCCTGTACTGTCGAGGCGAAGAGAGTTTTCTTGATCGTACTCCACCTTGTGCCATTTCAGATTTGGTGATGTTGTAAAAAAAAAAACTGCTACTTTTACAAAGAATAAAAAACTTTGCAAAAAACATCTTGAAGGCTTGGATTTGTATGTGATCATCTTGGCTTCTACTCGTGCCCTGTGTGAATCTATACTTGAACCACTTTATCTTGTGAGATGCCCTCGTAATGCCTATTCTCGTAGCTGCCATTTTCCAAAGCACCTGTTTTATCTACACTTTCAGGGTAGTACCCCATGGAGATCACCCCGATACAACCATTCTCGACCCTCCCCGTCTCCTAGCTCTCTCTCCGATTGAAACTATCTTAACTCCTATCCGTTGAAAATAAAGTTGAGCAGTTGAATAGTTTCATTCTATCCTTTTCTCTCTGTATCGTTCCTAAGCGAGTACAAATTCCACAGCGACTAAATTTACCTTATACTAACAAACTGGATTTCTTGTTTGTATCTATTCGTAGGTGATTTCCTGAAATAAGCTCTCTTTATTCTAGTCCATGTAGCGAGTTGTTTATTTTAATTCTCTTCAAATAATGTTTTAGGGTAATAGAAGTCGGTATACGAGACGTCGAGGAGAAACAAGAGATCTGGGGTTTGAAAGGTTTCATGCTTTCAAGTATCTAGTACTTGCGGTTTGGAGGTAGGTTAGAATAAGTATATTATAAGTCGTCTGAAGGAATCTCTATCATTATTCTGCATACACCTGAATAATAACTGCTGAAGGAACTTAGTCTAAAGTATCTCGGATAACTGATTCAATTGTCTAAAAAAATACTTGTATAGTGAAGCGGAACGAGTTTTGGTTATTCTAACAAATTTATGTAAGTTGAATGTCTTATTTTGATTATTGTAACCTTTTAGAATAGTATTGTTAAGTTGGTGTAAGTTATAAAGATGATAGAGACTTTATATATATAAACTTCTTTGATATTATAGTTTCATTCTAAGTTAGAATCTTAAGAATGTCTCTTTAATTCTTACTAAGACAAAAAGGTAAGATAGAAGATATGATTTAAATCTAGAGTACTAGTAGATGATAAAAATCGTAAGATAGTATAGACTACTAAGTTAAGTTGAAGTGTTTAAAATCGACAATTTACGCTACGATTATAAGATATTTCTAGAAAAAAGATAGAGAGAGATAAAGCTTAAAGTACATCTAATAATAATAGTACTTTAAATCATCTTATAACGTCTTAAGTAGTATGTAAAAGCGAGTAGAAAACTCTACATTTTTGGTGTAGTACACAGCCACAAGCTAAGCCACATTAGAATCTAGTACTTTACTACTAGATTTACTTCTTCGAAGTACTAGAAATAATCATTATACTTTAGATTCTAGCTTCATTTGGGTTGTATTCACCTAAGTGTAGTTATTAAGTTGGAAAATGTAGATTTCTAGCTATCTTATCTTATTTTAGTAGTCTATACCGTCTCACGAGTTTTGTCTCTCACGAGTTTTGTCTCTCACTGGTGGAGTATAGAAGGAAAAAACACAGAGGTAGTAATTAGTGAATTGGTGAATTTTCTACGGCGGAAGGACACGATTGCATATTAGCTAGATTTGAGAAGTGTAGTTTTTATGAAATGAGAAAAAAAAATAGAAATGAAAAACAGAGTGTCAAAGTAACACCTAAAAGGCGTTTCTATAAGCAATTATAGAGAGGCTTAAAGTGATGTCCCTAACTTTCCACTTATAAGATAATGCCGAAGTAGACACTCAAAGTATATATATATTAGCCAGAAACACCATTTTTATACCTAAGAAGCTCCTTCATTCACTTACCAATTTCCTCCATCCAAGCTTCAGCAGAATCAATAACACAGCTCTCCCAATCTTCTGACACCCTAGAATAAGAGTTTGAATTCTCCGAGACCTCTTCATACAGTCCCATGGCAAATGCAAGGTGAGCAATCGAAAACAGTCTTGCCAAACCGAGGCTGAAGTTACCAACATACCCACATTTCAAGACCCACCCCCTCCGTTTCCACATCCGATATCAAAACAAAGCAACCTCATCACAAACATATAGCAAAAAAGGGTTGTGTAGTGTAGTATTTAGCACGGGAGATTCCGATTCAAAGCTTGGAACATTCTCTCATCACAGTTCGAACCCTACCACGACCTCAGAAACATAATTTCTTTCCTCTTCGATACGCTTTTGTATCTTCTTTTTCCCCTTCAGAAGGAGCATTGATGGCTTGAGGAGATTTGAAGAGCCTTGGAGGTGAGTATATTAGCTCTAGCGACCGCGAAGACAAAGATGAAGATCTCCATTCCAAGACTAAAGTGAAGTGAAGTGACTGAAGCTTCATCACTCCAAGAGTACAAATGCTCAAAAGCGGTACACAACAGTAAAAGGTAAACAGATTTGAGAGGAAGAAACGTACTACTGAGCCTGTGCTGTTGCACTACAGCTTACGTACCCTTCCCTACTGTCGTCCAGACGATACCTACTAAACGATTTTTTCCTAAAGATCTCAGACAAGTGATGGAATAATTTGAATACACGTCAAACAATCAATAGAAACGAGCCTCAATTATCCCAAGAACTCACCACAAGTTATCTACGATGATTTAATTCAATTACTCCAAAAATTGAGATAATACCATCAAGTAAGGACTTTTACCAAGCACTTCCCTGATAAATGAAGGAAGACCAAGAAAGCATCACTAAAAGACTTCTCACACTCTTCTCACACATCGCACAAGCGCACCAACAAATATTAAAAGCAAAGAGGCAAGGGAAAGTAAAAAAAAATGTTAAGAATAGTTTTTATTTGAAAGACCTGTTCGAGGTACGAAGACGAAAGAATACCAATACCAAGGTTAACTTTTAGCTACCATTCCTGATCAAGTAAGTTGAAGAAGAGGTAGAGAAGAAAGGGGGAAAAGGGGGAGGAAAAGGAAGAAAAGAAGGAAGAGAAGACTACGAACTAGACCAAACCTCAACCTTCCCAACCTCCACGCTCAGCTTCCCCTCAGTGCCCCAGTATAGGACAACCACAACCACACACACAACCAGAATGAAAAAGAAAACACATCACGCTTATGTAATAACATATCAACAGCCCTACCTAGTCATCCGCCAATATCCACAACCACATGGCATGACCTCCCCCCTCCTCACCTCCTAGTAATGTCTCACTTACCCTCACCCACGGGTCACGCTCACAGCATCTTCATAGGCACTACACCAAAAAAGGCAGTGCATAACCCCTTCCTCTCACTTTCTATCGAGACCAGTCCGAAAAGGGGTCATAATTTCTCATTTATATGTATGTGCTAAGGATATCTCGTACAAAAACAGGTAAGGAAAAAGAAACGGCCGTAGTCCCAAAAAGGCATCAAAACACCCATCCAGCCTCTCAGAGAAAAGCAGAACAAGCACACTAGAAAACCACGCTATCCCCTCCTAGATCATATGTTCAGCCTGGCCCAGTCCCAGTCCCAGTCCCAAGAGAGGAAAAAACACCCCCAACCCAAAAACCAGCCAATCCCAAGAAAGCCAAAGAAATACATCTACGGGCCCGAAAGCCTGGAAACCAAGGAGAAGACGAGTGGTCCCATCTTGCCCTCCTCGATCTTCTCCACCCAAATTCCGCAGCCCATCCTACCACACCACCCAGAACCCCCTCACCATCGCCTGCAAGTAATGTCACACCCGTTCGCTTGCTCACCCGCTCCACCACCTGCAGCCCTCTCCCACTCCACCTCCCAATTCATGAGGGGAGGCCCCAGGGGAACGCAGGGAGAAGACAGGGCCTCAGGAACAGTGCGGGCACTGCCGGGCGGACACTACTGCAGCCCTGACGGTTGCATAGTGGTTCGCCTGTACATACTCTGGTCTGCAGGCAACCCGCCATTCTGGCGCCGCCGCCAATCCCTGAAAAGTGGAAAACAAATAAACGCCAGCGATAAAAGCAGCAGTGGTTTCCTCACAGCGCGGCTAAAAACAAACGCCCCCGACCCACACGAGCAAGGAAATTCTTGTGTTGACATGTAAAGAAAAGGGGGGGAAGTCGACGACGACAACAAATTGCCCCATTTGGAAACTTTTGGAAAATGGGAGAGAGAAAAGCTAGTACTCTGGCGATGGGTATCGCGCGCGAGCTTGCTTGTATTCTTTTGGGTGTTTGCGGGAAGCCTTGGTTTTCATTGTTCTAGTGCTTTTGTTAGTCTGGTTTCTCACGTGGTCTGGAGGTTTCGAAACCATTTGTGCAACTGCGCAATTTCGAAAATGCGGGAATCTCAAGAAATTGTGTACTTACGAAACGCGCTTCTGAGTCCATTCGAGGTCTCTCTTGACCTCCTTGGCATCTTGATAGCCTTCGGCCATTCGCGCTCTCGACTTTGCGAGTCGCTGTTGCGCCAATGCTTGCAAATCGAGAATTTCTCGGTGCTTCGCATTCAGTAAACCAGATCTAGGAATTTGTCAGCGAGACTGAAACTGCTTAACTGCGGGAGTGGTAGCGCGGTATGAGCTTACGTTTGCGCTTGGACAGCGAGTGTGCGATCAAGAGGAAGCGGGTCAAAAGCGCCATGGAAGCGATCTTGAACATATTCCTGCATATCTAAGCCATTGGCAGAAGATGTGCTGTCATAATCACTTGAGCTGCCGGCATAAGTGCTGTTGGTTGCAGAATATGCAGAATTGCCATAGGCGGGCGTCATGCTGGATCCGGTAGTGACTGATTCGGCTACTTCAGGAGGTGAAATACCGTATCCGTGATTGTGAGGAGTGTAGTATTGGGCATGTTGAGATTTTGCCGGAACGGCGATGGGGAGGGAGTTGGTCTGGTAATAGCCTTGCTGGTACGCCATGATGTTGGTGTGTATGAGGTAATGTCAAACGACGGGAAGGGAGCCAGTGACAAAGAAGCGTTGCTTGGATGAAAGGGGTATAGTATGTTGTAGTGTAAGGCAAACTCGAGGAAGATATGTGCTTGAACTTGACAAAGGTAGAGTGAAGTTGTTTGTATAGTCAAACTTGGTGTATGGAACTTGGGAGAGGGAGTTCTTGAGATGTTCAAACGGATGGAAAGAAAAGAGAAAGGAAAAGCAGTCCAAAGGTAAACTGACCTCCCTTTTATACCCGTCCAGAGGACTCTCGGCTAGCTTGAGACGGCTTCATCGGGGGGGGGGGGGGGGGGGGGGGGGGGGATGAGCTTGACCCTTTCTTGCCATCTGCTTCTCAACCCCGCTCGAGGAAGAGAGAGCAGCATCAAGATAGGCTGATGGAGGCTCGCCACGGTCATGGACCTGGTCTCAACGACTAGCCTGCTCCGGATACCGCTACGGCCCCCCTCGCCTTGTGCTGCCGCCCTTTGGTGGGTTGGTTCGGGTCCCCTCGCAAGTGCCATAATTATATATTCGATGGGGGTGATCCCTGGAGGGAGGCAACGATGCCGGGACGGATTGGCAGCCTGCTCCACACCTTCTCTTGCTCAGCAATGGAAAGGCATTCAAGGCTTTGAAAGAGCCGGTATTAACCACCATTGGCCGCTAGCAGAGGGGGGTAGCGGGGGACGAGAGGAGGAACGAGGTTGCTCTGGGCGACGGGGCGAGGAGGAGGTGGTGGTGGAGGTGGATGGTCTCTCCTCGATTTGATGCCGCGCAAACGAGCAAGCGCGATGCTCCCACGGCCCACGGCTGGGGTTGGAGTCTGGAGTCGTTGGCAGACCGCTGCTTTTGCGACGGCGACGGCGAATGGAACACGGCGGCATGTCATGGTGGGAAATGGTGGGTATCAATTTGGTTTGGATGAATGTCAATGGAGGAGGAGAGGCGGAGGTGGTGAGAAGTCAGGCTGCAACGCATGGTGATGTTCCTGTCGCGAATGTATGTGTTGGCAATTTTGGAAAAGAAATCAGCCCGAGAAAACGAGAAAGCGACCCCTCCACAGCCGAGAAGCGACCCCCTGCTAGACAACCCCCCCTCCGCCGACCTAGTGCTTCCTCTTCCCCTCCAACCTGCTGCATTCGTCGTCTTTTTTCGTAATTGGCCCATCAGCGATCGATGACTGAGAGGATTTCCGTAAAATAAAATATTTCAGATCCCCTAAACCCTTTATATCTCTTTCCTGTTTGGTCAATGGGCCAGAAAGACGCCAGAGTTCCCGCTATTACAACTTACAGCTGTCAATGGCCAATTCGTCTCCCTCATCCACACTCCCCTCCACTCCCCACTACCTACTTCTAGCATCTACACCCGACTAACACCGATCACAGGATGCACTGGTGATGCGGCCATGCACGCCCGCCAGGGAGAACGAGGGACAACAAGGGAGATCAAAACCCGTCGAGCAGGAATTCAGAGCCCATGCCATACACATACATGCGAGAATTAGTCGTGGGAAAGTCCAAGGAGCAACCAACCGGCCATTTCCACCTGCACGGCGGTGAGAGATTTGATATTTGATACTGCTCAGGCGATGTGTACAAAGCACAATGTACCTATTGCTGTAACCGTTACCAAATTTTCATACCCAAGGTTACTATCCTCCCCTCCATCCCAAGAAACCCACCCCTCGTCTTTCGCCCCCCTATCTACACTCTGCCCTAGGCCTCCTCTGCACTCCAAGGCTCCCGAGCAGGTAGGACGTAGTGCACTCCCCCTGACGTGCATCGTCTTACCACAGGGCCGTTTCCAAGCAATCAAGAGCAGACATGCACGCAGATGGACCCGTCAATCTCTGAAATCCATGTGCGGATGGAGGGGCACAACCCAACCAATGAGCCTCACTGGCGGGATTGTACTTGCCGTTGGAGATTTCCATCCTCGTGCATCCATGACACTTCGGATCAATTTGATGCATGCCAGCGAAGCAAGAATCATGTATATTGGACGTATTAACGAATCGATTTCCTCTAAATATTCCCTACGTGAGAGCCACCCAGACGCCTATTTTGCCGTGACAATCCTGGCCGGATATACCGCCTAACCAAAAACTTTGAGAAATCCCCACATACCAAGTCCACTGAGTGCCGGAATCGTAAGATTATCATCCCATCCGAAGACATCTACAACCTCGCTGGCTGAGGCCACAAATCCCGTCCATAAACTCATAACTGTCAAAGCCAATCCTCCTCCGATGGTCGTTTGAGCCTCGGTCAATCCGATCACATCTCGAATAGCACCAGGAAGAGACAAGGTACCCGTGAACATGAACGGCCAATTGATGTCCTCCGCAAAGGTACCATTGCTGGAGGCCAGGTATCCCCAGAATCCCACTGCGGTAAGTACACCAACAACAAAAGCTGCCAGTGACCCGGCGAGAGATTTGCCGCGTCTGATGCGAGGTGTGTAACGGCCATATGCTCGTCCCACGGTGCTGGCTGCTGTATCACACCAGCTCAGGAGGAGTACACCCATCACTCCGATGTCCTTCGGAAAAAAACCAAGCACGATCCAAGCTCCCAGCAGATACCAGATGACACCGTTCCACCCTTCATATTCGGTTTCCCGCATGAGGGCGCCCATCACTCGGACATAAAATCTATTAAAAGGAGCATATTTGTGCCGTATGAAATCGACGGTGGCAATAGGCACCAGGGCGCCCATGAGCCAGGGAGTGATATCGGAAGTTTGAAGCCCACGTAGGTACGCCCAAATAACAAAAAACCCGATTGAAACGTGCAACACTTTTCGTGGAACCTCGTGGCGATGTACGAATGACCTCCACTGCCTGTGTATGGGAATAAGTCCTAGCGGGCTTGGACTTCGACTAAAATCTCTCCAACTCCATCCAGAATTCGCACTTGTAGGCGAGAGATGGCCGTTGGTCTCTGGTGGTCCTGCTCCATTCGCTACTAACGGGGCTGACTTTTGAACTGAGCTTGAAGCCTTCTTTGGCTTTGCTGCTGTAAGACCAGGAATCTTTCGAGCTCTCATCGGGCTCCGGCTTTTGGATCGTGCCCTTCGCAGGTCGTCGCTTCGATCATCATCTTCGTCTAGTTCTTCATCTATACGTGCTTGCGCTGCCGTCTTCTTCTTTGCAGATCTCGTTACTGGTCCAAAGTATCCATCTTGTGACTTTTCTCGGGCTTCTGATGGGGTGGGAGAAGGGGAGATGACTCTCGGCGTGGCCGGAATCGGATTCGAGGAGGATCGCGACATGGTGAAGGGAGGGAGTGAAGGCATTCGAATGGCACCTGTAACAAGACGCCCGAAATCTGCGACTCGGAAGAGCCACTTGTTGGTGGAGAGGAGATGTTTATCTTTCCGTGAGGACCGTATGTTTGCGACTTGGACTGGGGAAGGAGAGCTGGAGCTGGAAACCGGAGACGGCGGAGTCGGGAGTAGGATTATTGGCTCCAGCGGATTGAAGGGTGCAGAGCAAGACTGCGCTGCATGGTTGAGGGAAGATATGGTGGCTCTTTTGCGCCGTTCTCGTGGCACATGAAGCGAAGATGTGGGAGAAGATAAACTGGATGAGAGTGTCAGTGCCAGCCAGCATGTTGACGCAGAAAGTCTGGCAGGGGGGCAGGTTTAGTCAGCATAATAAAAGCGGCAATATATGAATAATAACCCGTTGTTGGAACTTACAGCGGAGTTATATGGTAACTTGGTTGTCCCTTGAAACCTAGACTAATAGTTCTAAATTAATCTAAATGTTTAAGATAGTTTACTGGATTTTCCAAGAAATTTGGAACAACGAGAGCTGGCTAGGCAGGTATGAATGAACCTGGAGTCTTTGCAGCCGCTTTTAATGTCCATCGAGATGTCACCCTGCTTGAATCACAAGCCAAGTTCCTAAATTGGGAAGCGATGATGAAACATTGGGTAAAAGTAGAATTTTATACTTGAAACGACGAGAATAACCGGATGGATATATTTATTATATTTATTATCAAGTAATAAGCGAGAAAAGCAGAACGGTATCATTTTGACTAGTAGCGCATATATGGAGCGGACCCTGCGATTATCGTCCAGTCACGTGCCCCCAAGATGAGAGAGCACTAGGGGTGGTGGTGTACTAGTAGGTGTTGGACTCCTTCGTCCCTCAACGACGGCAGGCCGTTCTACCTTCAAAGGCTCAGGCTCAGGCTCAGGCTCAGGCTCAGACGAACGCTTCCTCTTATCCCCACTCCGAACAGGCTCAAAATATTCGTCAACAAAGTATTTCGAGAGCTTCTCCTCCGGGAGCTTATCCCTCCAGAAATCCGGATTCCGTCGACGGAGATCTTCCGAAGCAACAAGCTCCAAGAGTAGCTGGTAAGGAAACATTTCTTCGACGTCGTCGCTGCAAATGACGCTGCCGTCCCATACGAGTTGTATGTACTTCCGTAAGGCGCTATCTGCCGTTGTGTTCTCGTAAATCCGTCGAAGATGGGTCGTTGGTAATGCTCCACGGCATTCTCGAGCTTCATCTAACATCCTGAGGGTCTGGTTTTGGAGTTTGGGGGCGATGACCCTGTCACAGAAGAGCCACAGATCGATCAAGAGACCACAGGCGTCAAGTCTCCGGTAGTCGATGAGGATTTCCCGGTTGTAAAGCCAAGTTGCGAAAAGTCCGAATATGTTGGGGTCGGCATCTTCAAGTAACACCTCCTGGCTTTCACCCTCGATGAAAGAAGAATTAAAAGCTGCCTGGAAGTATCGAGATTGAGCAACGATGAAGTTATGGTGAAGCTGGAACGTCTTCTTCGGCCCTAGGGTTGGCTGAATATGGACTTTTACAATGGATTGTGGCTCACTATGTTACGCTTTAGCTAAACCCTGCCTTAATTCTATGACAGGACCAGAAAATGGGTCACTCACACTAAGGTTGGTATTTCATCTTCATTTGGTGGTTTTATATGTGACTGTGGTTCCGGCATGTTGGCGTCTACCCGTTCATGCATTAGAGGTACTTGTCAGATTTGTGTTGTATGTATCGGGATTAGAAAACAGACGCAATAAGCTTTAAGACGAAACCCTCTGATGATGGCATTCCTTTAGAGAATATCTAAGTGCGTCACTTGATGGCTTTCACTCTCGTTGCCTCGCTTAGTTTCATTAGTATGGGCGCCAGTCATCGTTCGTCATACACTTGCTCAAGCAAAGCACCGGAGCGGTTTTAGAATAACTATGTTACTATAAAAACTTCTAGTTCAATCGTCTTGAAAGTTTAGTAAATTTTTATCTGTTAGGAACCACCCCGGCGTACCTTCGACGATGACGCGAACTCTTACTATTCCAAACCCATCGAACATCGAACCCCAAGAAACCTTGACTACTTTCATACAACTTTTATAGTAAGACTTGATCATTCTGGTGGGCTCACGATAGACAATAAAAGCGGCAGTAAATACGTACCTGCCTACATTGCTCGTTTTTCTAGCTTTCTATAGTAATTCAAAGTAATCACTCTAAATACTTAGGACAAGTTAAATTTAGGTTAGATAGTTGGAAGAATCAACTTTGATTATCCCAATCAAGACCTTGTATTATCCTAAAAAGTTAGAACAACGAGAGGTATCCAGTATATTTCCTGCGATGCCAGGTATACTACGGAGCTACCTGCTTTTGGGCTGAAATCGGACCTTATTAATTTGTCAATGCGCATCGCGTTCATACTCACAAATGTACCACTTGGAGACATTTTACCTGCAGAGCAAAACCCGGATACTTCCCTGTTGGGTAATCATGGAAAACAACCTATTTCCTTACGGAAACTCGGCGGGCTGGGGAGCAGCCTCGAGACGGCTATTCCCCCGAAGATTTGAAAGCGGCCACTGAGCTTACTGTAAGTGCTAAAACTCTCCCGGTGGGTTCCTGGTACCTAAGGTATTGACTCGTGCTTCCAGCGATCCGCAGGGTCAAAATTCGAAAACATTCCAATCACCGAGGGGAAAATTGTAAATTGTACCCGAAATTTGGTGGCAACATTGAGGTTGGATCTTATGAATTGACTCTCTAGACAAACAACCAGACTGCCATTGTATTTATAGACAGGAGCTTCGTGGAAACTCACTTCAGAAGAGTTTGGCGGGGCATTCCAGGCATTCCCTCAATTCGCTCCTTCCCTTCTTACTAAAGATATAAACAAAGCAAGTCTTGCCGTAAAGTGTGTAAGAAGGGAAGGAACGACCGCTCAACTCTCTTCGCGAGCACAAGGAAGGCAGGCCTACGACACCCAAACTCATGATTTTCAAAACCCTGCCCCATCCCTCTCTTACCTTCTTCCTTTCTTCCTCTTCTACATCAACTTTCTTCACCGTCGACACAACCCTATTAGCACCCAAAACCCCCCCATTACACGCACACCCAAGGTTTCGACACGAGAGACTGGAAAAGCCAACAGTCGAGGCAAATTCCTTGAGCTGATCCCGAGGTGGCTCAGAAAACTCACATATACCCCCATGGCTCTGGTCGGTTCTCGACCAATCTCCATCACCCCGTACTGAGGGTATGAGCCTTTTAAACACATCGACCTGAGACCAACGCCTCAGTTTGCAAGCTTCCACCAGGCACTTGATTGGTGGTTCGTTTTTGCGGTGATGGGTTTGGGTTTGAGGGAGACGAAGGTAAGTAACTCCTGCACCATCTTGCGACCCCAAAGGACATTTAGATTCAATTTGGCAGATTCAAACCTTGTTGTCACTATTCGAGAGATCGAACAAGGTGTACAGTATCCATCCATACAAACCTCTACAAGAAGAATGCCGAGCATGATCTTGTTATTACTTACTCGAATACGTTGAAAGGGACGGCCCCCTTTGGACTAGGGCCAAGACCTTACCGCGTCTTGCGCGTGTTTTGTTTCATGGGTTTGGAGACTATTTTTTATATGACATTCGATTTTGAGAGATTGGGGAAAAGTTGTGCAGATGGGGTTTATGGTGGAATCTGAGGGAAGTTGTTCCATTATTGGGAGGTCATACGTACTGATGGTTCTTTGGCTGTTGACGGATTGCGTCGAGAAGCGAGCGAAGATGGACTTCTTGAAACGCATTAAGCTGAGAAAACACTCCAAAAAACGGCAAAAATTCCTTTATCCCAAAGGGCGGCTAAGGTTTAAACCAGACGAACTGAACATTTAATTTTTAAGCTCCGTATCCTTAGTGGTATCAATCTGACCCGGGCTGTTGACCAGCTGGCTCTACTTAGCCAAGTAGACCCAGATCCAAGTTTCCGCACTCCCAACCTATATTGACACCTCTGACCCCACTGGGCCAGCAAGCTATAACTCTGATGATTGATGAAAGCAACTGGTGTTATTTGGGAATATCAAGCAAAGGGGGGTGGGGGGGATTCTCAAGTCAATAAACCAAGAGCCAATCATCCCGCTCTAAGTTCATCGAGATTATGGCTGGCTTCTTTTTAAGTAGACAGAGCTCTAGAGCATGGCGTTGGAAGTCATTCCTCTCACGCTCGTAGGGGAAACAAGCAACACTTTCCTGGCAGATCTCGCTACATTCATGCGATTGCTACTTAGCACAAATCAGTATTTCCACGAGCTTCTCATGGATATTATTTCTACGATCCATACTCGTCCGCACATTAGTCCACTAACCTGGAAAGGACTCCCGAAGAACGAATAGCAGAGTTTTTTGTAGAAGAAGCCGGGCCTCAGCGTAAATCAAAGAGGAAGGTGGAAGCCAGCCCTCCACGCTCACTATCGCCGGAGCCATCCTTCGAGCTAGGTGCATTACCGTTGAATGTCTCATTTACAACGACTCGCTAACATGTTCTTCTGGGTCTAAACAGCAGCTGGCACGGTCACGCTTGCCAGCGAAAGAAATGGGTGAGTAGAGTAGAGTAGTGGTCACTACTCTACTCTACTCAACTGATTTTAAGTACTACTCTACTCTAGTCATAGTACTCTGAGTAACTCCGAGTAGTACTTTGAGTAGTACGGCCCGAGTCGGCCCGAGTCGGGCCGTGGCTCGGGGTAGCGTTCCTCGGCCGCTAGCAGCTTAAGCGAGATCTCCTTTACACTCTATTTACTACGTAACTTCTTTAATAATACTCTTAATAAAAGAGCTATTAATTATATAATAATAAACATAAGTACTTACTATCTATAAGAAGGCTAAAGAGGATAACTTTGAAGACAACTATTTTGTACTTTAGTTAGTTAGTTATTTGTTTCTATTTATACTATACTACTTAGAGTACAACTTAAGTAGTTATAAGTAACTACTCTACTCTACTCAAAGAACACGCTACTTAAACTCTACTCTACTCTACTCAGACTACTCAGAGTACTACTTGAGTACCTGAGTATTTTTTTCTCACACTGCGCTTGCGACAACTTCGGGCACAAAAAGAAGAGGGTCGATTGTAAACCCCGTTTGGCTTAATGAAGTTACGGAGAGAACTTGTCAACATGTCGTTTTTGTTTCGTGAGCTAGAACCGAGCACCTATAATGATGGGGTTCGGGTTATATTTTTTTTTCACATTCTCCGTATGGTCTCTAGGATATAATTTATATCTAACTCGTGTATTGTCGTTATGTAATAAAGAAAACTAATATATACAGCGCAAAATGCCCCCAAACGCGTTAATAAAGACTCGCTTTTCTAACCACTCAAATGAAAAGCCTCCCCCCTCATTCCCTCTCGCTTACAAGCTCGCCCAACACATTTAGATATACTGCCAAGCCGGGCTACTAGCAACAGGGTACGGTCCCAAGTTAAAAGTAATACACCCAGCCCCAGCCACAAAGCCCGGATATCCAAGGGCAAACACCTGATACACATTGGGATCCGTTGCAGTAGGACAAGCAGTAAAACTCGAATTGTTAAACAGCAAACTCCCAACGGAAGAGGTACCCGCAGGTGTATACTCGAAAGGAGTACGTAGTCCGTTGTCGCCGGTGCTGGCGCTGTGAGCTTGGGTAGCGGAGAGGGATCCGTCGGAGGCGACGTAGATTTGTTGACCGCCGGGGACGTTGGCGTTCAAAGAAACGCCTTCTGAGGTTGTGGAGGCGAGGAGCTGGGTTGAGTTTCCAGCTGGGGGGGTTTTGTTAGTTATTTTGTGGGAAATTTGGGGGGGAGTGGAGAGACTTACTTGGGCAGGGCGCTGCTTGTGGGGGACAGTAGGTTGCTGTGGCTTTGTGGATCCAGAATTTGAGTCCGTTTTCTTGGACGGCAGAGAGGTGGATGGCGGTTGTGCTGCGAAGAGCGATGAGGCCGATGGTATCTACTGTGTCGCGAGCGACTGGTGCAGCTGCAGCGAGGCCAGCGAGAGTAGCTGCGATGAGAGTCTTGGTGTACATCATGATGAAGGTGTTTAGGTTTTGTTGTTTAAAACGAATGTCTTAGGATATCGAGGAGATATTTGTATTAGATGATTTGAGGAGATGATTGATGATTGATGATTGATGATGATGATGATGGGAAAAAGACGGGAACTAGGAGATATATATACTTTCCAAAATACTCGGCACTCGTCGTAGGGAACTAGGAATCTCATGATGAACTACAGGGGAAAGCCCGTGATGGCAAAGATCACTGACAGCTCGTATCTTTTGAAGTCGGTCTAACTTGCTTCGCCCCTCCGTATGCAGATCTGTACCGCCCGCATCGGTTAACGGTCAAAAATACACAGCCCCGATTGGTTAAAAAACCAGGGGAATCTGCATCTAAAAACCTCCAGCTTGATTGGTTGACCGTTGCAAAGTTCATTGCCAGACTTTTTGGAACACGCCATTCGCGAGAAACAAGAAACCCGCCGTTAACATTGTGAATTACAGAATTCAAAAACAATTCCAGAAGACCCAAATACTTCAATGCTCGTCCAACTAACTTGTCGAAAATACCTCGGTGCCTCTCTCATCACTCAATTGCCTCCACCACCAAATAAATTACTTGCTTACGGAGTACCTGAAGATGCTGGTGCCGGGCACCTGACCTGGTCCAAACCGTAATGCCTGCATCCAGTTTATAAGCACAGACTAGACGCATTCGATTGGTCGAAAAGTATATTCCCCCTCAGCCTCTCTACAAAAATAAATAAAGCTTATGACTCGTACCCAAGTACCGTTCCTACCGTTCCCACCCTCGCATCTCCGCCACAATCAAAAAACAACCAAAACCCACGGTCTCGTATCCCGCCGCTTGGAATCACGGACCACGAAAAGGAGAAGAAAAACACCTGAATATAGAAACAACACCACAACAGAATCCGGGGTGAAATGGCTGACAAACACCCTCTTGCGCAACATCGGGAGAAGGAGTCCACGGAAAAGTCAGGTACCCATCCCGTCGTCCTCTCACTCAACTGCCGACATTGAAGAAATCAGAGACTGAGGTCCATGCTCGCTCACACTAGAGTGGTGAGCCTTACCTAAGTACGATTCGCACCCGCCAAATATTCCCCTCACGAGATCGAGATACGAGGAACCCAAAACTAAAGAGCAAAGAAAACTCAATATAACAAGAAAAAGAATAACCACTAACAGATCCTCAAGCGACCGACAGTCGATCGCCCATTTTCGCGTTCTTGGTCCGAACACGAAGGGTCCCCGCTCCATCGGCAAATCGCAAGTAGCCGATAAACACGAGGCTCAGACGTCATCAACGATTTGATGGAAAGCATTACCCCTCTGTGCAACAATGAGGTCAGATTTCCTTGTACCTGCTGAAATGCTAGGCATGGCATGGCACTTTCAATGGTACAACTTTGACAGTGGCGGGCGGTTAGCTACATATCAACAAGTACATACACGCGGAATGGCAAAAAAATCATAGTCATATTTACGCTTTTTGATATTTTTTCTCAAGAGTTCTTGCTCCCATATCTATGGCTTCTTATTAACAAGAGCACGCACGCTATATCCAGCACTTGGGGAAAGCGTTCATGGAAAAGCCAACATGTGGCTGTCTATGTTTCTTCCAAAGATCATTAGAAGTCAGTAATGATCCGCAGAGCGGTTGATGGGGTATAGCAATTGTATCTGGCACATCGGCTAAGGCAAGGCAGGCGCATTTCAGCGAAGCTCACTACCACAGATATCCAAACGCCCATTTGATTTCCACATGTGAACGCCGAAGAGAATGAATGAGAAACCTCCGCCAGAACAACAAAGAAATCACCCCGGACGCCTACAATCCTATTGCCAGAAAAGAGAACTGATCGATTCGCCGTGGTGGACACGACGAATGGCCTCTGCAAAGACGCCGCCAATATCCAAAACCTCCAGCTTGGGGCATAAACGGCTGTGTTCCTCTTGCGGGACGCTATTGGTCACGACAACCTTGTCAAGTGCCGAAGCATTGATTCGGGCGATGGCATCTCCACTGAATATACCATGTGTGAGCAGGGCATACACCTGTGTGGCACCCTCTTTTTTCAATAGCTTTGCGGCTCGGGTAATAGTGTTGGAGGTGTCGGCCAAATCATCAACCAGGATGGAAACTCTGTTTGCGACATCCCCAACGAGCATCATGGTGGCATTTTGGCGGTCCGTAATGCGGGTCGGGCGACGTTCCTAGGGGGTATAAGTGTGCGCAAGTTTAGAATTATGGGAAGTATTACCTTATGAATCAGAGCAAATTCCATATTTAGCTCATCTGCAATGGCAGTTGCCCTCTTCGCACCTCCAGCATCGGGACTAACAATCACAGCACTTCTGAAGTCCGGAATCTGTTGCAGGATATATCTCTTCAAAATATTTTTTCCGTATAGATTGTCAACAGGAATGTCGAAAAAGCCTTGATATTGCGGGTCGTGCAAATCCATAGTAATGATATGATCTGCTCCAGCACAAGTCAAGAGATCTGCCACGAGCGTACCGGCTTGTGCCACCCATTGCTTGTATCCTGGTTTGGGGTTGAACAAGCTCTTGTTGAGAATGGCGTTGTTTTCATAATCGTGAGTGGTGAAAGTTTGGTTACTAGCAGCTGATTGTGAGCCGTTCCGATCCCGGCCATTTGCCAACGACTGAAGCGAATCAGTGGTATCTAACCGTCTAGGGGTAATGCCATTTGTGTATGTATTTCCATTCTGCTGGTCGAGGGAAGTTTTTGCTAGTTTCTTTTGCAAAACGTCTGTACCATTGCTCAATCCCTGGCTTTGTGGTTGGGCGGGGCTTGGAGTGGGAGGACGACTCTCAAAGGTAAAATCGTGTCGGTTCACATCTGTAGGGGCTTTCGAGAGAGGAGCACCGGCCTTGTTGTATGGCACATCTGGTTGTCGAGAGTAGGGAAACAAGGGGAGAACAGCTGTAACGCGCTTGGCAGAGCCAGTTTTGCAGGCGGATATCATGATGCAGAGGTCGACGAAATTGTCATTGACCTTTCCGCCGCCAGACTGGATAATGTAGACATCTTTGCCACGAACGGAATCTTGAATCTCGAGACGACTTTCGCCAACAGAAAACTTCTTGAGGATGCGATTGCAGGCGGGCACACCCAGGGTACTAGTGATCTTTTCGACAAGCTGAGGGTGGGAATTGCCCCCAAGAATAACAATGTTACGAACCATATTGACTTGTTTGAAATGAGGCTTTTGATGGGCTCAAGGTGAGAGTCGGTCGGAGGGAAAAGTCGGTGGGTTGCGGTATTTCGGGAAGCTTAAGTGGGTTGGGTGGTGGTAGCGGTGGCGGAGAGCTTTGCAGATGGGGGGTTGGGGCGGAAACGGTTCGGGACTTCGACCGCAGATTGGAAAAGAGTAGAGGCTATGGTGATGGTGATGGCGGAAGAATGACAAGAAGGTCTCGATTTTGGGGAGGATAATCCATCTAGATTTAGAGGTGTTGGTGTCGGTGGTGAGAGGGGAAAATAAATGTAAAAAAGCTGCGTCGTGCAATCGGATCGGGGGCAGAAAAAGCTGGACAAAGAATCGGAAACAGACTAAACTCAACTCGGCCTAGCTTTGGTGGGGCAAAGGGACCCTCCAATGCAAGGCTGTGGCTGTGGCTGTGGTTGTGGCTCGCACGGCATGTGAATGGTCAGAAGGCTGCGGTCAGCAAAAAGAAAGTGAAGTCACCCCGCCATGAGCTGCCTCCAGCTCAACCAGACAGACCACGTGCACTCCTTATACCACGCAACACCCGAATAGAATCACAATCACCACCACCAACCACGAGGCATCCGTCCTCCAGCTGTCAGCATGAAAATTCTAGAAGCGCAGTCGGCGACCCTGACTAATTATGAGGTCTACACCCATCTGCTGGATCAGGAAAGACGCTTTGCCTTGAGAGAGGCCGCAAAGAAGAAGGCTGCTCCAAAACAGACCAAGCGCAAGGCATCCAAAGAAGAAGAAGAAGAAGAAGACGAGCCTCGCCCCAAAGCCTTGGGCACCGTCACCAGGGAGGTATTTTTATACTATTCTAATCCCCTTGTATTATATTTAATTCTAATTCCCCTCTCAGATCCTTGAATACCTCCGCGCACCACCCGCTCCTCTTGGCTCCGAGCCCTTCCCATACCACGAAAACACAATCAGAAATCTCTTGGAAGGATTGCGACCATGGAACTTCACCAAGGGAGAGATTATCATGATCCTCAACCTTCGCCCTTCCAAGCCGGAAAATCTTAATACGATCATTGAAGAGATGGAGGGCCGTTTTCCAGGCGATGAGGAACAGATGGAGATCTTGAAAGTCATTGGTGATGTCCTTGGTCGACCAAATGACAAGGCCAACATCCAAGCCATGACGGAGAATGCGACCAAGGCTAGGGAGTACGCTGCAATCATAGTCCCAATCCATGAAGAGGATTAATCAGGTTAACTGGGAACAACTGCTTCGAGGGATATGAAAAATCATTGTAGGCGTTGGGGATTTGAGCATTTACAGCGTTGATGGCAGGAAATAAAGGAGTAATGAGCGGGTGGCTAATTACATGGAATTGATGAAGCTATCTAACTTTTCAAGAATTGAATCATCTTTTCTACTTGCCATACTCTGATCCTTAAGGTCGAAGATTATTCCCGATGGAGTTCGATTGATAATATCTTTTGTCTTCCAATTCTTGGATTTTACCTCGTGGGGATTTTTTGCAGTAGCACCGGGTGATATATTCATGTGGAGTTTGTGAGAGATATAGTCATTCCTCTCTGCCACCTCCTTGACTGAGAATTATCTGAAATATTCTCTAGTAATGAAGAGTAGTATTTGAGATTATATACTTTATTTCACCAATTGTGATATTGACCAATCACATTACTACTCTACAGTACTCAGTAGTGAATCTAGTAAATTCAACTATTAAATTAAATTATTCTGAATGAACTGAGCTAATTGACTGAAGTCTAGTTAATCTTAAGAATATACAATGTAAGAACTCACCCTAGTAAGAGTTATCTAATTTGTTCATTCAAGAAAGTTTAGAATAACTAAGTTTGCTGAACAGAATCTTATAGCGCCTTTCTTGTATCCCTAGACTAAATTGATCAATGTTTCAATTCGTACTATTTATGTGAAATAAAAGACTGATTTCTAGTAAAGTATATTACGATAAAAGGGCGCCGGAGACAAAAGACCAGACGCCATATGAGCAGCCATGGATATCAAGGAGAGGAAACAACAAGAACACAAGAAAGTTACATCCCGTATGAATTCGTTCTTAGGAGTTCTTCATTGTTACAATCTTTGGTTAGGCGTTCCTCAACTATGTAAAGATGAAGTGTTTCTGTCTAGTTTTCAAAAAGAGCGACAAGACGCGTACTGCCTGCCCACCCTTCCTATGAAAGTAAAAAGACAAAGATTGGATATACTAAAACATCGCGACATATTGCGCAAAGCCTCAACTTTGAACGAAATCTAAAACAAACCAAAACGAACATCATGGCTCTGAAAAACAAAAGTTCTCAAGTGTCGCCCACTCGTCTACACACTCACTCGCTCAACCTTCACTTCACCTCCCCATCACCATCATCTCACCCCTCGCGACCCCTCCCCCTTCCACACCCTTCACCACGCCTCCATCACCCTCCCCATCCCCCAATCGGCTCAACCCCCTCCCCAAAGCCGAAAACCCCACAAATATCCCTTCCCCCCTCCCACAAATCCCCCTCCAGACGTCCGAATCTTAACCCCAAATAAACCCCTCCCTTCCATCAAAGCACAATAAAAGTCTCTATAGCTCAACGGTTAGAGCATCAACATACCAGGGTCTTTCGGGGCGTTTGGCGTCAGGCGTTTGTCTCTTTCCTTTCCTTGCGGTTTTGGATAAAGATTGTCTGAGTATCTTGTTGGAGATGGGGTTTCGATTACCCCTGGAGGCAGAGTTTTCTTTTTTTGCATTTTTCGGCATAGCATCTCAGGGAGTAATGTTGCTTTTTACCCTTGATCTCTCCTCTTTTTGATGGGTTTTGAGGCTTTTTTAGAGGCTTTTGTTGATGGTTCGGTTATTTTTGTGGGGAAGTCGGTTGGTATTGGTGCTGGGAGGTTTAGGGAGGGAGGTTTAGGCGGTTTGTGGTGGCTTTGTTTTTGTCACGCAGGCATTCAGGAGGAAAAATTAAAAATGAGGGTCCTTGCAAACAAATGGGATCTCTCTTTTGTTATGTAAACTGGACATGGGGGCAGCTGAGAACACTTCACAATTGTTCACGCGCAGCAAGAAAATCTACGCGTTTCTGGTGTCTAAATGAGGGAGGATCAGGATTACCAGATACCCTATAACTCATTTGGCTGACAAGAAGTGCACCAGTTTGCAATGAGGAACTCCAATATGGTGATGTTCTAAGCGACAAGCCACAATTAGGTCAATTGGAGAACAACGACAAATCTCAATCTGGCAGTTGCAAGAAGGAACTTTGGATGGAAATTAGGCTGCAAATTTGTAATATGCTAACACAATCAGTATTATGAAAGGACTGGAAGCACTACCCCTCATGAACGAAGTCAATGTAGAGAAAGCTGATAGGTTACATGATATGTCTGTAATGAACATCTACTGTACTACATTCTTATTGGTATTCCTCGGGTTCAATTACCTCCACCAACGCCATGCAAATGCTATATTTTCCCCCAAGACTCCTTTTATTTACCATGTACGCCAGCCAAGCTCGGCCAATTCCATCACTTTTCTGCAGCCAAAACCATCTTCTCTCTTTCATTCCTTCGTTTCCTGAACTGGGCTTTGGTATGCTTTCGCTCATTCTCATTTTTCCTCTTGATTGCCTTGAGTTCCTCAGATTTGATTTCACCAGCCTTCTTTACCACCTTGGGAATATGGCGATGACGCTTGATGCGTCGAATTTCAGGCATGTGGGCGTATCGTTCTGATAGAGCTTCGTTATACTCAAGTGCTTGACGCTGCTTAGTAGACTTGATTCCCTCTCTCTTGGATGCGTTTGCTCGCCATAATCGAATATTGCCGTCGTCGGATCCTGAAAGGATGTACTTGGAATCAGGGGTCCACTTGGCAGAGAAGACTCTCTGCATACGCTTGGTGTGGTAGATATCTCTCGAATGGCCCTTCATGCGACTCCATAACCGGACTGTTCTGTCATATGAAGCACTGACAAGCTCCTCTCCAGTAGGGCTGAATTCCACATCCATCACTGCTGCCACATGATCTTTCAAGACATTCAGTGCTCGGTCCATTTTTCGCATATCAAAAACTGATGGATATTAGCGCAAAATCTGTCAATTAATGATAAATGACCTACTGTAAATATTATGATCTTCATTTGCCACCGCAAAATTGAACGCCTCCATAGGGTTCCAAGCAATGGCGTTTGAAGCAAAATTTAGAATCGTTTTGGCCAGGGGCATTGAAGTCCTTAGATCATAAAGTACAATCGATCGGTCTGTGGCAGCCGATGCTAATATGGAGGTTTCTGTTTGATTGAAAGAGACAGCAGTAATTGTATCCGTAGCTGATGGCCATTTCAAAACATCAGGTGGTGCCGAACTCTTCTCCAAATCATAAATTGAAATTACGCCCGAGGCAGCAGCAAAAGCATTGTTTGATCGATGATGTGATAAACTCGTAAAGGCGTTTGTTCCAAGCCAAGTGGCAGATGGTGCTGCTCCAGCGGCTGTATTGTATGGATCGTATAGCTTGATTGCGCGGTCACTGGCGCAAGTCAAAAGTTTCTGATCCCGGGTCCAGCACATTCCCTTCACAATATTCTCATGCGCACTCGTATTCCAGATTTCTTCTCTTGTTGTCAAATCCCATACTTTGACTATTCCATCACCACTTCCGCTGGCAAATCTCTGTAAAGAATTCGGGTCCTTCGCCATAGTATACACTCCATCGACGTGACCTTTTCCCAGCTGCGCAATGAAGGGCGCCGCAAACATGCGCTCCATCTTGGTAGCATTGAGTGCTCGAGTATATTCTCTTGCTCGTTCGAAAGGATGCAGTGCTGGATCGAGGTTGCGGGGTTGTCTTGCGACATCAGACCCGGGGGCCTGCGCCGAAGCAACAGGGCGACTAAGAGCTTTTATTTTCTAATAGTACTTGTAAGTAATTGCGACAACAATTTTGGAGGTTTTAACATACCATATTGTGCTCAAAAGTCCCATGGGAATCTGGTGGTGAAGAATAACTTTTAGGAAGCGCCAAGATTTCGTGAGTTCAAAAAGTTATCGGGGCGGAACATTTATTTGCCGCTAGCCTCTAAGCCGACGTATGTGAGCTCCAGCCTAGCTCCAGAACCGCGAGCAAGCCAGCCTCCATAAACTCAACATCACCACACTACCATTGCCCACTACCAACATCTCAAAATGGCGCCAGCAGATTCAGCACGGATAGCCGAGGCGAAGAAGTTGACCAAGTCAGACCCAACCAAAGCCGAATCACAATACAAGGAAATCATCTCGAAACCTCCTTCAGTCACCTCAGATGCTGCTGTACGAGAGTATGAGACCGCGCTGGTGAGCTTGGGGGAATTATATCGGGATCAAAAGTAAACAGAACTATAGCGCACCTTTTTCTGATCTATTTACTGACCAGACCAGGCGAGCAAACGATTTGGTAGAGCTGATCACGAAGAGCCGGACGGTATTATCATCCTTTGCGAAAGCAAAGACTGCCAAACTTGGTATGTTGGGAGAATCATAAATAAGCCATTAATGGTTCAATGGGATTTAAAAGAGCCAATGCTGACAATTTCCGTGTAATTTAGTTCGACAACTCCTAGATCTCTTCAACCTCATCCCTAATACCACCGATATCCAAATCTCCGTCACCAAGTCATGCATCGAATGGGCCACCTCCGAGCGTCGAGGGTTCCTGCGACAAAACCTTGAGACCCGTCTCGTTGCTCTTTACATGATCAAGCAATCCTACTATGAAGCCTTGACCCTCATCAACAGCCTTCTCAAGGAACTCAAGCGTCTAGATGATAAACTCGTCCTTGTGGAAGTCCAACTCCTCGAATCCCGCGTCTACCACGCCTTAGGAAATGTACCAAAGGGTCGATCAGCGCTCACAAGTGCTCGCACAAGCGCAGCATCCGTTTACACACCACCTCTACTACAGGCTGGTTTGGACATGCAATCGGGGAAGCTTCACGCAGAAGATAAGGACTTCAGCACCGCATTCTCGTATTTCATCGAAGCACTGGACGGATATCACACCCAGGACGAGCCAGAGAAGGCAACCGCCGCATTACAATATATGTTGCTATGCAAGGTTATGCTCAACTTGTCCGACGATGTCAACCAACTTATGAGCTCCAAGCAAGCCCTCAAATATGCTGGCAAAAACTTGGAAGCCATGAAGGCCGTCGCACGCGCACATTCAAACCGGTCATTGGAGGAATACGAGAAAGCGCTGGGAGATTATCGTCATGAACTCGGCAGCGACCCATTCATCCGAAATCACCTCCGTCGTCTTTATGATGCTATGTTGGAACAGAACCTCATCAAAGTCATCGAGCCCTTTTCCAGGGTAGAGATCGATCACATCGCGAAGATGGTTGGTCTCGACACAGTCCAAGTTGAGCGCAAGCTGTCACAGATGATTCTCGATAAAGTAATTATTGGTGTTTTGGACCAGGGTGCTGGATGCTTAATTATTTTCGACGAGACAGAGAGAGATGTGGGTTACGATGCTGCGCTGGCAACTATCGAGAAGTTGAGCAGTGTCGTGGATGTTTTATACACAAACCAAGCTTCTATGCTCGAGTAAGGGGGGGCGGGAAAAGTTTAGAGGTTTGCTGGCATCAAATAACTGTACCATAGAGGCGCTTAGCGTGTCGGGAAGGGGACACGAAATGCAAAACTGGAATCAATTTTTAGGGGTAATAATGGACAGGTGAATAAAACCATTGTTTTCTGCAATGTAGTAATTAGAGGGAGCTAACATTTATATTCTCGATTCGGGCATTTCCACCTATTACTAGCTCCGAGTCGAAGGTTTTAGAGGCCAGAGAGGATAGGTGGTACGAAAAATGTTACGGAAAATAGGATGTGGGTCTCGCAGGAGCTCTGGTTTATTAAGATGGAGCAGCGTAATAGAGAACTCTGATGAACGTCAAATCCACCTGTCGGAATGCCAGCAAGTGTAATACATGGGGTTATCTACGCTCTGAATCAATCTCACCGAGTTAGGGGTTCCGTCATCAATTTGGATTTCATTAATGCTAAACGAATTAGGTTCGTCGATAATTGCAAATTATAGAAGAGTGACTACTGAAGGGTGGCAACTTTCAAACAAGGAATTCTTGACCCAACGAGCTAGGCCAATTCTCTTATACTGATTCGACAAGCAGGATTCATTTCCAATATTGAGCTCCCTCGCAAGAACAAGTCCCATGATCAAGTCCCCAGCTTCTTCCCCTTCGTATAGCTCGCTTGGTCGAGTAATTTGGGATTTGTCTGGCTCTGGTCTAATCCTCAAGCAAAACAGTTCCGTTGTATAAGGCATCTCATCTCGGACGTCTGGATAGAGCACTCCAACCGGCACGCCATCTTTGGTCATTATTGCTGTAGAGCCGCCTCGGTAATCGTCCTTGAATTTATGGAGCTGGGGGTTAGAATCAATGTTGGCGAGAAGCGCCCCAGCAAAAGACAAGCTTGCGGATAGGATTGCGCCATATTCGTCGTCATGCTTTGGTTGTGTAGACATGCTCTCTACTGAAAGATTTCCTGTTTCAGAACCCAAAGGCCGTTCTTTGGGATGGTCCTCGATTCGTTCACCGTGTACAAGTCGTTGACTCTCATAAGTGATGCTCCCCACAACTGACGCCCACGACCACGTCGGCGCAATATAAGAACCAGACAGCGGTCGGCGCCCAGTATATCTTGTTCGCCAGAGAAGCGCTTCTGGTAAGTGAGTGCTCCAAATCCCGGCCAGGTATTTCGCTTGTGGGACAAATATCGAGTACATTCCCGGGCGGGACTCGAATTGTGGAACCGAGTGCTGGAAACTACGAGCCAGTCCAGAGAGCGCTGGGAGTTTGTCCATTTCGTAATATATGTTCCGGAAAGAGTAATCTTCCATAAGCTCGTACCAGCGTTCTCTTGTCGGGATAATGGGCATTGGTTCGAAGTCGTCTTCAGGCTTCTTGTGATGCCATGGAAGTTGAGTGGAGGCTTTGAGTTCTCGACATTCCCTTAACATTTGATCTCTACCGAAATGGATGTTTCTTCTTGAAAGCTCCCTTTCCTGTAGCGTCCAGGCTCTAGTGCGCAGAGGATGATTCCCGTAGTCCCCATGCCGGTAAGGATTATCACCATATTCTTCATGCCACTCTCGAGGCTCGTCTTCGAAAATTCGGATGCGATAGGAAAAAGGGAAGAAAGGGTCGTCTTTGAGGTGTTCGGCGCCAGAGTCGAACTCGAAGAACGTGCCAATGTTTTGAATGTCGGGGACGAGTTTACAGCCTTCCGTACTGTCTTTAGAATCAAGAGCTGCGAGTGTGCAGCAGGATTGCCCATAGACATCTGCCATAAGTGCAGCCTCTCTCGCCCAGTCGTCTTTATCATCCTGAATGATGCAAAGGGAATCAATCCACAGGTATCGCTCGCCTATTACTCTTGTTATGCGAACAGCGTCTCGGAAGGTGTTGGACAAATCCTCCATTTTAATTCGAGTCATTCTCTCCTGGAGATTTGCCTTCGTAGATATGACAGGACGCTTTTCAGGTGGCCCCCAACAATGACTCAACGTAAGGTACTCAGGTTGGTACGGTTGATCATCGAAATCCTCAGTTCGAAGACACACCAGCTTGACATCCTCTCCCGTCTGAAAAGCTTGAAGATCTAACAGTCTCGTAGGCAGAAAACTCTCCAAATCCCAGTTACACCCATCATGATTCTGTCTACAGTCTTGCATCCAAGTCCGCATAATTCGAAAGTTGTCGACTGGGCTATCTATTCCCTGAGCAGGGCCATCACCTGTGAAAGTCAATTTTTTAGCTTTGTTCAAAGCATATTCAAATAATAGGAAGACTTACTCCACAGCTGGGGAACCCTGAAGAAGGTAGTATGAGATATATCGGTTTGGTACACTGCAAGGCAAATCCCTTGGTGACTATCAATCGTCGCTCTTGACAACATAACCTTGGCGTCTTCGAGGAGTGAGTCGTCCACGGCACTGGTGTCAGCCTGGTGTATGAGAATTCTGCATAATGGGCATCCTGCAGCTGCTGCTGCTTGCATAGCTCTAAATGGCTGAAGCTTGACGTAAGGACCCCATGGAAAGCCTTTGTCGTCTAGGTTTTCCCCCCAGAAATGGGGAGGAATGTCGAGACATGTCTCGCAGAGTTGAGATGGCATTCTTGGTCAGTTGCTGTACGAGCCAAGGTGGTTTCCAGAGGTCAAATAAGGCAAAGGCGGGGTAAATATATGCTCCTTGACCAACTTCAACGGTGGCAGTGTTGCAAAACAGGTAGCTCCAGTAGACATTTCTACCAATCAAGCTTTTGTGCTTCCGCCACTTTAGCTGAGCTTCAGCTGAAAGGCCACAATACTTCAGTGGGTTGCATTACAGGGTCACATTTTCGCTAAAAATTTCCAATCGTGGCTGGCCTTGTAGAAAAAATCTATGAGATAGTCTAAATTTTATATTAAATAGTGCGTCTGGTAAGTTAAGCTATTAAATCATATTGTTCTAGAGTGTTCGAATTACTTAAGTTAATTGAATAATTTTTTGAAAAGGTTTAAGAGTATAGAGTATAGGTTCTTATCTAATCAACATTTATTTAATTTCCTTATTCTATAACTTTAGAATACCTAATTTCGCTAAATAGATTATAGATGTTCTTTAAAGCCGACTTAGTGAGTATATTAGACTTTGCAGCGAAAACCTTGTTACTTACTCGGGTAGAAGTAATACAGGGTTGAACACAATATGCTGAGGACTAACGAAGGCTCTGAAACCCCTCCAGAGAGATGAAAATTTAGGTAGATAGAGAAAGACTCGAGAGTCACTTGGTACTATAACAAAAAACAAAAAGTTATCATCAAAGTCTCAAGAACTCCCAGTTACTCGAAGCACTAGAACAAACTTGTCTTCGCGAAATTTAATTCTAACCTCTTGTGAATGTTTCCTAGAAGCCTCCCCCGTATTTGCCTTAACAAGCTGATCACAATACTTATTCAACCTAGTAATCACAAAACAATTATGCGCAAAGTCCGTCCCCACACACCAAACGGCACCAGGATTTCCAGTCCCATCATTTTTATATTCACAATCACCATCCCCAGTTGTAAACTTGAAACTCCCTGCAGGAAACGGGGAGCCTTTCAGATCTTTCACGCCATCAGCAGGTGCTTCAGAAGATGGAGTCGTAAATGAACATCTAGAATGGATGGAATTCTGTAAGAAAATTCCAAAGGCGGTACCAAATGAGTAGAAGTGCCTTTTCATTTCGGTGCGGGAGTCGGGTGCTATACCGATGAGGTTTTCTTCTAGGATTACGTTGACGAAGCGGGTGGGTTTGCTATTTTCTGGGGCGGTGTCGGCGGGGACTTTGTCGTAGCAAATTGGGTGTAAGGGAGCATTTGAGAAGTCGGTTTCATCGGTCAAGGTGAGTTCTTGGGTGACGACCATAGGCGAGTTTTCTCCAGCTGGTTCGACTTTGGTGTTTTGTAAGCCTTTGTCGGTAGGGGAATCGACCTCTGGAGCGACGTCTCTTCTAGCAGCCATGGGGTCTATAGAGGGGGCCTTCAGTCCAGGTGGGCGATCGTGGGGTGGGTTAAAGTTCCCCGGAGGTCCTTTGTATGGTTGATTGCTGGGAGATTTGGGAGGTTGCGTGATACCGGTTTGGAGAAACCAATTGTTCTCTTTCTCGCCCCAGAACCATGGGTCGCTAAGACCGGAAAGTATACCATTCAGTTGGTTGTCTTTGAGGGTGCTGTAAACTGATTGCGCGCTATCGATAATTTCCTCGTAGCCCACAACTAGTTGGTTGTTAGTGGTTTATTAACGTAGAACTGACTTGATGTCTTACAAATCGCCATAGTCCCAGCAACCAAGGGTGTAGCCTGACTTTACCTGTTCTCCATCTTTGATTAGAGCGTGGACGATACACTCCGAGCTTTTTCAGCAGGTGACTGTGACGTTAATCAATGTTGCCCACTGAACCTACTCCATGTCTGAGACCTCCTACCAGGCCTGCAACATGTTTTCCATGGCGATCGTCAACATTCACAGTCGTCGTACCACCTGGGACCCGTATTGTGTACTTTGTTTTCCTCTCACCTCGGAAATTCTTGGCTCGGCCAGTAAACCACAAGTGCTGAGTAAAAATACGAATCAAGAATGTAGATGTCGACTCCTTCCCCAGCTGTCCTGAGCATTGGAACGAACACCTCTTCTCGGCGTTCGAGATCCATCTTCTGTCCCGCGGTGATCTCCTGCAAATGATACCAGCCTCGTCCATCTGACAGCCCGTTGAAAAATTCCAGAGAGCCCTTTCCCTTCCGGCCTCCCCGCTGGTTGCTCAACGTGCTCGTCTTCATTGTCCTGGTCCACGGCTTCCTCATCGTCAATGAAGCTTCCTCGCGTAACCGAATGGACACCGGGGTCGTAGCGAATGATGTTATGCACGAATTCCACGGTCAAGGTGGCGCGCTAGGAGTGTAGTGCCTTGAGAGAATGGAAAACATCGGTACCTTTGGAAAGATCCATGCCGACGTGTTTGAAATGGTTATCAAGTGTGTGATCATCATATAATCTCACAATATATTAGTCGGCGGGGTCTGCCGAGGGTTCGTGATGAGGACATGGTTATTCTGCGCAAGGAAGCACAAGAGCTGAGGCATGAATCGTAAGGGCAAGAAGCTTCAGAAAGGAATACATTCTGCTTTCGCGCCTGGTGTGAGTTGAAGTCGTCGCAGAAGTGCTGGCTGTTGAAAGGAAATGAATTTGTTGGCTGGCTGAGAAGAAAAGGACGTGAAAACCGCAGAAAAAAGGAAATGAAATGAAACAGAAATGAATTGTGATATAAAAGCACAATTAGATCCCCCTTAGACTCACAAAGAATGTACCTTCGTACAATCCATCTTCCAAAATCACGACGATGATTCTCCACATCATGAAAAGAAACGGAAGCCTAAAAAGATAATTTGGTATTTGCAACTGCGCATTAAAAAGTTGGAAGCTTCAAGATGCCTTCGGCCTATCGAAGACCAGTAGTTGCTCAGGGTACTCATGTCAGAAATAGCATATAAATAAAGATAAGCAAGGAGGGAGTGGCCCAGCGGATCAGCACGTGGGTGCCAAGGTAATGGCTGACTTTTTTCAAAATAACGACGCGAACAAGCTACCTAGTACATGGCCCCTGAAATCCAAATCGCTGAGTAACCATATACTCGGGACGAGGAAAGACAAGGTATACCCACCTTTTAAGGCTAATTGATAGATAAGCATACTTACTGGCAGAATGAAATCCTAGTTGGGAAAGTAGATGCGAGAGTACCTATGTATCTATTTATATAATGACCGTGGGTAAAGTAATTTGGTACAAGAGATAGATATCCGACAGCGGGAGGATGTTTTACTCACCGAGGAGAGTAGTAGGCGTCAACATAGAATACTGTTTTTGTTCTGAAATTAAACCAGATTGCAGTTTCAACGAGTATTGTTTCTTGGAAAGTGTGCAGTTGTATGACTTCAAAGCTTGAACATCGCATCGCATGGGACATTGCTTCAAGTCTTCCCTAAAATATACAAAACGAGAAGATGAGATCTGGTACACTTTATTCACCAATTGCTGAATTGACAAATCACGTTACTGCTTTTTAATATTAAATGGTCAGTCTAGTAGGCTAAGCTAGTAAATTATATTTTTTAAGATAGCTAGAATAATTAAATCAATTAATCAAAGTGTCGAATAATTTAAAAGTGGAGAATATTAGGCACTTATCTAAGTAACGTTTAATTAATAGGACTATCCTAGACTACTTAATAACTTAAAATCATTTTAACAAACTTTAGAGGTTTATTCTAGAAAATTTAGAGTATGTCCAGGTAGAATTAGTCAATCATGTAATTGGTGAGTGAAGCATACCAGATCAGGAAAGCTCTTTCAGGTATATAAAGCTAGAAAACGATATAGCAATAGCCTGCCAAAAACTACAGATAAACGCATGAGTAGATATATGAGAGGTGACTTTGAGATAGTGTGATCAGGATACTCTACGAGAGTACATTTCTTAATTAATAAGTACACATTGAAGCGAGATTGAGAAATTTCAAAAAGAAAAAGAGTTAAGAGTGAAACTTCACTTGCTTGCTTTTTTGCTTGGAAAGAAAGTTTGCTGTCCTCTTTCGTTATGACAGCTCTTTTTCAATGCGAAATTGAACGCTCCTCGTGACGCCGGTACAATTGCTTTTACATGTCTTCTTGAAAGTAGGCGTAATAATCGTGCAGTGTAGAATCTGGTAGTGGTTAGTTGATGGTACATAAAAAGTATGCGCGATAGAAATGACGAGAGACAGACTTGTCAATTGTTTGCTCATCATGAATGTTTGACTAAAGGTGGGTTCTTTTATGTTGATTAGAATCTCAAGAGAAGCAAGCTGTGACGCATTGAAGGAAACATCATAGAGATGATAAAACAACATTGATTGCAAGTATCGTTATGATGGCATACTTCACTTGAAAATAATCTCTGAGAAAACGCTTTTTTATTCAGTGCTCTGCTGCTATGTTAGCAGCGGGGTATACATAAGCAAGGCAATGAAGCTAGATGGAAAAACCATGCTGGTCTCCGGGTATCAATAACGCTCAAACTCCGCTCTACAGTCCCTTATCGTACAATCGTGTGCTCCTAGTTTCAATTCATGTGCGGGTTCGCTTTCTGGGTGGCCCTGGGGACAAAGGCTCAATTTGCTTGTCTTCACCTGCTTTCCCAACCCAACTGCCGGTTCGTCCCTCCACCGCTCCCTCTTCCGTTGCAGTTTCCTCTGCCTTTGCCTTCTTGACTTTCATGTCTTCCTCATGTTTCCGCAGGAATATTCTACCGACTGTGAGGTCAGAATCGTTCTTGGTTTCCTCATCCGGTCGCTGGTTGAGGGTTCTGAAAGCGGCGCGTCGCCAGAACTCTCTCGATTTGGGGTTTGAGTTGCTGGAGTTTCTGATGAGAACCGCATAGAAAGCCAAAGCCTCTTCCTGGAGACCCAGCACTCGAAGACATCGTATTATGCGGGTAATTCGGAGATGATTGTGGTCAAAGTATCGATTCCACGCTTTTGGGTTCGTATCGAAGTTGGGTCCTTTCTTGACCTATTTGATGTTAGTAAATTGATACAGGGGGCATAGCCCAAGCCAGTTCAACCCGTCCCAAGGAATACTCACAACTAAAGTACCATTCTCACGTTTGTGAAGCTCAAATCCATAGAACCATAGGATTCTCTTGAACGCTCTCAACAGGTTGGCTCTCAAATTTGGGTCTGAACGGAAGGCCTCGAAGATTTGTTCGTCGATTATTGGGGCATGGGGATTGATAGGAGATCGCTCAGGTAAAGGGAAGAGAGTTTGGATATAATCGTGGTGTCGCTCGAGCTTCTCGGCAGAATAGGCAAGGACGCTTTCGAGGGAACGGCCATTGCGGTCGGCGTGAGTACCTGAAAAGAAACCGATGAGTTCGGGCGGCGGAGGGGATTGGGGGGGAGTTGCTGATCGAAACATATTGATGCTGGATCTCGACGATGCTGTGTATTTCGAGTAAGAGTTGTTTGTTGATATCTAGGTAACGAGCATTTAAGAGCAGACAAGGCTGAAGTAATCCACAGCCTCGCCTTGCTGGCCCGTGTTGAACCAATCAGCAGCATAAATTAAGACCCACTTTGACTTGGCAAATATTCAGCGTCACCTGATTCCCCCCCTTCTTGCCATCCCCGCCATTTTCATCCCTCTTTCTGTCTTGCAACTACTGTACCCAATCTCCAAACACAACACTTTAAATACTCTAGCTTCATCGTCTCTGGGGTCATCGTTTTATTCTTACACTCTACTCCCAATGGCTTCTACCTTCATATTACGAAGTCCCTCATTAACCTGGAAGGCCTACAGCCTCGCGTGTCTTTCCTGGAGAGAAACCCCGAGGCACATTGGCTTCTGGCTCATTTCTAAGTGGTCCAGGACAAGCATAGGAGACAACGCCCCAAGCCCCAAATTCAGCTCGGTATATTCTATTCCTTTCCAACAATATAGTGTCGACTGCATTTAGCTTCTCTCCGAGTCTCAGCCATCAAGCAAGAATGCATCTTATTGGAGTTTCTTCTGTGCAGGAGGGCAACAGACATCGCCACTCAATCGTCTCAGCACTGGGCAAACGCAGCCAACGGTCGAATGGATGGTCCCGTTCTCCTACTCGCATACGCCTCTCTCATATGAACCCAATCGACTTGTCTGATTATCGAACTCCAATTCATAAGGCTGGAAGGCCTGCATCGGCCGTTGCTCTTTTCAGAATAGCAACGCCAATGGAACCATGTATTTGGCCAGCCAGAATATCTTTCGGGGTTTTCCTTGTGCCACAGGATACACGACATACTTTTACGAAGGTGCAATTGCAATGATTTGCTGATGATTACGATGCTTACAAGCCTCTTCCGTTGACACAATCAATAACGGCAAGGTAGGTCAGCTCCAGCCGCGCAATTTCCGCCATAAGCACAATCAGCCAGCCAATTAGTTACACCAAAAAAGAGTTGGTACTTTTACATACATTCTGTATTCTTTAAGTTGTTTTGTGTTCGAATTTGTATGCTATATTCTACTATGTTGATCTTCTTGCTTGAATACTTCTCTGAATATAAAACAACCTGGTAGTTCCAAGTCTAACCACAATCTTGAGGCTCTCGTGCTCGGCTCATCTAGTAAGGTGCGCTCTCGTCATGTCAGAACTCTCATATAATCAGCCCCCAAAAACAATGGCGTCCATAGGCTGGCAAGGGGGCAGCTGATTGTGACTGGAAGAGTTTGCATTAGCAGGCGCCTACAGCAGCCACGGTCTCGAAAAATCGGTGTGCAAGTTTGTATCCCTTGTTTGGCTTTGTGGAACATGGAATTCCGGAGAATGTATATACCCCTCCGCTGCCTCGAGGGTTTGACCATTTTCAAGAACCTCGTTCTCTGTAAAACTATTCTAATTGATCGATTTGGTTTTCCTTTACTTCTCATTGCGAAAATGAGGTTTCTTGAAAGCTGTTGGACAGCACTCACTTACACACTTGGTCTGGGATCGGTCTCACCATTCAATAGCAACCAGCACCCGGTTTCTCTAGAACCTGTCGTTGCTGGGCACGGTTCCCTACATGTTGTCGATGACACTCCTGTGTTCAGACCTCCTAATGGACCTGAACACTCTAAGTTCGTCTGCAGCTATCCGGAAATGAAAGGATGGACTGACTGTTCGACTTCAAGTGATCGCGGCTGCTGGCTTCGAGGCCCACAGAACAAGAGGTTTGATATCAATACCAATTATGAAGACAACACACCTACTGGTGTTCTTCGCAAAGTAAGTTCTTCCTCCTCGATTTGGTTACCATTCACAACGCGCCCCCTAACCTTTGACAAGTATACTCTTGATGTCGATGATATGGAACTACACCCAGACGGTTACAAAAACCTAGGTGGCAAAGTATTCAACAAAACCTTTCCCGGGCCATGGATTCGTAAGCTCATGAAACTGTACTTGAATGACTATAGGCTTCTAACCATCTTACAGAGGCTTGTTGGGGCGACGACATAGGTAAACTAAGTATCATTATGTCACAAGAAGGATTTCTAACGCTCTACAGAAATTACCGTGAGAAATCATCTCAAGGTGAGTGCTCTCCGAGTTCTTTTTCTCTTTAAGATGGTTTCAGGAGGGATGGATGGGATTCTGTTTCCTCATAATCCTGTTATACTTCTGGAAATGGCAATACTAACTCGGAGATCTCTCACAGTACAATGGAACAACCATACACTGGCATGGGATTCGTCTTCTGAACAACATGGAAAGTGATGGAGTCAACGGCAAGTATTTCGCCATCTAAGAGTAGATAGTATCTAGCTCTAATCTGTCCCATAGGAGTTACTCAATGCCCAATTGCTGTAAAAAAAGACACATTATTAAATTGAAAACTTCATTCATACTAACTTTTCGTAGCCGGGTGATGAATATACATACAAATTCAAGGCTCAGCAATATGGAACCTCTTGGTAAACGCAACTTAAGAACATTACCCTGAAATATAGCTAACCAGTTTCATAGGTATCATAGTCATTACTCGTTACAGGTATGCACTGGAACTTCAATGACTGTAGAAAATGAGCTGATCAAGTCAAAAATCAGTACGCGGATGGCCTAAAGTAAGTTTGCATTTGCAATTTTGAAGTCCTAGCGAACGTTTTCTCATCGGAAATTAGGGGACCCTTGACAATTTACGGTCCTTCTTCAGCTGGATATGATCAAGCTATTGACCCAATCCTGATGAGTGACTGGAATCACCGCAGTGCTTTCGAAGACTTCTACAAGGAACTCGATCCTGTCGGAGCTGGAGGTCGTCCACTCATGACCAGTATTCTTCTGAACGATCAAGGTATGATCCAGTGAATTCTTTTCCATGATGTGTGGACTAAGAGTTCTCTAGGGAGATATAACTGTACTCCAGAGGAAAAAGTTCAGGGAGAGTGCACAGACACAGCGCCCACATACTACAATACAACAGTTCAAGCTGTAAGAATCCCCATGGTCCATTTGTATTCCTCTAGCTAACAATTACTTCAGGGCAAGAAGTACCTCCTCCGAATCATCAACACGTCAGTAGATAACACGTTCATCTTCGCCGTCGATGATCATAATCTCACAGTTATCGGATCGGATTTCGTCCCAATTCACCCTTACACCACAAATGCTGTCTTGGTTGGAATAGGTAGGTTCGCTGAATCAAGCTAAAATCACTACTGACAATATTTACTGCAGGTCAGAGATATCATGTCATCTTGGAGGCAAAACCACTCACAAAGAACACACCAAAGAAGAACTTCTGGATTCGGACTGCTGTTCCGAATGGATGCAATGGGTTTGGAGGTCCAACTGAGGAGAAAAATGGAATCCTGAACTATGAAGGTTCTGCCATCCAGCCTCCAGACACAACCAGAGGGAAGTTCGATGAGACTTGTTCAGACGAGCCATATGACAAATTGATTCCTATTGTTCCATGGAACATAGGAGACCCAGTTAACGAACGTAAGCAAACCTTTTGACATATTTCTACCTATCACATTCTTACAATAAATAGAGCAAGGATCCACCTTCCAAGTTGGGTTATCCCAAGTCGATCCCAAGACCGGAAAATATCCTGGACAGCACAATTTCTCACGTTGGGACATGGGCGGAGAGCCAATGTTCCTCAACTTTTCAGATCCCACAATCAACAATCTTCAGGTGAAGAATAAGGTCTGGCCGGCTCAAGTTGGTGTCGTTGGAACAGCGAACACATTCGCCGTTACAGCTGAATCTTGGATCTATCTTCTTGTCACGGCTACGGGTCTTCCTTTTGGATCCGCGCCAAAGAATTTCGTTCCAGCTGCTCATCCAGTAAGGTCCTTCCCCTCCTCACCTGCTTAAAAATCACCACAGCTGACAACCATACAGATCCACCTCCACGGCCATGGTACATTTACCCCTTCCATTCCTACTATTTTGTCACGCTAATATAGAGCTCATACAGACTTCGCGATTCTCCAACAAAGTGACAAGCCCTACTGGGATCCACTCGTCAAGATCAAAAAGGACAATCCCCCACGAAGAGATGTCGCTTTGCTACCAGCCAACGGCTTCCTCCTCCTCGCATTCAAAGCCGATAATCCTGGAGCCTGGTTGATGCATTGTCATATTGCTTGGCATGCAAGTGCTGGACTGGCATTGCAGATTTTGGAAAGAGAATCTTCGATTAACATCACTGCTGAGCATAAGAAGGAGACGAAACGAGTCTGTGCGAACTGGGACGTTTGGGTGGGGAATATTAGCAACCATTGGAGTCCCGTGGAGTTCCAGGACGATTCTGGTATCTAAGATTATGGGAAGTTGGATTATTGTCTTTCGGGAGAAGTGGGATGATTTCTTGTATGGTAGATTGTAAGATGACGGAAATATCTTCTGTCTTCTTTTTCGAGCGGATGTTTGTTTGATGTAGTCATTAATGGGATTTCATAACATAACCTAGGCGGTTAATGAATAATATCGGGTCTCATTCATATATCCTGAAGTTCCCTTTTCCCGTGACAACCCCCTTTTAGCTTCCCTCCCACTGTACCACAACATCCCAACTCGATATTTAGATCAACAAACTTGTGGAGTTCGGTGGATGTTTGTTGAAGAACATCGTAATTTTCCACTCGGCATCTCAGCTAGAGTGCCATTCATGGCAACACTCCCCCTAGCTCTAGTAGAGTCATTGGAACATTACCCGATTTTAGCTTTTTAAATCTTTGGCGTAGTCCTCTCAAGAATAGGTCCCGACCTATCAAACCACATCTTCGGATCCATCGTGCTCCTCTCCGGCAACTCCTCCTCATTCGATCCCACGGCTTCAACTCTATTACAAGTTCCCGCCCTTTCAAACCCTAACTTATAATACAGATCCAGAGCCTTCACATTCGAAGGATGGACATTAGCTCGAACTCTACTCGCCTTCCCATTCGATTGCTCCACGGCAGATTCACAAGCGGAATTGATCAATAATTTCCCCACACCATGACCTCTGTGCTTTGGATTGGAATATACACCCGTCATATGCCATTTCGTTTCTTCGTCGTCATTTCCTATGATAGGCCCTCCACATTCGGGGTACTCATAGGAAGATTTTAGGATGGGTCCTAAGAGTGTTGCGCAACCGATGAAGTCTCCTCTGTCGACTGTTTGTTCTGGGACAGGTGTTCCAAAGGGATAGGCTATTGCGATGAAAGTGTTGACATGTGGGAGTTTGGGTTTTTCGATCCGAGATGTGAAGGTGGTTTTTGCTTCTGATTCGAAGTTTGTTGAGAATGCTGCTTTTTCTACTTGGACCGCGTTGAGTTTTAGGGAGGCGAATTTGCCGGCGAGGTAGGAGAGGAGGGTAGGGTCGTCTTTTGGGAGGGGGTGGACGCTGTAGGTGAACTCTGGGGTGGATTCTGTGGAGTTTGCCATTTTGAAGTGTTTTTATTTGAGGAGAATGATGTTTGAGGATCGTGAGTCAATTTAGAACGAGATGAGTTTATTCTCTGTGACTCGGTCAATCAATCTCAAAAATCGGCCCAGAAGGAAGGCGGGAAAGAGAACTAAACATGTACGTCAATATGCTTAAAAATTATAAGTCGACTTTTCTTGAATTGTCTCCAAATAAACCAATTCAAGTCATATTTTCTCCGACCCCCGAACGATTACCATCAGCCCCGCCAGCCCCACATCATCCCCCACTTTCATTGGTCCGCTTTCCTAGGCGGGTAGAGTTAGCTAAAAAGAGCGGCTGAGGAACTGAGATAACAATTCACCCCAACAAAAATGTCTACATCACATGACTCCCCTTCAGAAGAGAAACTCCACGTCTCCAGCAAAGCAGCAGAGACCTTCGTCCAATCCGTTCTCAAAGGAAATGGTGTCTCAGCTACCTCTGCAAAAATCATTGCCCACTGTCTCGTCCTCGCCGACTTGCGAGGAGTAGATACCCATGGCATCAACCGAATCCCCTCATACATAGACCGCGTCCGAGCAGGGGTCCTAGACCCCAAAGCCGAACCAACACTTAGCCAAATCACACCCGTAGTTGCACATATCGACGGAAACAACAGTTTCGGCTTTCTCTCCGCTCATCTCGGTATGCAAAGATGTATCGAAATGGCGAAGACATTCGGGCTCGGGATGTGTGCTATTAAACATTCGAATCATTTCGGCATGAGTGCTTGGGTTGTTCAACAAGCTATTGATGCGGATATGATGAGTCTTGTCTTTACAAATTCTTCTCCTGCTCTGCCGGTTTGGGGTGGGAAGGAGAAATTGATGGGTGTGAGTGACCAGCGTCTCCGAGTAATTTCTTCTTTAGGTAAAAAGAAAAGGAGCTGAGACATTCCTCATTCTTAAACTTTCGATAACAGTTCTTGAGACTCTTCCTCTCAAATATCACCAAAGACGTATACTAACTCCGAGATCCTACAGGTTAGTCCTATCGCTTGTGGTGCTCCGGGAGCAGAAGGTGGGAAGCCTTTTATTCTTGATATGGCGCCTAGCATTGCGGCGAGAGGAAAGATTTACAAAGCCTATAGGAGAGGAGAAAAGATTCCCACAGATTGGGCATTGGATAAGGATGGGAATCGAACTGATGACCCGGAAAAAGCTCTCGAGGGAGTCATGTTGCCAATGGGCGGACCGAAGGGAAGTGCACTTAGTGTGATGATGGATGTCTTTTCTGGTGTCTTGAGTGGGAGTGCGTTTGCGGGAGGTGTCACAAATCCATACGATCCAAGCAAGCCAGCGAATGCTGGACATTTTCTCATCGCCCTCAAACCGGATCTGTTCATGGATTTGAAGGAGTTTAGGGAAAGAATGGGTACGTTGTATGAAAAGGTTATTGGAAGCGAGAAGATGGCTGGGGTCGACAAGATTTATTTTCCAGGGGAAATTGAACAGATTAACCAGTTGGAGAGGGAGAAGACTGGTATTCCATATGTCAAGGCCGAAATTGAGGCACTGAACAAGGAGGCCGAGAGAGTTGGAAGTCAGAAGATTGATGTAATTGGTTCAGTGTAAGTTTGTGTCACCAGTCGAAAAAAGATTGAAATCAATAAGCTTGCTAAGATACTCGTCAATCTTGAAAGTTAGGGTTCAAACTAAAGTTGAATCTTTCCTCTCCCAATTTGCTACTTTAGTTCTCATTATAATGGTAGACTTTATTCACTACTTATGGAGACCAATCCATTATACTGCATTGGGACAATTCTACAGTGAGTCTAGTAAGCTCAACTATTAAAAAATATTAATCGTGAAAGTTTAGGTTAATTAAGCTTGTTAAATAAAGTCTCGAGTAAAGAGTAATAGGCACTTGTTCAAGTAACAATTACTTAATTCAAATACTCGAGATAGACCAAATTAATCAAATGAAGTTCAGGTACAAAGTGATTGACTTTGCAAATTGGTGAATAAAGTATGCCAGATCTCAGATCTGTGATAGGACAGTAAATTTACCAATCATATTTCCAAAAATCCTCTCAAGAAGTGTATTCCCACATTTTCTAACCAAATTTTCTGAAACTACTAAGAATGATATTTCTCGGTGTGTATGAGAACATCCACCTTTTCATTGAGTTTTCTATATCGTGGAGGTGGATACTCTCTTCGCTTCACAATCCTCTCTCTGCCCTAGGCTACAATCACGATCTCGGGTAACCCTTTTTGTCAACACTTTTCCTTTGGTTGGTTTTGCGTCGTCGTCTGGATTTGGGAATCTATAGTTTTGAGTAATGTTGAAAAACTAAAAATCAGGGCTCTGACATAACTCACTCAAGCAGTTTTCTAAGTTTGCTTCCTAGCCAATTTACCAAAACACTCTAACACCGAAAACCTTTTACCTCACCACCTTCTCTTCATTTAGACGCCACTGAACTCTAAATCATCGTGTCAAGTCTCAACCTCCTCATCAACGCAACAATATTGCCCTCCCTCGCAGCAATAGGAAGATATTGCGATCATTTACCTCTCATTCCCACATCCCGCCCCAACCATCTTTCATTTGTCAAATCAGCCGCACCGTCGGTTCATGTCCCAGGAAATTCGATCTCTTATTTTACGTTTCTCCATGATACAAAAAAGCCAACCGAAAGAAAAGGAACTACTCTCTCCTCATCAATTTCCACGGCGGTGAATATACACCATGCCATACATCCGATGACGCTCGTTAGTTCGCAGCAGCTTTGAAATACCCCTGAATATATCGTTGTATCAACTAATTACAGACTTACGCCATCCCATCCTTTTTCAACGGGAACTGAAAATTATGTGTCCGCGGTTTTGTCTCTGTGGGAACATGCGGAGGAATTCAACCTAGATCTTTCACGTACTTCATTTTCCGGTTTCAGCGCGGGAGGGAATTTCACATTCCCAGCTGTAATACGGTTATGGGAAGAACTTGCCCGCCTCCATAAAGATAGAGACGATTTAACAGAAGTAAAAAAGGGAGGTTGAGAAGTCTGATATCCATCTACTCGGCCGTAAACAGGACCCTAACCCGGGTCGAAAGAGTAACCTCAAACCCAAATTTCAAACCCCTTCCGGTTCCCCCATTCATGGTTGGTCTCACAGATGAGGCTTATCTCTACTCTAAGCTGCAGGATATGCGGAGTCTACTACTGAGTCTAGGTTTAGCAGGTGAGGAAATTTTGCGGGATGCATTGTCGGACCATGTGGTTATTATTACTTGCTGGATGGATGCTTTGCTTGCTGAGGGGGAACAGTTAGGGAGAGACTGAAGGGGGCTGGGAAGAGGGTAAAGGTGTATACTGTTTTAGGGATTGAGTATGGGTGGGATAAATGGCCTACTTGGAGAAGAGGAGATAGGAGGAGAGATAAGGCTTATGAGGTTGCCGCGAGGAACTTGGGGGAGAGTTGGGTGCGAAGAGGAGAGGGAAGAAGTGAAATTAAGTGAGTTGTTGCTTGAGTTCTTAGATGGTTTGGTATACTTAAGCAACCGATAGCCTACGATGATATCCAGCCTTAAGGCCGCCGTTGCAACGTAATGGTAGGGAAATCTTGGACTGAGTATTTGCTTTGTTTCCGTTATCCTAGCGAACGCCAGTTCTTACTCACAAAACTCGTGACTGTGTACTCCCCTCTTCATACCATTCCGAGTTCTTTGAATATGGCCTTTTTCATTCGCTAAAATTTACACCAGTAAAGTCAATATCCATACCTAGCGATTGCCATCATCCATCCAACTCCAGTCGCACGAACCCGCTCCCCGTTTCAGAAGTCTACCTCGCTTAAACACCCCCTTTCCAACACACCACCTCTTGCGCATCCATAAAGCCCAATCTAAACAACCGCTCACACCCCACGACCCCCAAATCTCAGCCCCTCGAGCCCTATCCATCACCACCCTCCGCCACATTCCCAAAAGAATTTCTCAACAGGCCCTCGTCATCCAAATTACCACCCTCATCCCCATACAGCCCCTCAACACCACCACAAATTTCCTTCCAAACCAACCATTCCCCTTGTCCAGTCCACACACCCCCATGACCACCTCTCATATTCCACATATCCTCTGGCTCCTTTGCATTATTCAAATACCTCCCCACCAAAGCCCTTGAATGGTTCGTATACCACATGCTCGGCCGCCCTTTCTCGCGCAAGGAGGTGTGATTTGTGTCGTTGATTTCCCAGCCCCAGCTATACTATGAGTAGGAATCGCAATCCACGCGGAACTTTGCAGTTTTGTGGAAATCCAGGACAGAAGGAATAACACTACCAGGAAATACACCGACAGGATTCACGACATTTGTCGCCAACTCAACTTCTGACCGGGTGGTATTTTGAAGCTCTACTAGACCTGCAATGCCTGTAGTACATAGTTGCCCATCTAGAACAAAGAGTCGACGCGTGAGATTACTAACAACCTCCAAAGGAAGGAAGACTGACGGGCCTTTTGAAAATCTCAGCCTCGAGTTTGGAAGGGGAGGCAATGAAGATTGAACCATTAAAAGTAATAAATCGTAGGTCCTTCTGGGAGGTATCCACAGTTTGAAATATCGAAGACCAATAATCAACCCCGATCCGGAATTCGTACTCGCTTACCGCGGAACTTGGGGGTGGGGTAGGAGAAGGAGATCTAGAATTTGATGGTTTGTACCCTTGCATAAAGTCCTACCAAGTTATTGAGCCAAAGGGTCTACCATCTATCCAGTACCGATGAGCCTCCTGCTCCCCAAATATTTGCGTAATAGCTTGATGGCCCTCAAACTTCTCCTGTACGTGGCTCTGAGCAGGTCTAGAGCACGTTTGTATCTGGGAACTAACTCGTTTGCCCTCCTTTGACGGTATATGAAGACGGGAACTGAGGGTTCTGATATTGAGGGTTACCATACCGCTCATTGAAAATTTTGCCCGTCAACGGAATATATAGATCTCGCGAAAGTGGACCGAAAGGAACGGCAGCACATCCGCCTGCATCCCAGGCGGGGAGGGAACATTGTTCTGCAGCTCCGAAGATGACCTTTTGTTTGTACTTTAGTATGGGTCCGGAGGAGGGATATGCTGGGTTCGCTGGAAGAGTCCCCTACTGTTTTAGAATCGCAGCATTTGAATCCATGATCTCACGGTGGAAACGATTCATGGTCACTTCGGGCGGGAGCTGTAGCCATGCATCTATTTCTTTGTCAACATTTGGCAAAAAGATGCTAGACGCTTGACACACCTTCGGGAATAATTAGAACAATATCATAAGCTCCAACTTCTCTGCTAGTGAAGCGTATATATCTTGTACATTCTCTCTCCCCCTTCGTAGTTTCAGGCGTCTCTCGTAGTTGATCAAAGTTGGTGGTGGATAATCGAGAAGCGCGGCTGGCAGTAAGCATTTGCATAGGTCGCCTCGTAACGTGGGGGCAGAAGTCGTAACAAGAAGGTGGAAGCCTAGGCTTGGTATTTGATTGGGATCCTCCAGCAGTGGGTCGTCGTCCGACTCGTCCCATTTTGTATTATCGATGATATCGGGAATGAAGGAGTTGATGATGGAAGCCGTTTATTGTAACTCGGCCTGAATATATCGTTGTCAGTACGAAGTTCGACATGAGAAGCTCTGGCATTAGCACTTACGGCACCCCATTTTCCAATAAACACAAGTACGATTGCAAGAAGAATTTGAGGAGCGCGTTTCCTGCGACAAGGTCTGAATACCTGGCGAGGGTGATGAATGGCTATACTGAGGTAACGAGTTGCTCTGTTGACACGCAGAGGTGCTCCTTGTGTCGCAGATTCCTTGCCGTAGAGGACCTGAGAAGACATGGCGTCTATTTAAATTCTCGAGTGACGTTGTAAGGAAACTGCTCTAAGGGCCTGTTTAGCTCGCATATAATTTAATTTAGATATATAAGATTTGTACACGAGTACAGAGTCAAAAGGTGCTCGCAATGTTTAATTAACTCTTCACCTTTAATCAATAATTAGTGATTACCGTTTAGCTCTCTTACAGATATTTAGTACACCTCTTAGTACACCTATTTTACTAATATTTAGCATAACTATCGTCGGTTTTAGTCACTTCACTAAAAGTCCACCACTTTAATTACTATTACGTTATAAGAGAAAGAGTCTATATATACCCGATTTTACGGTTACGAGCTCGTAACCGACGTCGATAGAGTAGCGTATTTATAGTAGAGCGGTACTAGTACTAGTGGTAGTAGAGATCTAGGAGTATATATATATAAAAGTTCAAGGTCAAGAGATTAAAAGAGTATATTATTTATCTTTATATATATATTTAAAGGAAGTGCGAGCAAAAGTATCTACTATAATATTTACTAGCTAAACGTTAGTATACATCATGATATATATTATATATATTATATGTTACCTTATTATTTTTAACAAACAATTGGAGCTCTCGCTTGAGAACCTTAGTGGTAAGAGATCGTGTCATTGCTCTGTGTACACCCACTTTGAATCGATTGTGCAGAATACTTTAAAGAATGAAAGGTATTGTTCGAAAAGGATTAGAAGAATTGGTAAGTTGTTATCTCGTTTCTCCCCAATACCTTTGAACAATACTTTTAAATTGCCCTAGGCAGTTTCCATCGCATCAATAGGACAAATTAGGTGTACGCAGAGCAATGCCCAGGTCTCTCATCTTCCTTCTGGAGAACCTTCAGAGATCATTTCCAGGTTCTCAGCCTTTGCTGTAAGAGCCGCGCTCCTTCGATTGATGGTCTCCCCAGATAAACCGCGAAAGTTGCAAGACAAGCAAGCGAAATATATTTCGCCATAAATACGTCATGCGACTTGCTGTCGAAGAAGATGAAAGAACCGCCGCTCGATACCTGGGAGTGTGAAGCAACAAAATCACGAGACTAAGAGAGCACCAGGAGTTATTTTTTTCTCATACTTTGCCTAATGTGCTATCAAGCACCTCGGAGTTTCTGCAACTGGCTGAGGAATCCATAACCACCCTGTGACTTGGCCTCGCCCGCACTGGTTTCCGACTCTTCTTCCTCTCGCAGTGACTCGACTCGTTGACTTAGTCGTGAGCCCTGTTCCGCATCTCGCAGCAGTTCCCGATGCCTATCTTCAACCAACTTTGCCAAACTCTCTACAAATTTAACTCTTGCCCTCTCTTCAGCAGTCCCCTTCCATACGATGACTAGCTCTTTGAGCTCTTCGACTCTTTTCGCAGCCGCCTCGATTCCATCAACGGGATCTCCACCAATCAATAGATCCGCAATTTCATCTCGCAGCTTTTTAGACACCTGTTGCCCTTTTTCTTCCGTGCTATGCATTTCCGAGCCAGGCTCTGGAGCTGACACAGACAAAAAAGAAGAGGTTACGGAAACCTCCGAGGGCGGGAAAGTCCAAGCCATCGCATCACCAAAGGTCTTGATCACAGCATCGAGCCGTGACCGTACCAATGTGAGGGTTCGCAATTGCGTGATGTACGGTGGATCCAGAATCGCCGGTGTCTCTTCCTTCACAGGAGTCTTTGGGGCAGCTATCGATGCCCTCCTCGTGTGCCCATTGACCTCGGTCGGTTTCGATTGTTTGCGTGCCAAATCTTGCTCCAGTCCAGTCGGCACAAATTTGGCCACATCTTCCTGCAGACCTTCTGTCAAAGCTTCTGATAATCCCAATGTTTCCCCTCGTAAGACCTCGACCTCGTATGCTAGCCGACTTCCACTTCGAAGGATCTCATCGGTCAATTGGGTGAGGGTTGTGGTGAGTCTCGTGGTATTCGCGCTGAGCTGGGAGAGAAGGGTCTGAGTCTGCGTGGAAAGCTCCCCCAACTGCGCGCTGCCTTTGGGGGGTTGGGAGGCATTGGATGTGTGGTGGAGAGAAGGGAGGGTGGAGTTGAGATATTCGGCGGGATCGAAATTGGGGTTTAGGAAGGGTTGGAGGGTTGAGTCTGCTGCGTGTATTGATTTGGGTAGGTAGGAGGTTAGTGTTGGAACTGCCTTTTGCTGGGCTGCTCTAGCTGCATTGCTTGGGGCTCTCCTTCGGGTTGAGGCCATGGCCATGACGGTAAGAATAAGAAGCTTAAGGGTACAACTCCGTCCTGGGTCCGGCTCCTAGGTTGAGGGAGATCTTGAGGGGAGATCAGGTGGTGGGGTAAGGAGGGTGTGCCGGGAGTAAAGGTGAAGGTATCGCCAAAGAAAGGTTTGTCTCCCAACGTCACAATGATACTAGAGTATAGTTCTTCTCGCTAGTATATACTTATACTTGCTTTAAGAAGCTTTGATTCTTAAGCTCTTACTCTTAATTAAGGAATTATTTAAGAAGTAAATAATTAATTCTCTTTTAAGAATTAAGCTTACTTAATAGTTAAGGATTTTTTAAGTCTTAAAATCCTTAATTATCGTCTAATAGTTAAGGCATTTATTAACTCTTATATAATAATTAATTATGCTTAGTTAGTTTAAAATAGTCTTTAGAGAGTCCACTACTATAACCCTGTAAGGTAGCTTTAGCCCCGGCCCGGCTCCAGGCTACCACCTAGAAAGCCTCAAAGATAATTACAGGTATCTAGATGATTGGCAGATAGAGGTCTCTACGTAAGGCAACCAACGGCGAGGCTGAGACCTTGCCCCAATTGATAAAGGTATCGCCCACGACCTCTTCACCCTATTTTACCGACATCCATCTTCCTCCTATGTTCCTCGTCTCAAGACTTTGACTCATATATCGACATCCTTTGTTTCATAGCCAGACAAACTTCCTGTCTTCCCTCCAACTGTCGCGACTGAAATAATATAAGCGAAGCTTCCCCAAGATTCGTCGAGGCAGCAGGCCGGCCAATCAAGGTCATTTGAGAGTGGTGAGTTGCAAGTTCACCATTCGATTCTCTGAAGATCGAAACTGTCCAACTTTCTTCCATTCACCATACTTTTTCGCTGCGGGAGATGGTCTTAGTCTGACCCAGCAAACCACCCTACAAATATCCTCCTTCTCACATATTCATATTTCCATCTCCTTCTTTGCGTCGGCATCCACCTCCGCCTTCATCTCACCATCCAACTTCCAACTTCCAACATCTCAGGTTGCCGTTTCTTTTCCCAGGTCACGCAAAGTACACTTACCATCAATCGGTCGACGACCGCACCAAACACCAATACATTCATTCACCTTCCCCCTTGTTCAACCAACAATGGGTCGGAAGGCTTATATCGCTGATGTGGTGGCCGCGTCCTGTGAACAGATTCCTGGTATCATCTCCTTTGCGAAGGGTGGTGAGGATGGCGAGGTACACCTTTGTTATGTTGCCTCAACGGGCGCGCCAATTGAAATATCTTTGATCTCTTTGGGTAGGTGACCACTCCCGCCATCATCCCCCAATCCTTGCGCTTGATATTATCTTCTTCTATCGCGCCGACATGGCTCCAGAACCCTCTTATTTCTAGTTTGGATCCACTGACGTCTTGCAGAGGTTGGCGGTTACCCTTTGGAAAACATGTATATGATCACCACAGAATCCATGGATCTACCTGATGGCGTCAATGACGTATTGCAAGACATCCAGGAGACTTCGGCCGGAATGCGCATTCAAGATCTGCTGGCCACTATTTCCCAGAAGCTTGGACGTCACTTTTCTGCCGGGACTCGAGAACACCCAGTCGACATTGGCAGTGCTTCGGATATGGAGGCAGATGAGGAGGCAGACAACGAAGATTCAGATTCAGACGCATTTCCCGAATCTGACGACGAAGACTGGACACAGGGCCCTTCCAAAGGTCCAAGAAACGTGACAAAGTTGAAGCTCGGCTCAGAGGCTGCAGCTCGAATCAGTCGCCGTATTAGAGCAGACCTTCGAGCTGTCAAACGAGCCGGTTTTCGAATTGGAATTTTGGATGGAGCAAAGGCGGAGTCCATGTTTACAATGCTCAGCATGTCCGTCAAGGTCGACAAACTCGGTCTCTCAGAAGAAGCGATCCAGGCCTGGGACTTGGAGCCACAACAGTACATCATTCTTCTAGCTCGCTACACCGATGAATACAAAACCTTTGAAGACATCCTTTCCGAGGCTGCTCAAAACCTTAGTATCGAGTATCGAATTGGTGTCGGCAAGAAGTATAAACCAACGTTGGTCGAAGCACTCGCCGCTTTCAGTGAGTCCAAGAAGTATGGCCCAAATTCTTCTAATACAGGAGGCACCCAGGACTTGAAGGAAGAAAGCCCTGCTGGATTTGGTAGTCTTTTTATCAGTAGCTCTCTCAACGAGTTCATCAACAAATCACTTGTACCACTCGTCAAGATTCGAAATAATGTTGGGGTAGGTTGGTCTGGAGCGAAAACCTGGTACAATCGAAACCAGTCTAGAATGGACAATGCTGAATCTGACCTCCCCGACGCACTTTATCAAGAAGACGCAATTGTTAACCAAAAATCATTCCCGGATATGATCTCTTGTGATCACTTGATCGACCACGGCGACGAACAGATTTCCCTTCCTCTCCTCGCGGCACAATTCGCTTTGCGATATCTGGTCCGCTGTACAGAATATTGTTTAGTATGTCACGATAAGCTCCGAGACGAGTTTGAAGCATTGAAGCCTTATGTTTGCGACAAGCCTCTTTGCTTATATCAATACATGTCCTTAGGATTTGGGCCATCTATAGAACACGGTGAGTCCTATAATTCCCCTCTTGCTTCGATTGACTAACGTTACTTCCAGAAATTCTCACTCAGCCATATGTGGTCGATTTGCTCACCAGTTTCTGCTACGCCAGCGCATACGTGAGTGGAACTTTGTGCACATAAGCACTTGAGAAGCTAATAAACATGCAGAATCAGAGAATTCGAGATTATCCGACCGGCATGGCCCTGCTGGTACCCCAAGTAATGTTTCATGTAACAACTCCTACAATATGTCGTTACGGTGGAAACAATCCGAAGCGTTCGGGTATTGCCGCCGATGGACAAAACTTGGACAAATCAGTGGAGGTCAAGTTTGATCCTGTCTCCAAAGAGATCACCTTTGATAACCAAGCATACGGCAAGTCGCCTGTGAATGTTGGAGAATGGGTTGTCATTATCACTCCTGGTGGTAAGTTCAATGCATACTACACACTCATTGTATACTAACTATCGCAAAGAGCGCCTGCCAGAGCACCATCGGGTCCACGAAATCGCATTTTTCCCTACCGTTCGGTTGTCAAAGGAACCCGTCACTCTGAAGAATTCCGACGCAAATGCCACTGTCCCTACCCCTGCAACAACTCCGCCCCCTCAAAATATTGTCAAAGCCACCTTGGTACCCTACAGCGAGAATTTTGATAAAATGGACAAGCAGTCCATGGCCGAGACTATCGTTGCACTCCTTGGCACTCTGCCATCCATAAAGGAGATGAGATCGTATCTTTTACGTCAGAGTAGATCATCTGAGCCGAACCTGCGCGCCTGGAATGAACGCATCTCGCCTGCGGCTCTGGGAGTTCTCCGCTGGATCGTTGCTTCGAATAGATCATGCATTGTTCAGGTTGACAAGTGTCCCGGTCAGGAGGAACTGGATCTCGACATGTCAAAGGTCAGACTGGACCAGAGAATTGCACACATTGGGTCGAGTTTTGTGCAGTTCAGATTTGCACAGGGCTCTCCTGATAAGGAACAACGATTTTTGAAGGCACTCAAGGCACAGCAGGCTAATCTCAGTAATGCCTATCCAACCATTTTCGCCTGGCATGGAAGCAGTCTTTCGAATTGGCATAGCATTATCAGAACAGGGCTAGATTTCAAGGAGACTTTGAATGGTCGAGCACACGGTCACGGAGTGTACCATGCCCGGGATCAATCAACTGTAAGTTATTTGCAACATGCTTGATATTAGAAAAAACCTCCAACTGACATTTGTTCACAGTCCATTAGTTATGCCGCTCCAAACCAGGTGAGTTTATCAAAAGCCCAGCATATAATACCCACGCGCAATGAGCACGCTAACTTTCATAGCTCTTCTGGCCTGGCTCTTCCTTGAAAATTACTCGCGCGATGAGTTTGAACGAGATTGTTAACTGTCCTGCACAATTCACTAGCAGTAAACCTTTTCTTGTTGTACAGCATCTCGATTGGATCCAATGCAGATACTTGCTCGTTCAAGTTGCTGCAGTAGGGAGCGAAAGTTTGACACCGTATTACTATCACGATACCACAGCAAGCATCAATGAGTATGAAAATGTCCCAATATCTTCCAACTTATTATTTAGCTGACATGCGAAATAGGACTCGCGCGGAAGATATTCCTCAGGATCCAACTTATGAGGCAACTTCCACTCTCAGCAAGACCATTGGAGTGCCGTCTTGTGCTATCATAACTTCCAACAGTTTCCGTGCCGACAAGCATAAATTCCTTTCTCTACCTATGAAGAAGAAGCAAAAGCGCTCCAAAGCAAGTGAGGATTTGTCCTTGATGGTGGTCAGCGATAGTGATGAAATGGAGGATATCGCCTTTCTTCTTTCCGATGATGAGAATAGTACAGCTGGAGGTGGTGCTCTTACCAAGTCGTGAGTCATTTTTTTCCTCTGTGTGACAATACTCTACTAACATAATCAGGCCCCAAGCCCCCCTTACCGATTTCGTTCCTGGGTCACTCGATCAATCAACCTTGCCAATACTAGATGAGCCCTCATACGCCACTTCCATGGCGACGAGAACTTTGCAACGAAATTTGAAGGAGGTTCTGGATATCCAGAAGAAGACGCCCCTTCATGAGCTCGGATGGTACATCAACGCAGAGCTTATCAGCAACATGTATCAATGGATTGTCGAGCTGCACTCATTCGATCAAACCACACCACTCGCAAAAGACATGAAGGCTTCCGGCATCACCAGCGTTGTCCTCGAAATTCGATTTGGAAAGGATTATCCACATAGTCCCCCTTTCATACGAGTCATCCGACCTCGATTCTTGCCATTCATGAACGGAGGAGGTGGACACGTCACGGCTGGTGGGGCCATGTGCATGGAACTGCTCACGAATTCTGGATGGAGCGCAGTTTCATCTATTGAGAGTGTCCTCCTCCAGGTTCGCATGGCCATGATGAACTTGGAGCCGAAACCTGCTCGTTTGGAATCCAAGGGTTTGTCACGTAGTCAACAGGACTATGGTGTCTTTGAAGCTATCGAGGCCTACAAGCGAGCTTGTGCACAACACGGTTGGCAAGTTCCTAAGGACTTTGGCGATTTCGCAACTACCCGACCCTCTAATGGTGGCTCGTCCATGGGCGCCCGTTAATTTCGAGACTTGTAGATTTGGCGCATAACAGGGAATTTAGGGGCATCTATTTCCTTTTATCCTCTCTTTTTATTTTGGCTTTTGCGAAGAAGTCACGATGATGACAATGATGAATGGACGAATGGGCGTACAGACGAAATGGGATCTGGCAAAATTTGATTTATGGAAGTGCGAAAAAAGGAGTTAGCTGGTGAGGGTACATCACATGAAGCTTTGGGCATCAATCATTGGCGTTTTTGCAAGGAAGATTTGAGGGCAAAATCGAGAGATACCACCACCAGCGTAGTTCATTTGTGTGTAGCTTGTTGCGATGCGCGGATTCCCCTTTTTTAAAATGGATGGACCAGGAATTGTAAGGGGGGAGAACGTGTTGATAAATTTGACAGCTTTTGTCTCTTTACTTTTCCTGTTTTTTTTATTTTGATGTGAGTTGAATTGGTTGTACGGTCACGACGGTGAGTGCAAGCGCATACACCACGCTGTAATGCCCTGTAAAGTGTCTTCTGATGGCTTCGCCACATCCCTGTAATGGCGTTGATTCCCTGAAGCCATAGGAGTAAGCGAGCCAACTAAGCTTGCGAGCCGTGATTCACAGGGAGGTCCACTGAATTGCAGCGTAGTGTAAATTCTCTATACTTTTGACCCCGCCTCCAAGAAATGCGAACGAGACATGTCTACCATTATTAGGTGGCCTTTTGTGCTGTTCTTTTTCTCGATTTCACGGTTTCTACCTGACTATTGGTGAAAATTCAGATCAGAGGAAGTATTGGGATAGGATTTCATATATTTCCTATCTCCGAAAACAGTACAGTGTGCCTGGAGCGATTGCACGGACGACTTTCAACTCAAGGCACTCTCGAAAGCCCCAATTTTACTTTACGTTCGTGATATGAGTCGGGCTTGAATAGATGGGGCGTGTGTTGACCTCGGTTAACCTGAAGATCTGAGATAAATTGAGTGGATTAAAGGAGGGTACATGGAAGTTGTAGTTGGCGAAGATGATGGTTGGGTAGTGAGGTGTTGTTCTAAGTTTGATGTTTGGATTTTAGCCAGTCACTTGAGGCTTGGGGGTTACTACTGTTCAGTGTTACTGTGTTAGATGAAGAAAGGAGGGGCGAGTAATAGATGGTGCGGTGATGCTTTGATGGTTGCGAATTTGTTATCGGGTTTTGTTGGCTGTGTTGATTTGTTATGAGGAGTTGGTTTTTTGATACAGATATCTGGTTTCTATGCTACATTCGTTGCTTAGTTACTTTCCTTCTAGAGCTCGAGCGTAAGATTCAGCGAGAAGAATCTTCATCTCGACGGTGAAACTTCTTTCGAAGCCGCTCTTATCGCGGGACTCGGGAGTAGTGAGGAGTGATGCTTCTTGCGAATGGGCTCTTTTCTAAATAGACGAGAATTTAATCTTTCTTTATATAATCTTGTGGTTTTAGAAGTTTAGGAGGAATCTTTTAGATGGCTGTTTTTCTGGGATATGTAGAATGGTGAGGGAATGAGAGTTGATGTTTTGTTTGGGAAAGTAGGTGAGAGAAATTTGTTGTTTTAGGTCTTTGGAAAAATGAGGTCGTTGAAAATATATATAAAGTGTTTGTAACTTTACCCGGAAGAGTGTTTTCTTCTAACAAGCTGTATGAAATTTCCTGTAAAGTATAGAACGGTGTTAATAATCCATATATTACTCGCTACATGTGCTAGAAACTAGCTACCTCAGCTCGTCTCTCGGGCGTGCCTAATCTTTTCGTTCGAAAAACACGCTTGAGTATACTGAAAGGTGGCTTTTTGACGATGACCGTGGCGCTTGCTTGACTTTGTTCAACGATCTCTGTATCGCGCTTGCTTTTTGGCTATTCTCCTCAAGCTTCTACCATTTTGAAGAATGTATTTCGAGGAGGTCACAGCTGAAGGTTAGTCTTCGAAAATCGTTTTAATAAACTAGGGGACTGAGACAGACTGTTGTGTACCTGCCGCGGAATTATTCCATTTATACCTATACCGTGGGTTAAGAGATGCTCCACAAATATCGTCTAGTGGGCAAACTGCGAGGATCTGCACCAATTTCAAGAAACAATCTATCGACTTTTACTTGGTCCAGGACGCCAGATTTTCTCCAAAAATCTTGACATATTAAAGGCTTGGTAATTCGTTGGGAGCAGCTCCGTAGGTCAGGAGGAGTGAAAACCTGTCGAGTTCGCCAAACAATCCTCAGAGCATGATGGACACTCTTCCACTTTCCACGTTTCGCATTTTTAGGTACTTGGAGCATTTTTAAACGTCGATGTAATTCTCTTCCGATTTCAATGCAATGAGTTGCGAGATCTTCGAGAGCTTGTTTATCCTTCGTCAGGCATGAAAGTCTTTCACGTGTTTGTAAAATGGCGTTTCTTTCTGCTAAATCACGTCCAGATTCTCGCGCAATGTACGGAGGACGGACTACAGGGCAGTGCGCTGTAAGACCCTGTAAACTGCAAAAATGGCTTCTGATTCGCCACTTCCCTGTAAAAAGGCGTTAGTACTCTAGCCATAGGAATAAGCGAGCCTATAGGAGATATTATAGGTGTCAATTTACAGGGAGGTCCACTGAAAGACAGCGCTCGCGCCAGATGCCCTGTAGTCTCCATACTTTTGACCGCGTCCTCCGTACCACTGGAGTAGTGGTGCAAACGTTGTCCATTCCATACCAGCTGGCTACTGAAATCGATGGATTGCACAATAGCAGATAATGCTGATAAAGGGTTCATGACTATGTAGCTTTGCTAATAGCTTCAAATACGAGGCTGAGTGGCTGAGGGTTGAGCCCGGCAAGTATCGTTTGGCTCCGAGGCAATAAAAGCCACGTAATGGGCCATTAAAGGTGTCATTAAGTCCAAGGGTCATTGTGTAATGGCATTAAGAGAAGAAATCAACATCTCTAGGCAATTGGATCATCGACCAAGCTGAGGCGGGGGTGTTTTTGGCGCAAGGCTGTTAGCAAGGCATATTTAAAGCTATTCTTGGGCTTAGTGAAAGCCAGTCGATCGCAACCCATGAGCTACAACTTATTACGCCGAATACTTGCCAACATAAGCCGAGGTTAACTTGTTTGACCTTGATGATTACAACATCATTGTTTTTCTTTCAGAAATCGGAGAGCCCCCATTTGCTAAGCGAGGGGGCTCGAAAAAGAGGAGGTTAACTATACATTGAAATTGATGATAACAGGAGCCGTCCAGATGCATGAAGACACTAGTCGTATTATGAATGCAAGTACACCCAGGAAAACTTTTCCACGAACTCCTAAGACCTTCCCATTATAAGCTCCCCACACCCACACTGATTTCCAAAGGTTTTTCTTGCGGTTGTCAGACGGAACTTCATGTCTTTCAAAACATCGAACGCCTCAAAATGTTGAATTTTCGAACTTTCTAACTATCAAACGAATGTGCTTGTACCCCTAAACTGAATGACAAAAGACTGCTTTCCAAAAACAAACAAAAAGAGTGTAAGATTTTCCCTTTTCACCTTCCAATCCACAAAGATCTGTCCATGAAAGTTGAAACAGAAGCTCAGAAGAAAATAACCTCAAGAATCCTTCGGTCTCCCTTGGCTCCGTCGCACTCCGTGATCCCTCGAATCGCCACGAGAACCATCTACTTTTTATTTCCTCCAGCACCTTTGCCAGCCCCGCCATAGTATTTTCCACCAGTGTTGTTGCCGGTGTTACCAGCGGCGGCTGCGTTACGATCACCGGCGCTTTGGGCTCGGGAAGCAAAGCTGGCTGACGACATGTCGTGCCCAGCTTTTGCCTGGATGATGAAAGATGGTCAGCCGAGAAACGAGGAAGAACTCTCAGACAGGGAGGCAAGAAGATGTTGAGGAACTTGGGGGGACCTACCTGTGCGGACTGGATGTGGCTGGCGTTTTCCTTTGTCATGGGGGTGGGAGACATTTTGAATGGTGGGGGAGGGTTTTGTTGGGAAGAAGAGTTGGGTTGATGTTTTGATGGTTTTGATTGTGAAGCTTGAAGTTTGGACTCGATGGTTTGTAGACCGTGCTGAGGAAAAACCCAAGGAGATGAGCACCCTTCTTTATGTTTTTGAAGTGACTGTTTCCTTCCTTCCCATTTAGTTCCTCGCGCCGTCAAAGGCTGTAGCGGTCTGCACACCCGCTGTTTGCTTGACTTCTCCGTTTGCTCTTCTAGACAATTGTATCGGTCGCCCTCTCTCGTCTCATCTTGATGAAACCACTCCCCCACCACCATTATATGCCCAGGAGGTTCTTTCCAATGAATTCTTCGTTTTTTGAGGTCACGTCATCTCTTTTCCCACTTCGCTCTCGAGAGTTCGATAATTCGGAGACCTGCGTTAAAGCACATTCCCGCCGGGCCAGTATTGAATTTATGAATTTCCACAAATCGCCGTTTGGTGTTAGATTCCCCAGTACAGTTCAGTTGGACGAGACTTAATAGCATCGAGATTAAGAAGGAAGCTTGTCAACTGCGACTTCTTATAACGCAATATCTTCATAATACAACCGGTCCCTCTATCCATGAGATGGCAAGAAAGTATTTTCAGCAATCACAGGCTCACAAGACATCCCACGGAAATCTACAGAAAATAGCTCATCAGGTGGGAGGTACGGAAAGCCTCTTAACACCCAAAGCCGTCCTTCTCGATCGATTGCATGCCGTATGCAAGTTCCCGAGCCGAGTCGAATCGAATCGAAAAAGGAATTGACTCTTGGCAAACGAGCCTTTCGGTTTCCCCTCTCTTCTGCGGAAGTTACCGGGATTCTTTCTCTCTCGATGTCATATTTGAGGGGTTTTCTGAACATCGAGACGTTGTTGGGGAATGATATATGGGAATGTAGCTATCCGTTCCATGGACTTCTTCGACCATCGGCAGATCTAGCAGATGAGGATATGATCAGCCAACCAACTGCATTTGTGTTGAGAATCAAACGTCTTCCGTTTCCCGCTTGGAAAGGTGTGGAGAAATTTAAGCGAGGAAAATAAACCAAGGGCATTTTGAAAGAGAACAAATCAAAACACGAATACAAGCTTCCAAACTACCGTAAAAACAATAATCATCATCCACTACCAGCAACGCTCGTGCCAATACTATACTCGGGAGGAGCCTGACCCCTGTCATAAGGCGGCAACACAGTCTTAATACTCCTCCCGCTCCTCAAACTCCCCGGCCGCCCAGTCCTCAACTCATGATCTCCCACTTGAATAGGAGAATCACTATTCGCACCTCCTCGAGGTCGCCTTCGAATCTTGTTCCACCTCTGGTAGAAATAGCCCAAAATAAGTAGAGCAGCAGGAAGTCCGAGTCCAAGTCCAACTCTCAAAGAGATCCTTTTTTCTCGGAATTTCTTGGCGTTCTACCGATCGGAAAGACTCCACAGTAGAAGCCCGAATGGATTTTGGGGTTGCATGTCGTGTTGTGGAATCGCTCGTATGCTGTGGTTGGTGATGTGCAATCTATTTTTGAATTATTGCTTTGGATGTTTATGGTTGTGAAAGATTGGAGTGACGGTAAATTGACCCTACCTAAACATCAGAAATCGCAATTGCAGGGTTTCGAAGGAACGGGAGAACCTTGTGATATTTCCTCGTAAGGAAAGTTGGCTCGCGTGCGTCCAGGCTGGAAGGTCGATATCTAACGATTGATTCCTGGTGCTGTTTATTTCAAATTGACTCGCAACGGTTCTTAGAACGAGGAATGAGACACGGGCAGCCAATTGGGTCAGTTAAATGTGTCTGAGAGGGAAGAAATATGTACCTGTGGATGTTTTCAGCTAAGGTAATAGAAGAGCTCTCGCTTAGGTTTGGGAGGTCGGTGGGCAGCAAGCTGCTGCCAATATTCTCCACCGAGAAACCAGTTTCAGCATTGCCATCCTTGTTGCAACCAATACATGATAGTTTCGGGAGGGAAAGTCTAATTCGAAAACAACGTGAGCAATTGCGCAGGTATATTTCTGGGAAGATGAATTCACATTTGAATACTGCCGAATAACAAGAGATTTTGACAGTACACTAAAGAAGGAAAGGTGGCATACAAACCAATAGAGATTGAGAGTAAATATGTGTGGAATTCTCTTTCTGCAAGCTCCTCATTGAAATATTAAAATATAAATAGCCGTCGACTCTTTCGAGGGCCGGTAGATCGATGATGGGCGCGGGGTTCACGCTCCAGCTGGAAACCATTAGCAAAGTCCAAGTGGCGATTGAAACTCATAGCTAATAACCAAATTTCCTAGAGAAATCCTGCTGGTATTTCTCAAAGAACACAGCACAAGAAATTTATTGTCCAGAAATATATCTTTTGCAAGTTTTAACTTTGATAACTTGAGAGATCTCAGTTGTCTCGAACTTTGCAATTGTAGAACCCCAATAGAAACTAGATCATTAACTGTGAGGGTTCCGAGGGAGCTGTCAAAAGTGTTGGCGCTGCTTGGCCCCAGGTATTATATATGGCCCCTGATATATTTGAGACTGTATCGAGTACCGTCATATTCTGGGGAAAATAATTAATCCCGTGATTGAGGTACAGTTTCTTGGTTCGCGATATGGCCACCACCGGCTGATTTCAGTTTGATTGTGTTATAGAGGGTGTCGTTGGATTGAATAGAAGGAAAAGCTAAATCACAACAATTCGCTAAACTCAATTTAAAATCAACTCAGATCTATAATGAACCTCTAAGATTCCTGAGAATCGTTTGTGGACTTTCTTCTACGAGGTAGCAAGAGTTCATAATATAGCTCATCGAACATTCGCTGGACATCTGATCAATAGTATCATTTCAAATCCTTAGGAAAATTAAAATAATTGCCTGAGAAGGTCTAGGCAAATGAGACGAGTGAGTTCCGAATCTTCTAAACCTCTTCAAACAATTCATTCGATAAATTTAAAGATCTATTATAACGTTATTTAATAGATATTGCTTAGGTGTATGCTGAAACATAGCATCACTTTTTTCGACCAGACGAAAAATTGTATTCTCCGCGCCTTTCTAGAAACTCGCGATAGAGGAACCGACTTTGGAGTGGTTAGAAAACAGAACATGCCAAAAAGCAGTTGAACCGCAGACAGGAGGACAAGCCAGTTCCTGGCTCTCCTAACCATCCTGTTTCATCGATGACAGTCTCGCGAAAGTTTTCAGGCTCGCAAGGTTCGCATTATCAATATCAAATACCGTAGCTGCTGCATATCGAGAAAAGAGAAGAAGAAAGAAGAAAGTAGAGTAAGTACCCGTAGAAAGAATGGGGGTGGTGACACAAATGAAGCACAGCCTCAAATAACGCTTCGGGGGAGGACTTCAAAGACGGGAATCTAAATAGGTGGCGCGACGCCATGCAGAGCTCAAGAACATAAGGATGTAAAGGTGCACTCCTTGGTTTCGCAAATACGAAATGATTCTTGTGAACCCTTCATACTATACTTGGTAAGGGACGGAGGTCATTTTCTAACCCATAACTAACTCAGGCGCACCGAGCTTTCCTCTTCCTTAGTCTCGGGATCACGAGCACCAGTCCCTTGCTGAATTGACAAAATTGTACAAGAAGGTTGAAACAATTGAATTGAAACACAACTCTTACGAGAGAACTTTGGATAAACAAAATTCACCCCTTCTAGTTACCCTAGGCTACTAGGCTTGATTCATCGATTCATCTGAGTCTCCTAGACTAGGTCTGCACAACGAATAGATGAATAAAATATTAATTATTTATTATAAATATTAAATAAATATATAGTATTTAAGCAATTATTCGAGCAATAAGAGCTTAAATGAATATATTACAAATAGTTTCTATTTATTAAGCTTAATATCCGCCCTCTAGGTCTTAGTATAGAGGGTTTATATAAGTTAAATTTTACTCTCTTTTTATATATATATTTAAATATAACTAAACTATAAATTCACTTACTTCTGATTATTATTAATAGATTACTATCGTCTCTACTCTTTATCACTTATATTATATAAAATAGAGTGTTATATTAAAGAGTTACGCTATTCTATAGCTAACGCTAGTAGAGGTCTCTAGCCTACTAAGCACGCTACTACGTGATTTACTCTCTTATTCTCCTATTTACTCTAGAAGTATTCTAAAACCCTTTTATATCGTATATATATATTATTATATTTCTAATTACTAATACTCTAGAAACTATAGATATAACTTAAATAGTTACTTTTATCTTAAATATATACTTAACTAGTTGAACTAGTTAAACTAATAAAAATATCGACTTCTTTAAAAAGTAGGAATAACCTTAGTTTTGCCTCTTTAGAGTATCGCCTAACTTCTAAATATATTCTAATAGTAATAGTATAAGGCACTTGTCTTTTTACTAGAGAGCTAGCTCTCTAGACCCTCTAGTAGAAGAGACACTCTTTTACATCTATCTGTCAAGATTAAGTACTCCTGATTTATATAATAAAGTAAATGAATTCAAGCCTTTTACCTATTTAACGTGAATAGTAGATCGCTTATAAATTAGTAGCTAGATATACCTATTCATAGACGCTCGATCTAATACTAATACTTTAATATTAATATAACCTCTTAAGTTAACGCCTTCAATTCTACTACTCCTGATAATAACTCTAAATTATAGTACGCTAGTTAATAGAACGTAGTTAAATCAGATACTAGAAAAGGTAGAGGTATAGGCGGAAGTTAATAAGTAGATTACTAGAGACTTTAGTATAACCTTTTACGAAAAGTAGTAAGAGAGTATACTAGGAAAGAGTAGACGTAGTTTATTAATTTGTTATTATTACAAGCTTTATTTACTCTATTTATACCTCTTTTTTAGATAGAACTACTTCTTTTTAGAAAGGTAGTAGCGATTATTTTCTAGTAAAAGTAAATATATTAAAATTTCGCTAATTTTATACGCTAGCATAGTACCCATGCTAGCGTTGGTTATAGAATAGCGTTTCTCATATTAAAGAGTATTATATAATACTCTACTTTCTAAAGCATTATATACGTAACCTTTAAGCTAAGGTTTTAACTAAGGTTTCGACGTTAAAAGAGTCGAAAGGCTCTACTCTTTTTACCTTATTTAATAATTTATCTACTTTTTAGCCTAGAAACGCCTTAGCGTAGCCTAATCGAGACGACGAAAGCAACTAAAGCAGATAATTTCAGAGATTTTTATATATATTTAGATAAATAAGAAACTATATTAAAAGAGTAGAGAATATAGAATATTTATAAATAAACAACTGCTATTTATACCCTAAACTCTCCTTATTCTTAAATAATTCAAAGGGTAATTTATCCGTAGAAAATCGTAAATATTCTAAATATATTCGTAGCTTTTATTCGTTGTATAGACCTATTCTAGACGGGCTAGACCTGATAATTAGATACTCCAGACCACGGACATCAGCAGAGCAAGCTACCAACAGATAGTCCACTGTTCAAAAGAATAGCTTAGCTGAACGAAGATCCCTTTTGATAAATGGCTAGTAATTGAGAAGTATGAAGACAGTGTTGTTGGATTTTGAAGATATACTAGTACTCGGGAAAGCTTCGGCTCTATGTTCCGAAATCTAGCTCGGCTGCAAGGCTACCATGGCACAGACCTCACGCGCGCTCATGATTGGCGGCCTTGCTGGCGCTGTGATGGGATTCTTGAAACAAACAACTCCTCCTGCTCCTGCACTCCTCGGCCCCCTCGTCTCGAAAAGTCGTCTCATATCTTGAAAATGTTGCCGGCTACATGACAGCTTGCCCTCTTCCTTCTTTTCTCACCATCGTCTTTCAAAAATTATATTTCCAATTTCCTCTCTTTTCAATAAATACCTTCAACACTTTCCACCATGTCTCACCAACCTCGAGGAGAGCTATCCTGGGCCAAGCCCCTCTCCGTCGACCTTTTCCTCAAAGTCCTCAACGTTACCTTCTTACACCCTTTCGTAGCATGGATGCTTCCACTTTGTATGCGAGCGCAAGCTATGCGATGGCAGCATCCAGCAATTCAGATTGCGATCGGATATGCCTCTTTATTAACGGCCCTGTTCTTCGTTAACGTCCTGAATAAACAGATCGCCTACTCGAAACCACGCAAGGTTGATTTTTCAGAAGAGGTCATTGTGGTGACTGGAGGCGCAAGTGGGCTGGGACTGCTGATTGCAGAGGTGTATGGAATGCGTGGAGCTTCTGTGGCAGTTTTGGATGTCAAAGAGTTGGAATCCGGAGAATCGCGAGGCGTCTACGTATATAAATGCGATGTTGGAGACAAGAAGCAGGTTGCAAAGGCGGCAATTGAGATTGAAAGAGATGTTAGTACCCTTCTCCGACTTTGTTCTGCATAAACTAACACAATAAATAGCTTGGTACGCCAACAATTCTCATCAACAATGCAGCAGTTGTAAGCGGCAAGCCTCTCCTCGACCTATCCCTCGACGAAATTGACAACAATTTCCGCGTTAACCTTCTATCCCACTTTTATACCCTCAAGACTTTCCTCCCAAGTATGGTCAGCGCTGGCCATGGTACAATTGTCACTGTTTCAAGTGTCATTGGCAAGTTGGGTGCTGCACGCCTCAGCGACTATGCAGCTTCAAAAGCAGGTATCACAGCTATGCACCGATCCTTGGTAGCAGAGCTCAAATCTACACCTGATATCAAGACTGTTTTGGTCACGCCTGGCCAATTAACTACACCTCTTTTCAACGGAGTCAAGACCCCCAGTGGTTTCTTTGCGCCAGAATTAGAGCCAGTCGATGTTGCCAAGGAAATTATTGCTGCTATCGACGCAGGTACTAGCGCGGAAGTGTCACTGCCACTCTACGCTAGATGGGTCGATTGGATGAATGTGATGCCAGTAGGCGTTCAGACTATTTTGAGGAAGTTGAGTGGGATAGATAGTGGGATGAACACATTTGTTGGACGCAAAGAGGGAGGGGGAGAGAAAGAATCTCTGATATGATAGATTTTCTGGTGCGGGCGCCGAGATTATTGTAATACATAGTGTAGAATTATTATACCATATTTTATCATGAATAAAATAAATAATAATCATTTACTACTTCTTTCCTAGTTGTGAAATTTCGACTCCTCAGTCTTTCCAGCAGGCACCTGCAAAAATAGTCCGTGCACAAAAATTATCCCAAGGCGCGAAACTCTCAACGCGAACAACTCCAAGAGAGCTCATACCCCTCTCAACTTCAGTCCGCATAACACCTCCCATCTTCGCATCCCACCCGACGACATCTAAATACCCGTCTCCTGTCACTTATACCTATCTCAAGATGCAGGCTCCGGTGCTGGTTATGAGTAAGTTACAAATCTTTGAGCTCCAAACAACCCCACGAGTAGCTCTTTACTAACAAACTTTCCCAGATACCCAGGCGGGTGATAGACAAACTGGACGAAAAGCCCAGTTATCGAACATCACAGCAGCCAAGACGTAAGAATTCGAAGCATCCCGAGAGCTTGTGGCATAGAGCTTATACATACCAGCGTCGCAGATATCATTCGATCATGTTTAGGTCCAAAGGCTATGTTGAAGATGCTGTTGGATCCTATGGGAGGTATCGTCTTGACAAACGATGGGCATGCCATTCTACGAGAAATCGAAGTGTCACATCCAGCGGCAAAGAGCATGATCGAGCTTAGCAGAACACAAGATGAAGAGGTTGGAGATGGAACGACGACTGTTATCATTCTTGGTAGGGAAATACGGAATCGAGGTCTGAATCATAGCTAAACTTTTGTAGCTGGTGAAATTCTTGCTCAGGCACTCCCACAACTCGAGCGAAATATCCACCCTGTTGTGATTATATCCGCTTTCAAAGCAGCCCTCAAAGACGCCCTCGAGATTATCGATGAAATTTCTCTCCCAGTCGACATCGACGACGACAAAGCCATGTACCAACTCATCTCTTCCTCCATCGGAACCAAGTTCGTCTCGAGATGGTCAGAACTCATGTGCAATCTGGCACTCAAGGCTGTACGAACAGTAACACACGAAGTCGGTGGCGGAAAGATGGAAGTGGATATCAAGCGTTATGCTCGTGTTGAGAAGGTTCCAGGCGGAGAGATTGAGGACAGCAGAGTTTTGGACGGTGTTATGCTCAACAAGGATATCACCCACCCCAAGATGAGAAGACGGATAGAAAACCCAAGAATTGTCTTGTTGGATTGCACGCTGGAATACAAGAAGGGAGAGTCTCAAACCAACATCGAAATCAGCAAAGAGGAGGACTGGAACAAGATTTTGCAAATTGAGGAGGAACAGGTCAAAATCATGTGTGATGCCATTCTTGCTCTCAAGCCAGATTTGGTTATCACTGAGAAGGGTGTTTCTGGTAAGCTATATTGTTCCTATTTACTACCAAAATGCTAACAGAACAAGATCTCGCACAGCATTACTTGATGAAGGGCAATGTCACAGCTCTCCGTCGTGTCCGTAAAACAGACAACAACAGAATAGCACGTGCTACAGGAGCAACAGTTGTCAACCGAGTAGACGATTTGCAGGAATCGGATGTTGGAACCGACTGTGGTCTCTTTGAGATCGAGAAGATTGGTGATGAATACTTTACCTTCCTCACCAAGTGCAAAAACCCAAAAGCATGCACCATTCTGCTTCGAGGACCTTCCAAGGATATCTTGAACGAGATTGACCGAAACTTGGCTGATGCTATGGCCGTTGCCCGAAATGTCATGTTCCACCCCAGATTATCACCAGGTGGTGGTGCAACAGAAATGGCCGTTGCCGTCAGATTAGGTCAACTCGCCAAAAGCATTGAAGGTGTTCAACAATGGCCATACAAGGCCGTCGCTGAGGCCATGGAAGTCATTCCCCGGACATTGATTCAAAATGCTGGTAACAGTCCAGTCAGAGTATTGACGGAATTACGTGCCAAGCATGCTGAGGGGGGAAGTTCATGGGGTATTGATGGAGATGTCGGCAAACTTGTTGACATGAAGGAATATGGTGTTTGGGAGCCAGAAGCTGTCAAGTTACAGAGCATCAAGACTGCTATTGAGGTATGTGATTTGAAATTTCTTCTTTTTATTATGTTTTTACTAATCTATCCTACAGTCGGCCTGCCTACTTTTGCGAGTAGACGATATTTGCAGCGCAAAGGCTGCGAGACAGGGTGGAGGCGGTGGTGGTGGGGAGGAGTAGACGTCTTTGCTGTTAGTGTACTAATTACAAGCAATGATTTCGGCGCGCATACCCTGTACCATAGTATAGAAGCTCGGGAAAATGTATGCGCGATTTGATGCCAAAAAACCTTGACTGTCATGAGGCCGAGCGTGATACTTCCGTAGTGAGGCTCCTCAGGAGCCTTTTTCTTTCGGTCTTTTCCCACGAAAAATCCCTCGCGCTCCGTTTCTCGTACCCGAGACCAGATAACGAGATGAAAAGTTAACTCAATCATCATCATGAATAATAACCCCCACCTGCTGAACCTCACCCATCGCCTCCTCCTTACTCCCCCCCTCATCGGCCGTCACATTCGCCCTGGCCTTGATTTCTCCCCCACCACCACTTGCCGGTTTTTCTGTGCTATCCGCTCCTTTACCCTGCTTCTTCCTCTTCAACTTCTCCCTCTTCTCCCGATTCCTCCTCGTCTTCTCCTTATCCCGCTCCTCCCGTTCCCTCTTCTCCTTCTCCCACGCCGCTCCCTGGTCTTCATTTTTAACCTCCTCATCCATTGCTCGTAATCTTTCATATTCCCTTCTCCTTGACGCTTTGTAGACGTGGAATTCGCCGGAGCCCGCACCGGCGGAAGAACCTTGGACGTTGGCTACGATTTCGGGGGGTTGGCCATTGCTGGATTTTTGGAGGGAGGTGGAGGAGGGGATGTGGATTTCTTGATCGGGTTTTTGGAAGAGGGATTGGATCAAGGAGGCGGTTTCTGAGGTGGGGGTTTGGGAGGCGCGGGACTTTTTGAGGGGACGTTTGGAGCGAGGGTCTTGGGATGTGGGGATGGATTCGGGGATTGGTTCGGACATTTTGGTGTTGTTTGATGGGTTTTGGTGAGTGGTTGGCTTGCGCCGGATGGATGGATGGAGGTTGGAGGTCGTTATCAGATGGTGTGTGTAATGCTGTGTTGGTGGGTGGGAGGTGAGGCGGGTTGTGGTTCAGACTTGATACTGGCTCGTTCTTGGCCTGGTCCTCGTAAGGCGATGCGCCGCAGGGAGATATGCTATGGTACAACGTACAGAGTTGATGGAGTTGGAAGTTGACTGTATTTACTATTGAGAGGATTGAGTCAATAGCGGGGTGTATTAGGTACTTGTTAGATGGTTGGGTGTGAGGTATAAGTATGGCGTTGTGTTGACAAGCAAGGGTTCATCTGATGAAGCTTTACTTTCTCCAATTAACATTGATAAGTAATTGTGCCCCTGTCATTCGTTACCAATTGGAACGCTGCTGTGAATCACAAGCGATATCGCGCCTTATCGGAGAAAAAGAACCTTGAGGGGGCGCGCTCGTCTCTTCTTTGAAACAGTCCCATCATTCCATCCTCCCATCCGAGTGGAGCTAGAGCGAAGCCTACACAAACTTCTATATTCTTCTGAACTCTTCCTTCGTTCGTTATTTATATTCAAGTTCAGCTCAACTGTCACTATCAAATTACATATACAACCCCATCTAGCGTTGAACGACTCGGAATAGCGCCACCATGGGGAAACCTCGCATGATCATCCTGATCAGACATGCTCAGTCAGAGGGCAACAGTACGTCAATTTTGTGCGCCCATTATGGCCTCCGATGCTGTGCAATACGGCTTCTGACTTTGGAGTACCTTTAAATTAAACACAAGCCTGACCCTCCATCCTCCAGAAAATCGAGACATCCACCAAACGATCCCAGATCACAGAGTAAAACTCACCTCCGAAGGCTGGACCCAAGCCTACGATGCCGGACGACGACTACGCTCTTTGCTGAGAGCAGACGATACCCTTCACTTCTTTACCTCTCCCTATCGACGTACTCGCGAAACTACAGAGGGAATCCTCTCCACCCTCACTTCCGACGAGCCATCTCCCACTCCCTTTCCCCGCCACTCCATAAAAGTCTACGAGGAACCCAGACTACGAGAGCAAGATTTTGGAAACTTCCAACCATGTTCGGCGGAAATGGAGAGGATGTGGCAGGAGAGAGCTGATTACGGTCATTTCTTTTACAGAATTCCAGATGGAGAGAGTGCTGCCGATGCTTATGATCGTGTTAGTGGGTTCAATGAGAGTCTTTGGAGACAATTTAGTGAGGAGGATTGTGCGAGTGTTTGCGTTCTGGGTACGTTCCAATTTCTCAAACCCAAAAACAAATCGCCAGAGTGGTGGATGATGAACTAATTATCGAATTAGTGACTCACGGCCTCATGAGCCGAGTATTCCTCATGAAATGGTACCATTTCAGCGTAGAATACTTCGAAGACCTCCGAAACGTAAACCACTGCGAGTTCCTCATCATGCGCAAGAAAGAAGACTCCGGGAAATACATCCTCGAGAACAACCTCCGCACCTGGTCCGAATTGAAGAGAGAGCGTCTCGCGGCCGCAGCTGCTAAAGAAAAACTCCCTTCTTCCTCCTCTACCACCCAACTTTCCGAGAAGGACAAGGAAAAGGAAAAAAAGCTCTTGGAAACAGCCTCTACGCAAGGATTAGCCAGCCCAGTCCCTGTCCGCAAGAAGTGGGGAGGCTGTCCAAATGGTTGCGATCACGGGAAACATTACTTCAAGAAGGAGAATTCGATGCATGCTATGCAATTAAATGGGAGACCACTTGATGCCGCTGCTACAACGGGAACTGAGATCAAAACCAAGGAAACTCTCGCTTCTCGACGACCGGCTGCGAGACGTTGGCAATCATCTAGCGAGGATGATGATGATCCTCGAGGTCGTTCAGTCCCTGGACCACCAGCTGTTGATGTGCAAAGGAGTTTGGATGATATGGTCAGTTCTCCAGATGGAACACCCTCTTTTATCAGCGTTGAAGATCGAATGCGTAATCAACTCATCTCTCCCGCGCTCAAATCCGATCATCTCCTCGTTCGCTCAGGCGGCCGCGATTTCGGCGGTTCCGCATCTGGACTTACCAGTCAAGCGGGCAGCGATACCGAATTCTCGGCTGAAGAAGATGCGCGAAAACGATTAGCGAATGGAAAGAGAGTTTCGAATGGAAATGGAAATGGACACTCGAAGAGGGAACAGAGTGGCATGAGACGAAGTGCTATGGCTGATGCGTTGGGGGATCAGGTTGATGTAGGCAGTGATGCGGGGAGTGAAGCGGAACCGGAAATTGAGGATAAGCATGGCTTGGAGGATATTGTCAAGGCGGAGAAGCAAAATAAGAGTTTGAAGGGGAGTGTGTATTAGCACCTCTTTTCCTTTGCCTTCCTGACTGTTGATCCTGGCTGGCTATCCATACCATCCCTTGGATGTCTTTGTTGCATGGTTCCCATTCTGTAGCTTCATTCCCCGGATTCTCTTTCTATACGTTGCTTATCCGATGTTTCTACAAAAGTCAGCATAGCCTGCGAAACGCGAATGGGTTATTAGATAGTTTGTGTTTTCGTGTTTGCCCCCGTTGCGTTTTTATGCTTGGGATAGAGGGGGTTTGGCAAAAACCTGCGTCATGATGAATGAAAAAATAGATCTTCGATTCTTCTTCCGTTTTCAGAATTTGTTGTTTTTGTCGAATGAATAGAACCGCAGTAACGTCAAGGGAATTAGATCAAAAAATCAAGTTTAGCAAAGAGGAGCGGACAGCACTATAGTATTTTAAACAGAAAGTAGACTGACAGCGAGAGAAAATTTGGCAACTACAAAAATTTCAGTTGATGTTTGGTAATAATGCATCCTAGTATCTCCTCTCGATCGTCAGATCTAATTAGGTAGCTTAGATTTGCCTCCAGCAATCATTGCGCTATGCAAATGCATACCGCCACCTGAACTCCCCCAGTGATTTTGATGGCGTTCTGTTGAATTGTTGAGTTGGATGGGTTTCACAGGCACAACACAGTCAGAATAACCTTGGGTGGTTGCTAAACGTGAAATCTCGGGAAATTCTTGTTGTGTGAGCTGATGAGTTGGAGGTTGTTGACAGAAGATTTGATTGGTTTGAGAAGTTTTTATTTTTATTTTTAAGGCAGATATTATGCTAATAATGCTTTCACTTGGGTCTTTGCACCTGCGATTACAGCGCGATGACGTTGAGGCTTGTAGGTTGAACTTTGTTATGTGCTTGATTAATTGAATGAGTTATCTTGAAGAGTTGCGATGATTTGGTGAAAGAGGAGACTTAGTTCTTTTCAATAACTGTTTTGAGCACTCTCCCCTGAGGTTCTTTGTCGTAAATAGCCTTTTCTTGAATTTTACTTTACGACTCTCCTTGAGTAAAGAAACTATTTAGATTCTTAAAGATACCCACTAAGTTTGTCAAAGCTTACGTTCTTTTGTTTTCTAAGTTTGTAAGTAAGTTTTAATGAATGCAATTGGAGTACATAAGTAAAGTAAGATTATTAGCTCAGGGTTAGATACTTCGCCTTTTTGTTAATTTATTTCTAGAATTTACGATTTTAGTGAAGAGCTTTCTTATTTACTTTCTTGTTTGAATCATTTAGAGTGAAAGAATTAGTCATAGAATAGATAATCCATCAGGAAAAGAAATTTAGATGAGGAGACAGCATTAAGTAACCAACGAAAGTTCAGACCGTGTAGATTTACAGACGTACAGTGGATTCTGTCATCATATCATAAAGGTCGAAGGTGCAACAAAAGCTCTAATTGTCTTCAGTGTATTCTCTCTTTGATTTAAGAAAGAATTTACGTATACAGAGCGAGATGGGCTTTTTTATTGTCCATGGTCTCAAGCATTGATAGCCTGGTTAGATATGGTTCATCAGCAACCAGTTCTGTTCTCTATTTCTGGGATCTGGATACTGGTCGAATTACTATTGCGACTTATACTACAAAAGCTCGCAACCTAACTCTTATGAGTTCCAGAACTTGAGTGCTTTTCGATAGAAATCAGTAATTTAAGCTACGTTCTCGCGCATGTCAGCACTCATCCTCTCCAGAAGAATTTGGGAACCCGTAAAACTACTCAGAAAGGCTCTCATCATGATGTTCCTCGTCGCTTTTTGAATATTTCTCTCGATACCCTAGTCCAACCTCACCTGACCCAAGTAATATATGGTTCTGAGAACAATGACCAGGAACGAAGGTAAAGAAACAACTCAAGACTTCATGCTCGTACTCAGACTTGGATCTAAGTGCTCAAAGGCGGATCCGACCAATGGGATCGCATCTACTGCATCTAAAGTAACTTACCTTCCCAATCCGATCTAGCCCCGCGTTCTCCCGTACCTGCACTTCTTCTTAGCAGTGTTAAGTCTTATACCAACGATAGATAACGGGGGGACAATTGAAGAGACTCTTCTTTGGGTAGCTTCTCGCGTGCTGGTTCTTGGTTGTGGTTGGTTAGAACATGAGGTTGATGACAGGGGGTTGGTATAAGGTACGGATGGAGCTTCGTTGGTTCTTGGGTGAGCTTGTAGGATTTGGGGAGCTTGTTGGTTAGTTTGATTGCTTTAATTTGTGCCGAGGACCGTTGGGACGGGAGGTGAGGTGAATAAATACTTTACGCTTCCTTTTTTTTTTTTTTGAGAATCTTTACGATCTTTCTTGTCCTCTCCACTTCGTGCTTATCTTCGTTGCTTCTGTCGTTTTTAATATGCGTCCTTCTCTTTTTGAGAAAGCCATTGTGGTTTCTGCTGCTATTTTTGCTGCTGTCAATAGACTAGATATTCTTAATGCAGTAAATTAACCCGCCTTCAAATTTTAGATATACGTTAATAGACGTCCTAGAATGATGATGGATTCAGAACTACTAATATTCGCGAACTGTATAAGGCAACCAAAGTCACATGGACATCAAGCATACATTGTAGCATCTTCCTCGAACCAAAGTGGATTCGGCATTTCTTCATGAGAAGTTTGAAACTCGGCGCTTACGAAATATCTAGGAATCGTGAAAGCAGGTGCACCTTCAATTGGTTCCGATCCAAATGATTCCCATTTTTGGTACTTCAATGGCACACCCTCTGCATGCGTCCAAGTAGGACTCGACTGCATCCTCCTCAGATACGCCAACTTCAGTGTACCAGATCTCGTTCTCAGCGGTCCAAATTACATACTCAACCTCGGACCATTCCTCTACACGCTTGCCGGTACTCTCGGTACAAAATATACAGCAATCGAACGTGGGATTCCGGCGATTGGTTACAGCGGTGGATATTCCGTCCAACCAGCCTACTACCACGTCAACGAGACATAAAAGCAGGTTTTAAAGATCCAGCTGCCATTTATGGTCAATTGGCCGCTGATCTCGCTTAACACCTCTTTCACAAACGATTCCTGCGTTGCACCACCATGCGTTCTCACTCGTATGACTGGTGGCGCGGGGGTTGATAAAGCTGTGTATAATGAAACCACTGGACTTTTCAAATATGGAGATTTAGTTAGTGAGGGGACGAATACTTGCATTAATGGTGATTGCTTACTTCTCGGGCGGACGGGTGTTTTGGCTTCAGGGTGCAAATCTAGCATTTCAGTATTCACGGTGGATTATGATGCTCCGATTAAGGGAGAGTGTGGGGGTGGAAAGGAAGCGAGAAGTCTTTTGGAACCGCTTGTCGGAGGTGTAAATTCTACGGCGAAGAGCAACGGGACTGTAATCCCAACTTCCAGTCCCGTTAGGGGAGGTGTTGGAAAGAAATCGGTTTCTTGGGTTGTTGGTCTCATTGGGGTCGGGAATTGTGCTTTTGGCATTTTAGGTAATCTGTTGATGGGAACTAATGCCATGAATGATTACGTTGACTTTAAGGATTTTTCATACCTGAATCCCAGCCGAGTTTTATCTCAAGTGCATTTCATCGTGCACTTATTCAACTTTTAGTCTTCTTGCACCAATGAAGTCTAACCATGGATCGCTCTTCTAGCATCCCACTTGTACCCCTAAACTTAACCCAAAGCCCAAGTCCCCTTGTTTCCTCTCAAAGACAGGTGACACAAACGGTTCTATCCTCCCATTCCTCGTACTCCTCACTAAACCCGGGCCATTCACCGGCCATTTATCCGCCTCCCTTCTCGCAACAAGAGAATCTCTATCTGTCACCAGCCACTTATTTGCACCTCTATCTGCACCACTTTTTGCATCGCAGGTAGGGTCTACGATACCGACTTTTCCCTAGATGATGTCTAGTTTTCATTAGCTTTGTCAAGGAGAGCATATATTCGCAGCGAAGCGAGAAAATCAAGTAAAGAGACAGGCACAAGTACCTTTTTCCCAAATCTCAACGCAAGAAAGAAGACTAGGTGGTAATAGGAGGGCAGTAGTAGTTATTAAAAGGGCCGCCGCCAGTGTGATGAAGGTCATGGATCGGATATGCATGTTTCAGAAACGAATTTCAAAATCTGTTAATCTTTGCAGATGCATGCCTGTAGAAGTGAAGGGCAAAGACCACTCTTTAAGAAATATCCGAGGAAGGTGAGAGGGAGGTAATCAAATAGGCTCGACCATCTTCCGGAAAAGAGATGCGCCGAGTGTGCACACGGCACCCCTTTACCCCGGATTAGCCATTTTTATTTACTCCCGAGGTCGGATATCGAAATTACAAGCCCGGGATTTTGTTAGCAATAATTTGCTACGATGGAACGTGCGATGTTACTGTTAGACTCCATTTGAAAGTATTCAGTTGCCCGGTTATCACTTTCCGGCACTCTTATCTCTTATTGTGCGACTATTCTCTGCTTATTATTCTAGAGGATTTTAGGGAGTTAAGAAACCACCTTTCTAATTCTTCCAAGCTTTTTCAGACAGTAGTTGTATTTGTTCTAAACTAGAATGAACACTTTAAAGTAGTAAAGTAGTTGTGGGAGAGCACTGTCTATAAAAATGAAGTTCTTTCTACACTAGAAGAGAGAAAACTCGGCAGCAGAAGCAAAAACAACAACAAGGGTAAGTAATAGAGATCTCAACCACTAAAATATGAGTAAGAATCAGACAAAAACGTTATCTTTTCATAGAGCGACAGGGAGCGAACAAACTGTACGAGAGCTAAAAATAATTCGACAAATACGATATGTCTAGATGGAAACTAATATTTCAACCCAGAATAAAGCGTAGAGAATTCAAAATGTTTTTTATTTGATGGCTTTGGAAGCATAAATAAGTCTTTAACAACTTTGGTGGTGGCTGTGCTGATAAAATGATTGTTCAATAACTTCCGTTTCCAGCGCACATTCATACACCAAACTAATGCCATTGAAAGACGCTACGAGGTGAAGAAAGACCCAGTTGTAATTATCCCTTCATGTGTCACAATTTTTCGCGGGAAGGATGTAGTCTACAAAGGTTGAAGCAAGTATCATACCAAATCATGTTTCCGAACATGCTTCTTTCCAAAGCCAATTTCAGAAGCGAAGAGAAAAGGGGAGAAGAATATCGTGATCTCGTCATCCCCCCCCCACACAAACACATTGGTGTTTATACAGGAAAACAAAGGACGAAAGACCATTATACAGCCCTCCCAGAATCTTGTTTGAGACCGTGTAATGTCTGCAGTGATATTCCTATCAATTTAGTCCTATCGTAGCCAGAAGATGCTGCTGGTCATAATTCTCGCAGTTGCTAGAAATTCCATCTGCGGTGGGCTCAGTTCCCGGGGTGCTGTGCCTAACACAGTCTATATTGCAGAAAAGATGAAGGGCTCGCTTAGTTTCTTTTGCCATTCGCAAAACCGTCACGATCCACCACGAAGCCATATCCTCGCTTATCATATCAGCATTGTCAATATAAGTTGCCTTTAGGATTCCATACCGAGACATCTCTGACGCACATATCTTGTCCCCCTGGTGTACCAGTAGCACAACAATCCTCCAACATAATGCAATCCAAACCTCGATGGTAACAATCGAGTAAAGTGCCTAGAACACATTGATTCGTATTGACTCCAGCAAAAAGCAGTGTTTTTATTCCATGGCTTTTCAGAGCATCAGAAAACGGTGTATTGTCCCTCCACAGCCCAGAAATGCGGGTTTTGGGGCATACGATGTCATCTTGGGCACGATAGGCTGATTTCAGGGGTTCGTATAGTTGAGCATTCCAGGAATCAAGCATGAGACAGCGGCCCCTCCCGGCACCTAGATCAGAGCCAAACCCACCCCGTGGTTGATCTGGGTGGGATGGTGAATGAATGAATGCGCCAGCAAAACCATTCAATGCCGCTGCTGGCATGGTGTTCACGTCCTCGTCATTCAAGCCCCAGCTCAACCAGATAATCTAAGTGATGAATTAGTATATTTCAAAACCAATGTAAAATGAGTCGAGCATCTAAGAATATGAATGTGAGTAGCTGAACGCCTGTTCCACGCTTGAAGTACCAACGTGTGGGAACAGATATATTAGAAGTAGAGAACAATACCTTGACACCTATATCACGGCATTTCTTGATCGCACCCAGGGTACAATCGACTGCAGCAAGACCAGTTGGGTGAGTGTTACATGATGGGTGTAAGAAGTAATTCTGCATATCAATGACAACCAAAGCAGTCTTCTCCGGTGCAATTTTGACTGAGATATCTGAGGGTCCGCGAGTTGTATTGAAGGCAAAATTCGGCTGTGAGGAGCCACGGGTGAGGTCGTAGGTTTTTGTCGAAGGTGTATATCTCCACTCATCTCCAGATGGGCCGAAAGTGATATCTGAGCCCCTGGATGAAAGGTTTTCAGCTGCCATCGTGTTGTCACTTGGCAGTTTTATATGTTATGAGGAACCTATTTTGGAGATGAAAGCGAGTAGTTGGCATTTGACAGCTACTACATTACTTCAATTGGGGTTCATCACGTGGGGTGACCTCATGAAGCATTGCTGAAACAGTCTAGGCGACTTTAACTACCCAACCGCTCTTTAAGCTTTTTTACTGAAACAGTAACTACCTTTTAGTTTTACTTTTGTTTAAGAACTAAGAGAAGAGAGTAAGGCTATCTAGTATAATAACTAGTAACTAATTAATAGCCTTAGTAGCCTTCTCTATCTCTCTCTTCTTCTTCTTTAGTTATAAGATAGTAAACTCTATTACTCTAAACTAGAGTAACTAAAAAGGTTAGTATAGATTTAAAGTATATTTAGAATATATTTAGAATCTAACTTATAGAAGTACATATAGTATTCTACTCTATATAATATCTATACTTCTTTAAGATAATCTTATAATCTCTATTCTATAATAGCACGAAATATATACTACTACTAAAGAGGTATATAAGGGTGCGTTTAGAGCAGAATAATATATATAAATACTAGGCTCTAGTATAGAAGAAAAGGAAAAACTATCTCTCTTCTATACTAAATATAAATATCTAAATATAGAAGATTAGATACTACTAAAGTCTAATAATAATAATAACTAAGTCTTATCTAATATAGCTAATACTAAATAATAAGAGCTAAAAAGCTAAATATATAATATCTAAACCTTAATCTCTTCTATATATAAATATTAGATATTAATACCTTTAGTATCTTTAGTTATATAAGTATTAGTTATTTATAATCTTAGTCTAGAGGTATTAGCAGTTTCACAAATACTATTAATTTAGAATAGCGTACTATTATATATTCTAATATTTTACTTAATAATACTAAACGTAGTAGACTTAGTAGATAGCTAGAAGCGTACTAGTAGAAGTTAGATAAAGTATTTTTACTATATATAACTAATTAGTACTCTAAAATAGATCTATTCTAGAGATTAAGACTTATATTATATATATATATATAAAATAGCCTACTATTCTAAATTACTAGTATTCGTGAAACTACTAATACCTTTATATCGAGAGTACGAATTACTAATACTTATATAACTAAAGATATTAAAGGTATTAATATCTAATATTTCTATATAGAAGAGATTAAGATTTAGATATTATATTTTTAGCTTTTTAGCTATATTAGATAAGACTTAGTTATTATTATTATTAGACCTTAGTAGTATCTAATCTCATATATATAGATACTTCTTTTTAGAATAAGAGAAGATTAATTTAGTCTTTTCTTTTATATTAGTATCTAGTATCTATATATATTATAATAGCACGAAATACACACTACTAGCGAAGAGGCATATAAGAGTGCGTTCGAGACAGGATAACATATGTAAATACTAGGCACTAATATAAAAGAAAAGGAAAAACTATCCCTCTCTAACTCTAGGAGTAGGCTACTATATATAAGAGGTTTAGATAGTATAAAAGGGTCCGAAACCGACTAACGTTATACGTCGCCTAATACAAAAGCCTAAACCTACGTAACCTTCCTAAAACAGATAATATAAGACAATAACTGCTAAAACCTTATATATAGTAGGTAATCCCAGCTATTAAGAATAGTATACTATTATATCTCTCTTTCTTAAAAAAGACTCGTCCTCGAGTCTATTTATCTTATTATTTAAGGCTAAATCAGGATGGTATAAGTGTTATATTATTGTGTTATTATAAGTCGGTTAGGGTCTAAATCGTAGCTAACCTGGTTCGAAGATACTTTATTTATCGAAAATTTGTTGTAAGCGAGACAAGATGTCGATTTTAGGTCTGAATCGTAACCGAACCAATTCGTAGATGCTTACAAAAGAGAGACTTCGTTTCCAATCCTTCTATATCAAAAACAAGCATTCGCGTTCGCTAAAAGAGTGTAGTCTGATCCTGTCTAGTAGGTTGGAAAAAGTTTAAAGTAAAATTAGAAAAAGTTCAAAGCAGAGTCGAAGGCGAATTTAGAGTAGAGTCAGAAGTCGTTCGGTTGAGATTGGCGGTGATAACTCAGTTAAGAGCTCACTTCGAGAGCGTACTAATTCACATCCAATTCGAATTCAAATAAAAAAGTAAAAGAAAGTAAGACTCTTATTAGAGTCGGTAGGGTTTCGGCTAGTCAAAGGCGAAGTTGTTGCCGAAGTTGTCTTACTATCCGAAGTTTAAGACAACAAAAGGAGCAGTTCTAGCTGGTTAAATGAACTTGATGCCGAAGTTGTTGTATTACCTTGTTCCCCTCAGGGTACTTAAGGACTTATTCATCTTCCGATTTCGAAGAAAGAGTTACTGTCAGATCGTAGGGAGTTCGGAGCTAGATAGAGGGGTATTCTGAACCGAAGTGCTAATATCGAATGATTTCGTCGTTTCTAATAATTCAACGTTTCAGCGTATCTCCTTATTTTTTTCCTATATATGAAAGAAGCGTTCCGATTCTCTCCGAGTATAGCCGTACTCGAAAAGCGAACGTTTCTTTAGCGTAATCTTCTTCTAATTCTACTTCTATCTCTTTTAACCTTTATACTAGCGAGGACTCGGTCTGTAACCGCAGTCTTTTTAAATGTTCGCTAATAGAGGTTCGAGGGAAGTTTAGAGTAGAGTCAGATGATGTTCGGTCAGGATTAACAGCGATAACTTAGCTAAGAGCTCGCTTCTAAGTTTTATCCTAATAGAGAGCGTATTTCGACTAATTCGTATCCGATTCGAGGGAAGTGGTAGGAAGGCATCAGGGGCAGCGATGTCCCTTAAGCGAAAGAGGTCTAAATTCGGGCTTTAAAAGCAAAGGAGGGTCGAATGAGGGTCAGATCGGTGAGGGTTCGGAGAGGGTTCGGAGATGGGGTGTTTTTGACTTCGAAGTTCGCTTGTAATTTTATCCTCTATCTCTCGGCTAACCGATCGTTTGCCCTTTATTTTATATACCTTCATCTCTCGTCCGTATATCGTCCGCATTTAAAAAGTCTCTTGAGTGTACAGGTAAGGATCGAAGAGGAATCGAATGAGAGATGTCTTTCGAAAAGGGGGGGTGGCCCTGGAAGGTCGTTCAACGCCTCGTGGCGGAACTGGTTCGGAGAGAGACCTAAGGTCTTCTCAGAAATTCGACATGATGTCGATTTGGAGAGGGGGGGTAAGATCAGATTCGGAAGCCTTCTAGATAACTTTTTTATTAATAGTCGACTTATTCACCGAACCTGTGTATAGCAGTCCCTACACGGAGAGGGTTATTAGAAGCCTCTAAAACACTTAGCGTATTCCTGCTTCCTTAACGTGTAAAACACGATTTTTACCAGCTATCTATAACTAATACTAAACCCTGATATTACTAGCTATCTGAGAGATCTCTAGAATCCCGGCTATTTAAGAATGTATTATTATAGTCTAATTCTAGGCTGAATCGAAATCGAAATAAAAAGCAACGATAGCTTAAAGAGATATTAAAAATGCTGTTACTAGCGAAGAAGAGTTTTTCCTTTTTATATAATAGTACGAAATATATACTACTAGCGAAGAGGTATATAAGAGTACGTTTAAGATAGGATAACGTATATAAATACTAGGCACTAATATAGAAGAAAAGGAAAAACTATCCCTCTCTAACTCTAGAAGTAGGCTACTATATATAAGAGGTTTAGATAGTATAAAAAGGTCTAAAACTAACCAACGTTATACGTCGGCTAATACAAAAGCCTAAACCTACGTAACCTTCCTAAAACAGATAATATAAGACAATAACTACCGAAACCTTATATATAGTAGGTAATCCCAGCTATTAAGAATAGTATACTATTATATATATTATTCTTTTAAATACACTTCTATATATCTCTTTAATAGTCGTATATATTAATAAAAATAAAAGAAGAAAAGAAATTAGAATTAGAGAAGAGTCGTCTATTAATATGACGGCATACTGTCCTATATAGCCGAGATTACGTAGTATATACTGTATATATAAGGTTTTAATAGTTATTGTTTTATATTATCTAATTTAGGAAGATTACGTACGTCCTAGGCTTTTAGACGTACTTCGTAGGGTTTAGGCTTTTATATTAGCCGACGTATGTCGTTGTTCGGTTTCGTACCTCTTTTATATCGTCTGAACCTCTTGTATATAGCAGCCTACTCTCCTAGAGTCAGAAAAGGCTAGTTTAGCCTTTTCTTCTATATTAGAGCCTAGTATTTATATACGTCATTCTGCTAAACGCACTCTCATATGTCTCTTCTATAGTTGTATATATTTCGTACTATTATAATTAATATACTACTTATAATAATAACTAGTTTAATATAATTATTATTTATTACTTAATTATTACTATTATAATATATAATAATAGCAAGTCTCTAATAACTTCTTAGTAGTATACTATCTTCTACTTAATAGCTAATTAAAAGACTTCTTTTCTATTTATAGCTCTTATTATATAATAGATAATAGTAAATAAAGTATACTTAGAATAGTAAATAATAATACTACTATATTAATATAATAGCACGAAATATATACAACTATAGAAGAGGTATATAGGAGTGCGTTTGGCAGAATGACGTATGTAAATACTAGGCTCTAATACAGAAGAAAAGGCTAAACTGGCCTTTTCTGACTCTAGGAGTAGGCTGCTATATACAAGAGGTTTCAGATAATATAAAAAGGGGTACGAAACTGAACAACGATATACGTCGGCTAATACAAAAGCCTAAACCCTACGAAGTACGTCTAAAAGCCTAGAACGTACGTAACCTTCCTAAATTAGATAATGTAAAACAATAACTATTGAAACCTTATATATACGGTATATGCTACGTAATATCGGCTATATAGGACAGCATGCTGTTATATCCCCCTCTCTTGAAAAAGACTTGTCCTAAGTCTTCTATCTCTTTTTGTTTAGGGCTGAATCGGGATAGTGTAAGTGTTGTATTATTGTGTTATTATAAGTTAGTTAGGGTCTAAATCGTAGCTGACCTGAGTTTATAGATACTTTATTTATTGTAATTTGTTATAAGCGAGACGAGAGGTCGAGATAGGTTCTGAATTATGACCGACCTAATTCGTAGATGCTTATAAAAGAGACTTCGTTTCTAATTCTTTAATATTAAAGCAAGTATTCGCGTTTGCTAAAAGAGTATGGTCTGATCCTGTCTGGTAGATTGGAGAAAGTTTAAAGTTTAAAAGTTTAAAGTAAAATTAGGTAAAATTAAAAAGTTCAAAAGTTGAATTTAAAAGTTTAGAGTAGAGTTAGAAGTCGTTTAGTTAAGAGGTGACGTTGAAGGTGATAGTTATAACTTAATTAAGAGCTTACTTCGAGAATATACCGATTTGTATTTGATTTGAATTGCTAAAAGAGTGTGGGTTTAAAAAAGTTTAGAATAAAAAATTTAAAACTCGAAGGTGAATTTAGAGTAGAGTTGGAAGCGAACATTAAGAGGTGACGTTATAGGTGATAGTGATAACTTAGTTAAGAGCTTACTTTGAGAGTGTACCGATTCGCATCTAACTCGAATTTAAATTCGTGAAGTTGGAAACGAAAAGTTAATAATGTCGTAGATAGTGATAACTTAGCTAAGAGGTTACTATCCTTTTAAGAGCGTACTGATTCGTATCCGATTCGAAAAATTTACTAAAAGAGTGTGGGTTTGAAAAGGTTTAGAGTAAAGTTGGAACTGAAAAATCGATAATGTCGTAGATGATAGTGATAATAAGAGGTTACTTCGAGGGTGTACTGATTTGTATCTGATTCGTCTAAACTTAGGTTGGTAGAAGTTTAAAGTAAAGTTAGATAGTACTTAGTCGGGATTGATAGTAATAACTTAGTTAAGAGCTTACTTCTTTATTTCGTCTTAATAGAAAGCGTATTTTGACTGATTCGTATCCGCTTTAAAGAATTTAAATGAAAAAAAGGAACTTCTAGCCTAGCTAGAAGTAAAAAGTAAAGAAAGTAAAGACTATAAGACTCTGTACTAGAGTCGGTAGGGTTTTAGCTGTTTAAAAGCAAAGTTGTAGCCGAGTTATCGAAGCTAAAATTGTTATCCAAAGTTCAAGACAATAAAAGGGGTAGTTTTAGGTGGTTAAAGGCGAAGTTGTTTCCGAAGTTGTTAAAGTTGAAAATGCTATCTGAAGTTTAGGATAATAAAAGGAGGAGTTTTAGCTAGTCAAAGGCGAAGTTATTACCAAATGTTATTAAAGTTAAAAATTTATTATCCAAGTATCTAGGGACAATAAAAGGGGTGGTTTCAGCTAGTCAATAGAGTTATTACTAAATTTAAAAATGCTGTCTAATATTCAAGACAACAAAAAAGGGGTAGGGTTTCAGCTAGTTAAAGGAGTTTGTTAATGCCGAAGTTGTCAGAGTTTCACTGTCCAAAGTTCAGGACAACAAAAGGAGGAGTTTCAGCTAGTCAAAAGCGAAGTTATAGCCGAGTTACCGAAGTTATCGTATTGTCTAAAGTTCGAGACAATAAAAGGGGTGGTTTCGGCTAGTCAAAAGAGTTATTACCGAATTTAAAAACGCTATCCGAGTATCTAGACAACAAAAAGGGTAGTTTCAGGTAGTCAAAGGCAAAGTTATTACTAAGTTATCGAAGTTGAAATTATTATCTAAAGTTCAGGATAATAAAAGGTAAGGATTCGGCTAGTCAAATAAGTTATTGCCGAAGGTTATCAAAGTTTCGCTATCTAAAGTTTAAGATAATAAAAGGGGTAGTTTCAGCTAGTTAAAAGACTTAATACTGAATGTTATTAGAGTTTCGCTATCCGAAGTTTAAGATAATAAAAGGAACAGTTTCAGCTAGTTAAATAAACTTAATACCGAAGTTATTATAATACCTTATTCTCTTTAGATACTTAAGGACTTAATTGTTATCTTCTGATTTCGAAGAAGAGTCGCTGTTAGATTATAGAGAGCTCGGAGCTAAGGTATGTCCTATATATAGAAGAACTGTTCTAATTCTAGTATCTCTCTAAGTATAGCTATACTTGAAAAGCGACCTTTTTAAAGTTAGCAAAAGTTTCTTTAACGTATTCTTCTCCTAATTCCACTTCCTTTAGTCTAATAATGTTTAGTTAGGATTAACAGTAATAACTTAGTTAAGAGCTTACTTTAGTCCTAATAGAAAGCGTATTTCGACTGATTCGTATCTAATTCGAGGGTTGAGAAGTGGTAGGAAGGCATTAGAGGTAGTAGTGTCTCTTAAACAAAAGAGGTCTAAATTTAGGCTTAAAAAGCAAAGGAGGGTTCGAATAAGAGTCGGATTAGTAAGAGTTTAGAGGTAGGATTTAGTTATTAACTTTAAAGTTCGCTTATAATTTTATTCTCTATCTCTCTAATCGATCGTTTTATTCTTTATTTTTATACCGCTATCTCGTCTATATATCGTCTATATTTAAGAAGTCTTACTTATTATTTCGTCGAGATCTTCTAGGTCTTAGTATATAGAGGTGATTTAGAAAGGGTTTAGAGGGTCTTTCGAAAAGAGAGGTAGCCCTAGAAGGTCGTTTAACGCCTCGTAGCGGAACTAGGTCTAATATTTCGAAGATGTCGATTTAGAGAGGGGATAAGAGTAGATTCGGAAGCCTTTATAATAACTATAGTATATTAACTTATTCACCGAACCTATATATAGTAGTCCCTATATAGAGAGGGTTATTAGAAGCCTCTAAAGCACTTAGTATATTCCTACTTCCTTAACGTATAAAACACGCTTTTTACTAGCTATCTAAAACCGATACTAAACCCTGATATTACTAGCTATTTAAGAGATCTCTAGAATCCTAGCTATTTAAGAATATTATCGTAATAGACCGATTCAAGCCTAAAGTAAAACAAAAGCGACAAAAAGCTTAAAGAGATATTATAAATACTATTACTAGTAAAGAAGAGTTTAGCCTTTTTATATAATAGTATAAAATATATACAACTATAGAAGAGGTATATAGAAGTACGTTTAGTAGAATAACGTATATAAATACTAGGCTCTAATATAGAAGAAAAGGCTAAACTAGCCTTTTCTAACTCTAGGAGTAGGCTACTATATATAAGAGGTTTTAGATAATATAAAAAGAGGTATAAAACTAAACAACGACATACGTCGGCTAATATAAAAGCCTAAACTCTACAAAGTACGTCTGAAAGCCCGGGACGTACGTGTAATAATAAGGCAGGAGTAGAGTAGAGAAGTAGTCTATTCGTAGTTATTAACGCGAAAACTAAAGATAAAGAGCGAAGATAGCTCTAAACGATGCTAATATATAGGATTCTACTAGGCGGTGAAAGAGTTACGTAATAGGTCTGAAACTAGAACTAGACTATTACATTTCCCCCTCTTTAGTAGAGCTCGCTCTCGAGCTCTATACCTATGTACTTATCTATCTATATATCTGCTAGTCCTAGCCTATACTCTTACTCTTCCTTCTACTAAGGTAGCTATAAGATACTAGCTCTATATAAGTAGTAAGGTACTAGCTCTATATAAGTAGTAAGGTACTAGCTCTATATAAGTAGTAAGATGCCAGCTATACGCCGAGTTACCTAAAACTCTTTATATTCGCTCTTTGATACTAATCTATATAATCTACTAAGCGACTAGTATATACTTCTACGACTCTGTTAATTACTAAAGTATAGGCTTTAAGAGCTTTTATAATATTAGAAGAAGGAGGCTTTAAGAGTTATTAGAAAATAATATAAGTAAAAGTAAGAAGGTCTGCTTAAAAGACTTCTTTTGTCAGAGCGTAGAGAGGCTTTTTAATAGTAGAAGGCTTAGATTAACTAATAACGAGCTAGATAAGCTATCTTATTAAAGCGTCGATTACGCGAGCGTATTAATATTTCTTCTTAATAAGAGAGCTAAAGTTATATACTTAGCGTATAATATTAGAGTCTATTATCGGATTTAGTAGTTAGATACTAGCTATTTAAAGAGAGAGAGAGAGGTCTATAGACGCTAGAAGGGGGATCTGAAGATATTAGAGAGAGGTCTTAAGCTTAGTATCGATTTAAGGATCGCTAGCGAGGGGTCTAGGAAGCTGTTTAAAGAGGTTCGTAGAGTCGGCAGTAGAGAGGCTAGAATAGAAGTAAGGTTAGAAGCCTGATATATTTTATATCCTTTATAGGATAAGAAAGATAACCTTTAGTTTAATATAATAATAAGGTAGAAGTAGAGTAGAGAAGTAGTCTATTCGTAGTTATTAATACGAAAACTAAAGGTAAAGAGCGAAGATAGCTCTAAACGATGCTAATATATAGGATTCTGCTAGGTAGTGAAAGAGTTACGTAATAGGTCTGAAACTAGAACTAGACTATTATAGTACGTAACCTTTCTAAAATAGATAATATAAAACAATAACTACCGAAACCTTATATATATAGTATATACCACGTAATATCGGCTATATAGAACGGTATACTATTATAATTAATACTATCTCGACTATAAAGCAAAGCTTTAAAGACGAGTCTTTTTAAGAGAGAGAGATATAATAGCTAGCTATTTATAAGTACTAAGATTAAGTAATAGTTAGACTTTAGAATATTATTATTCTTTATATTAGAAAAAGTTCAGTTCTAAAACTAATTATAAATGTCTAAAACCTCGTTTATATTACTTAAACTCCGATATATACTTAGTATAGCTAGTACTAAGCTATTCTACTTATAATAGCACGAAATATATACTACTACTAAAGAGGTATATAGTGCGTTTAGAGTAGAATAATATATATAAATACTAGGCTCTAGTATAGAAGAAAAGGAAAAACTATCTCTCTTCTATATTAAATATAAGTATCTATATATAGAAGGTCGGATACTACTAAGGTCTAATAATAATAATAACTAAGTTCTATCTAATATAGCTAATACTAAATAATAAGAGTTAAAAAGCTAAATATATAATATCTAAACCTTAATCTCTTCTATATATAAATATCGAATATTAATACCTTTAGTACCTTTAGTTATATAAGTATTAGTAATTCGTAATCTTAGTATAGAGGTATTAGCAGTTTCACGAATACTAGTAATTCAGAATAGCGTACTATTATACTACTAGTACTTAAAAAGTTTTCTTAGTCTTTTACTTATTTTCTAAGCTCTTCTTTTAACGTTATCTAAAAAGAAAATTTCATTCTAAGAATAATAAAAGCTAAGAAAAAGTATAATTAAGACTTTTAAGTATTTATTTTATATTATAAACTCTTTTAAAGATTTTAAAAGTGTTTTAGTATATATATAAAAAAAGAAATAGCTTTAAAAACAAGAGCTAGGAATTAAAAAGCCTTCTTATATAGCTTTATATATACTAATAAAAGTAGAGATAGCTTACGTATATACTATAGCTTATACGCGTATACCTGTAATAGCACGAAACGTATACTACTACGAAAGAGGTATATAGAAGTGCGTTTAATAGAATAACATATATGAATACTAGGCTCTGATACGAAGGAAAAGACTAAGTTAGCCTTTACGATCCAAAGAGTCAGGGTATCTGTATACAAAAGGTCGGACAATACCAAGGTCCGAGACCTACACGATACAGATAATACAAATGTCCGAAGCCTGACCGGCAAGTAAACTCGGCAATTCCAGATGGCTGGCCCTCGTATATAGAGAGACTATGATATATATATATATATATATATCTAATTATTCTAGACCGCTTCATATAATCAAAGTAAGAGTTAGCTTTCACAGAGTAACGCTCACTTCTCTCACCTCGAATCTTTCAGAAAAACTTTCAAAATACCAGCAGAGGAAAAAAGGAGTGCTCTAATATTTCTACACTTCGTTATCTCACTATCTACCTATTCAGTACGTCAAGAACTCGTTTAAGCCAAGTTCGCCATCTGCTGCGCCATCATATCCGCAAAGGTGCCCGCAAAGTTCTCGCGGTCTCTCTTGGCTTGACCAACAGTGGTCAAAACATTCTTGATTCCAATACCAATCTGATCAGTTCCAGTGATTGATCGCAGCTCGTTCAAACTAGCTTTTAGATCAGATCCATTGTCAAAGCCACCAAACTCCGTCAGAGCGGCGGCGAGCTCTTGATGTGTGTTAATGTTTGGAATGGCGAGTTCACGGTTAAAGATTTGCTTGAGATCTAATTGTGTCATAACGGAGCGCTGGGATGTGGTTCCGATGACGAGGAGACGTTTGCCCTAGTAAGGATGTCAGTTTCATGAATAAAATAGCGAGGGAGGCGACTTACAGCAGGAGGTTCTTTGGCGATAAGGACCATCAATGCCTGAGTGACAGGATTCGAGAATCTAAGTCCAACATTCGACCACTCAATGATGCGTTCAATATTATCAATAACAACGATATTCAAGGGCGACTTGTAAGCATCCATAAACACCTTCTGGAGATAATTTATCTTGGCCGACTCACTGAACCCTATCATGTTCTCAGCAGAGACAAGCTTGATGAACGGGAATTCGGAATCTTTGGCGATTTTGGCTGCAATGGCAGTCTTTCCAGAACCCGGAGGGCCATGCAACAACACAGAAAGTAACGACGCATCGGGGGCGTTTTTGATGTAGTCAACAGCGAGAGCTCCTTGGTTGAGGATGTTCCCAACATATGGACTGAAATTCAATATGCCGTGCTTCATAGCAGTCTCGAGTTCCTCTTCAGAAACACCAAATGCTGCCTTGACTTCCTCAAGTGCATTCATGAAATCTGATCGGTTGACCTTCATGTTTTCGATGTCGTCACTAACACCAGCTACAGTTCCAACCTTGACATGACGGTTGAAGGCGAACGACGAAGCAGATTTGACCAAACCTCCAATCTCAGCACCCGAGAAATTCTTGGTCATATGAGCAAGTTCTGGAACACTGACATCAGGATCAATAACGTCGTTTGCCAACATTTTGGAAGTATGAATCTTCAAAATTTGGGCTCGACCAGCCTCGTCCGGTAGCGAGATCTCCATGTGAACTTCCAAACGTCCAGGACGCAGTAAAGCATCATCAATCATATCCATACGATTGGTCATACCAATGAGTAAAATATTGTTGAGCTGATCAACACCATCAAGTTTGGAGAGAAGTTGATTGACAACACTGTCACCAACACCAGTTCCACCACCGGCTCCGCTCCCTCTTTGTTTGCAGACGGCATCCAACTCATCAAAAATGATAATATGAAGACCACTCTCATCTCCTTTCTCCTTGTACTCTTTCTCTGCATCCGCAAAGAGTTTTCGGATGTTCTCTTCAGATTGTCCAACATATTTATTTAAGACTTCTGGACCGTTGATAACCTTTGGTTCTCTCGAATTTAACATCTTTCCGATTTGACGAGCAATCAAAGTTTTCCCGGTACCTGGAGGTCCAAATAGCAAAATACCCTTCACATGCTGAATACCCAATTTCTCAATCAATCCAGGAGGGAAAATACGAGATGCGAACGCTCTTCGGAAAATAGCACTAAACTCGGTATCCAATCCACCAATTCCCATATCCTCGAATTTGAAATTGGGAGCGATGATGGAATTTGCGGCCGGCCGCTTAGCAGATCCTTTCAGCTTGATCTCCGAGTTTGCATCTTTGTAGAAGGTAATAGGCGTGTGTTGGGTGAGAATGCCCCTCGCGTCGGGGCTCGTCAATGTTGGAGCAGCTGACGACTGTTTCTCTAAACTGAGATCAACCAGTTGTACCGTTTTGACAGTGAACTCAAGGACAATGTTCTTGACGTCCATCAAGAGTTTCTGTCCTGGCGAGAAAATCTGATTTTGGAAGAGCTCGATGAAGTTGTCTGCCAAAACGTCCTGGTCATATGGGACATCGGTGAACTTTTTAGAAGCAAATGCAACATCCAAATCCAAAGCCCCAAGGTATGCATGTCCACCTTGCGAAAAGGGATCGTATATCTCGCCCGTGAATTGATCAGAGAGTCCCACGTCACACCATGTTCGCTGTCTGTCATACAAAGATATGCGGCCTTGAGGGAAAGAGGGCAATGGTCTTGCCGAAACCACATATCTGCCCTTCAGCAGAATGTACAAATCGGAACCATCTCGCGATGGGGGGAAGTCTTGCGGGGAAACAGCACATCTAGAGCGGGGTTAGCTAAACTCCAAATATTACTCTAGACTAGCACTCACAAGTTTCCAAATGTATAGGTATCTTTCGCAGGCTGAGTCTCTAATCTTTGGACCTTCAATGATATCCGTCTCCCCGGGCTCATTTGTGGTTGCTGCTGTGGTGGAGGCCTTCCTACTGCCGCACGCTGTGGCATCTGCTGTCTGCTTGATGGCTGCATAGGAGCACCATATGGGTCTCTATTCTGCATTCTGGGGTCGTCTTGGTAACCTCGAGTATCGTCTCGTGAAGGAGGAGGTGGGGGTCGTGGTTGTGAATAACTACCGCTGGCTGCTCGTCCGGCATTTGGGGCTCCGCCAAAGAGTTTCTTTGAGATATCCATATTTGTGGTTTTCGAGGCGCAGAGATGTTTGGCAGAAGTTTCAAGCTTTATGAAGGCTATTGTAGGCTCGAATTTGCAAAGTATCCTGATACTAGCTGGCGCCTGGTAGTCCACGTATCCTCGGGCTTATGACTCTTTCAATGTTGATAACAGATCACCCTATCCTTCTCATATAACTCGGCGTGAATCGTGAATTCGTTCTGTAATTCCCTCTCTTCGTGCTTTTTTCGTGTTGGTTGAAATGCAGTTTACAAAGTGGCTCGTCCCAGCTCTCTGCTACTTGTCTGGTTTGACAAGAGCCAGTGGCTCAGATGCTTCAGGTACGACCGGGGGGCTGGTCTTTAGTTTCGGCCTGGCAGCTTCCTTCTCCACTCCAGCAACACCATCATCTCAGCCTTCTCCAACTCTCAGCCTCGACCTAAATTTCTTCCTACAAGTCGCAAACCACGAGCTAAAGTTCCCGATCATGCCTTTGTACGTTCCTTATTCCATGCTATATGTGCCTACTAACCAACATAGACATCTTCTCGGGAAGAAATCATGGAACGTCTACAACACGGCCAACATCGAAAAGGTCCAGCGCGATGAAGCCATCGAGGCGGCTCGGGTCGCAGCCGAAGAGCAGTCCATGCAAGAGCTAGATGCCACAAGACGTCTCCAAATTCTACGCGGAGAAGAGCCTACACCTCTACCAGCCATTGAAGACAGTCCTAGCAGTGATCGGAAACGAGAACGCGATGGTAATTCCAGCGGTGGCAGGGAGCGCAAGAAGCGCAAAAAGGCTGGCGAGAATGATACGGATTTTGAGATGCGGCTAGCACATGAACAAACAACCTCCGCCTCGAATAATAAGGAGAGAGGAATGGTACTTGCGAAGATTGATGCGCCGATTGTTGACGAGACAGGTCACATATCTTTATTTCCCCAGCAAATCCCGAAACCAAGTCAACAAGTATCCAAATCTGCGGAAGCAGAGCGAGAAACGGCCAAAAAGAAGAAGGAATATGAAGACAATTATACTGTCAAGTTCTCGAATGCTGCCGGCTTCAAACAAGGGTTGGAAAATCCGTGGTATTCGAAGAAGAATAACACAACCACAGAGGACATGGATGCCCTTCCCGGGAAGGATGTTTGGGGAAACGAAGATCCCCGCAGGAAGGAGAGAGAGGCCAAAAGGATCGTGTCCAACGATCCACTTGCTATGATGAAGCAAGGTGCTAAACAGGTAAGAGAAGTTGAGAAAGAGAGAATGAAATGGAGGGAAGAAAAGGAGAGGGAGATGAAGGTCCTCGAGGAAGAAGCTAGGAGCAAAAGGCACAAGAGAAAGCGTGAGCGTATGCATGATGATGATGAAGACGACTTGGATGATTTTAGACTTGATTCTGAGAAGCCTGAAAAGGGTTCTTCCAGGAGAAGAGAGGATGATAGCGAGAGGGAAAAGCGACATAGACATCCCCATCGGAGGCACTCACATCGAGGAGAAGAAGGAGAACGAAGGCACAAGCACAAAAGTCGTCGACGTTCCCACGCTTAAATTTACATATGATACAAATGAATTCATGAAACCCAAAAACACACCAAGTTACTGGTGTGCTTTATTCACCAATCAAATAATTGACCAATTCTGTATATACACTAAATTTGCATTGTTTGTAACTTTGTTGCAAACTGTCTAGGTATTCAGCTCAAGTAAATGTTACTAGGATGAATAATTAATAGTCTCTACCTTTCAAAACAATATTTAGTTAGCTTGGGAACAAGATAACCAGACTCACTACAACATGCTTGGTGAATAAAGTATACCAATATCAAATTTAATTCCAAACATGCCCTTGAAACAAAACTCCTCACACTCCCTCCCCCCAATCTCTCCCAAGACGCATTTTACAAATAAATACACAAGAATTCATAAAGTCACAAAACCCCAAAACATCAAACTACAGCTCCAGATCAATCTTAATCCCAAACATCCCCTTAGCAATCTTCCCCAACTCCTCGCACCCCTCCAGTTGCCCCACATCCCCCAGCTTCCTCATAATCTCCTCATACAACCCCTCACTCAACCCCTCCTTGCGCTCACTATATACATCCAGTCCCGCCGGCGTAAAAAGGCTCGCCTCAAACCACGTAACAATCCAACGTTCCCCCTCGTACTCCCCCCACCCAAGAACCTCCCACCTACTACCCCCCGTAATGAACAGCCATCCCCGTCCCTTCCAATGCCATTTCCGATACCTAGTTCCCATGCCCTCTTCCTCTTCCACCACAGCCTTCCCATCCTCTCCTTCTATGTGTGAATCTTCGCCATCCCACCAATCCACCCCTCTAATCCGTCGCAGACCAAGCCAACTCTCCAGATACCCCTCGGGCTTTCCCGAGATATCATCGTACACAACCTCATCGTCCAGACAACATCCTTTCCCATCTTCGCGCGGGAGAATCTTATACGTAATCCGCACATTCTTTGCTTTCCGCCACATGGGCAAGGTGCTGTGTGTTACGTGCCACGTCCTCTCCAGAAAAGACAAAGGAGGCGGGGGAGCCGGTACGAGTTTTGGTCCTGGGGGGTGGAAGCGGGAGGGCGGGGAGAGGGTGATTTTGTTGTTGGCTGGCGCCATGTTTTTGGGTACGGGAATGGCGGGGTAGGATGGAGGGTACGAGGTAGGTAGGTAGGTAGGTAAGGGTTTCGGGACGTACGTGGTAGAGATCTATATATAATGTCAGCATGTAATTCCCCTTGATCATCTGGAAACCCATTTTCTCTCTTTCCCTCCCGGGGCTATCTCACTCACCTCGTCTTACCCAGCACCAGCACTGCGAAAACGAGTTTCCCGGAACTTGCGATCTCACAAACTTGCCCCTCAAAGCACAACTTCCTAATCCCTCGATAAATCCCAAATCGCAATTCGTTACTGTATCGTATGCTCACTTCTCAATCCCAACCGTGCGATCTCGTATTCTCCTTGACGTTTCGTAGTCCTTCGTTGTCCTTTGAAGGTTAGCTATGACGATGGTTTCGTGACAACGACAAGGCTAGCTCCCCACTCGCTGAGACAAACTAAAAAGGTCCGAGCTCAACCTTAACTTGACTTGCTATCATAAAGCATACGAGTACCAGAGCACGGTAGAAAGAAAACCGAGTTAAATAACAAATAACATCACAATCTCTTAAGAAGCTTAAAAGAAAGACAACCATGTTTATTCGTTCTATACAAGGCTTCCTCGCGCTCTCAGTCAACCTCGCAATTTCCAATTCAGTCATTTCATACAAGTACAAACACGGATGTGAATATAATATAATGCATCAGACCGTGAATTAACCAACTGTGTCTGTTGTGTTATCTGATTTCTGTTATTTGGGTTTTATGAGTGTTTTTCCCCTACCGAGTAAGCGGTGAGTGGCTCACTCGTGGCTCACTCGTGGCTGCTTACTTGAGGCTTGCCCGTGGATTACTCGCAAGTAACTCACAGCTTACTCATTCTCAATGTAGGGGCCAAAAATATGAGGAGCAAGGTCTATATTCCAGAGGAAGAGTGACGACTGATCCTCTCATTACACGGAACCGGCTCAATCATTCACATTCATCACATCAACAGAATCAGAACAGTTTGGTTTGATTTCTTTATTTTCATTCATCTCAGCAACCACCCACCCCAGCCAACAAAAGGCCCTCCAACTCTTCCTAGCTCTTTGCAAGCCCTCAGAGCAACACCTCTCATACAAAGTCCCTCCAATCCACCTCCTGCGTCACTGTAAAGCTCAACTAGGGTATTCCACTCATGCAAACGCAATGCAAACCGCACAACTCCCTTCTCGGGCTCAAAATAAAAAACAATGGATACAATGAAAACAACAAGGCGGCCAGTGTTAGCTCATCCCTTGCATCTTCCCTTCGCTTTCCCCTTCCAAAAAAATGGGTATCTTTTAAGACGCACGAAAACCCATCTCGAAAAAAAAACTAAAACTAGAATATTCCACAACAATAGCAATCACACACAGCAACAAAAAAAAAAGGAAAATCGTCATTATCGTCCGCAGTCGAGGGCCGTTTTACCCATAAGGAAAATACGAAAACAAGAGAATGTAAAGGATCGTATCGAAACAAGGATTAAAGCAGTGTAAAAAAGCAAATGACATGAAAGCCGCTGTGGGGCTTCCTAGGTGAGGTACAAGAAGGAGAGTATACAATCCCGTTCAAAAGAAAATTGGTGGGGAAAAAGAGTGTTTGGTGTTGGCACGATCATTCCTGGATCGCCTTTCCGTAGTTGTTGATTTCCTGATCAGAAAGGGCGGCCATCCAGAGACATCTCTCTGTGATGCCTTCGATGGGGAGGAATTTGTACAGCTGACTAGCCTCCAAGAGCCTGAGAAGGTTCTTGATGATCGTAGCATCTGTTCGACATCTTTCAAAGTTGACGAGCGGCTCGGTGGTTGGAGTACTAGCGATTTGACTTGGTCTCTCGGAATTGACCAGGAGATCGTGGGTGTAGATGCCGACGAACGGAATGCAGCCTTGATCCGCGCCAGCTCCTTCCATCTCTGCTCGCAAGTTGTGGAAGTTGTGGGATGGAGTGACGAGGTCCTCGAGTTGTTTCAAGACTTGCAAGTCCTGGTCAGGAACATTGGCCCATGTTTTTGTAAGACGAGACAGATCTTTGGATGTAAGGGCGACAGTAAGTTGTGTCATGGTGGCGAAATTCCTATATTTGCGGCAGTGCGCAGCAATATGAATGTACTTGATGAGTGTTCTCACACGCTCCTCCATATTCAGAGTCAAGACAACTTCAGACACCGCCCATTTCACAACGAGATTGAATCGGGCAATGACAACTTCCACCCCTCGTGGTTCAGAGGTGCGGAGGAAGTCAACCCATGAGCGCGAGTCGGTTGTCGAATTCTTCCATCTCATTTCAATGAGATCCTTCCAATCGATTTCATTGAGTGCGTCTTTCTCGATAAGTGTGAATTGTTGGGCAAGGACTTGAGAGTCGAACGCGAGGGTGAAAGGAAGATGCAAAGAGGTTTTGCGCGATGGCTCAGGGATACGGTGCGACCGAAGAGGGTCAGTGGATGATGTTGCTCCCCTATCTTCCCAAACACCGTTCATGTCCTGGCGTTGTCGTGAACCAGGGCCTGTTGGTGTGATTTCGGGGGTTGGGGGGAGGCTGTTTTGACCCTGGTTCCCCAGTCTGTGGTAGCTCCTAGAGCTTTGTGGGCTGGTACCATCAGGATACAGTTGCAATGCTTGTGTCAAAGTAATTGGCGGCGACGGAGGCTGATCCTGTAGATGCGAAGGTAGCACAAACTCTTTCATAACCGACTCAGGATGCACAGGGGGACCAGAGTCCTGCTCGGTAAGCTCAGTCTTTGAGATGACTTCCATGGACATCTCAGACGATAGATCACTTCGATCTTCACTCTCGCTGTCCAAAAAGGATTGAGCGAGACTCTTATGCTGAGGCATAGTCTGGCCAACTGGTATTCTGCGGAGACTATCAGTGTCGTCAATGAAATCAAATGAATTGACATGAGATGAGTCGGGGGTATGCTCGTTGTGAATAGGCCTCTCGTTGCTTGGGCCACGGAGGATCGACTGGTCTGACCAATTTCTTGTCCTTCTTTTCATTCCATGGTCTGACAAGCCTCGTTCAAGAAGAGGGGTTGAATTGTATGATTCCACTGATTTCATGGAGACAACTGGGTCCGATTGCATCCCACGAGGTTGATAAACAGTAGGTTTAAGCTCTTCAATTGAGGAGTTTGGTTGCGGCCGATAAGTGGGAATCATCGATTGTTCGGTATCCTTGTTTCTGTGTTCTTCCACTTCATCGTCCTCTTCAAGTGAAAGTGTGCTTACATCCAATGGACGGGCACCGAAGCTATCACGATCAGCCTCTCCACTGAGCGACAAATCTGAACGACGCTGCTCGAATTTCCCTTCAAGTTTCAACAGAGCGGATTCAACACCCCCGTCATCATCAATATCATCGGGGATCTGTGCAAGCATTTGTGCCTCTTTCTCAAAGGATGGACGCATGACAGGCTGAGACGAGTGCGTACTGAAGAGAGAGACACGGGGGTTCGGCGAGGAAGCTTCAGCTAACGCGCCGAGTGAGAATTTCTGTGCTGTGGGTTCTGACTGTCCGCAGGTACTGCCTCTGACATCCACATATGTGCTGGGCTCCCCCACTCCCAATAGATATGAGCTTCGGACAGAGTCGGCGTATGTAGAGATTGACCCAGTCGACATTGGTCGCCGGAGAGGCTGAGAATTCAAATCTTCGACGTTCGTGACTGCTCTCAAATCTCCTCCAGGTCTCCTCCGGAGAACCCGTAGAGGAAGTGGCACTGAAGGAACGTGATTTAGAAAATCGTGGTCCTCTGAGTCAGAGAATGTAGTTGCATCGAAACTTCTTTCACTTCGATGTCGTGTAAACCCGCTATGATATGACGCATATCGCCGCAATGAAAGCGACTTCTTTGCCTGAAATGAATGGCGTGGGACGCGTGCAGATGAGCGAGGAAATGGCTGGTTGCTGGAAAGCCGATCTTGAGCCAGAGGCAATGATTCACGGGGCACAAAATCACTATCTCCTAAAGACAACGATCGCTTTCTGGTGTGTTGGCCTAACAAATGCGAGGAGCGGCGTGGGGTGCCGAACTGTGGCTCAGGAGGGGTTGAAGGTGGCGTTGGGCCTCCAGACGGGTGCATGTAGGTATCAGCAAAATCCTCAATGGATGTGTTCATGGGAAGTGCTCCAGTCATTACAGGGCCTTCGGTTGGTACCGTATCATCAACGATCACAATGGACTTACTGCCACTAGTCATCTCACCACTGACGATGGCCTTTCGTGCTTCCGTCGTAGATAGTTCGAGGGTGGCATCTGGTGCCATAGTTGGATATCGAAGTTGCATGTTGTGCTCGCTGGATTGGTCTGATTTGGCACTCGATTCTCCATGATCGGCTTCCGCTTCTTCCTGAACGGCCTTTTTGAAGTCTTCAGCAACCTCAGCGCCTAACAAATCGATCCTCATCGGCGACTTCATGCCCATAGCTCGAGACCGGGCTTGTGGAACAACTGCAGTCCCTGGTAACCGATTTATCGTTGCTCCTCTGACACCGAGAGGCGGAATGTGTGGAAAGCTTCCTTGGGTTGGTGACGAAGACGGGACAGAGCTTAAGCCAGTCCGAGTACTGAGAGCACGGCGAACACTCCCTAACAGTTTCTTCATTCCAGGGCCTGACATTGCTGAAGGTCCTTTCTGAGAGGCGCCAGGTGGAAATAACGTAGTTGCGCGGTTTGAATGACCTGGGGTACTTGGAGCAACAACTTCCACGGTTGCTTGCCCTGGCGGGAAAAGGTTTCCACGAACAAGGCTTCCGGCGTAAGGAAATGCAAGAAGAAGCTCGGTGCTCTTAAAAATGACCTTTTGAACAGGTTCAAGTGTTCGCTGGTCTCTAAACGAGTCTGAAAAGCTACCACTACGCTTATGGGACGGTGTAGGGCGTACACGTTTCCCTGTGAGGGACTTGGGTATCGAGGCAACTGGTGGCGCTGGATCATAGATAGAGCTGGCTGGCACAGGGTGAGCCCCAAGGTGCTGGGCCGAGGCTGGGCCACGGAGTCTGGATGGAAATGAGCACGAGACAAAGTCTTCACTCATGACGCTAGTAGGTGACAGAGGAGGGCTTTGTTGGTCCTCTCTGTGGCTCATGGGTGCCGTCTGTGGCCTAGCCACGGAATCTAAATGTCCAGCACGTGAGACGTCCGCAAAGAAGTGAGAGCCCTCGGCTGCTGATTCCATCTGGACGAAGTCTGGCTCGATGATGCCTTCTAATTGAGGAGGTCCATTTGGATGAGCCTCCCAAAAGCTGGGGTCTAAATTCGGATCCCTAGACCCCGCAACTCCTCCAGGGGCAATGGGTATATCCGAGCCGAGTTCAGTGTCGAATTCTGGTCCATCCCAGTACAAAGCTCCAACCCTTCTCCAGCACTTCTTGAGCTCACCCAAGATTTTCAAGGGGACCTTGGTACGTTCGGGGTCGAATAATGGGTCGCAGGTAAAATTGTTGAGAAGTTCGCAAAAGGCTTTCCGTAAATCGTAATCAATAACATAATCATCCACAAAGTAGTTGAGCACCCAGTGACGGATAGCCACAAAAGCTCTCACCCTAACCACCGTTCCTGTCTCATCATCGCGTGCCAGGGCCCATTTTAAGCGAGCAATCAACATGTGCAGCAGATCTGTCGTATCCAGAAATGCGCGGAAAGTGAGAAAGAAATCGGAGAGCAGATCGTAGTCGACAAAGGTTGGCGATGTGATCTCGGCTACAAGCCTTGCTGGAGTGGCCGCTCTGATTCCTCCATCCCGAGAGTACCGCACAACAGACGGGTGGTCACAGTCCGGCTTGAAGGTTAAAGAGTCAAATATCTCTGGGGTAATTGGCAAGCGTTGTCGAATGATGCCACTGGTAGGGGTTGAGCTGGTGAGCGAGCTTGATAAAGGGGTCGACATGACCAACTGGCGAGGTTGACGAGAAGCATCCGAATGTCGTCTCGAAAGAATCCGGGTTGGACGAGGCGAGTTGGAGTTTTTGTTGGATTCTCCGTTTGAAAGCACGCTCGATCTCAGGTCATCCGTCGTTGTATATGACGAGCCTCGAAGAAACGCGGTCCCTTTCATGCTGAATCGCGGTGTCCCTAGCTTGTATGAAGGGATTGGAACTTCCAAAGTTGGGATGCCAATGAAAGACTCTGGGAGCTTTGGACGTGCACCGGGTCTTTCAATTACCACCTTGAACGCTCCGGCATCTGAATCTCGAACGTGTGCGTGCTGTTCGTCAATGGTCGAGTAGGAAAAGGCGCGCTTGTGACGCGGATATGTATTTGACGGGCGTGCAAGCGGTAGTGACGAATCTCGCGCTGGGGGAGCCGCAGTAGCTGGCGAGCGTGTAGGAGTCCATAAACTATCGCGGGACGTCTCGTCACTCTCGGGCTGGTTTACCAAAGCATCCAATCCAGCCGTGCTCGGCGGGGTGATGGGAAAGACGAAAGATGGTTGGGGGTATCGCTGGTTTGCTGGTCGTATGGTGGGACTATTGCTTGCTGTCAGTATGCACTCCTACACCCACCTCCTCCCTCTCTCGACGCGACATGGGGACGTATGACATACCGAAGATATATTCTACCATTGTTTCCCACGTTGGCCACGGTAAACTGACGTCCCTCTCGTCCGGCGGATGCTCCGTCGGGAACAATCTCGTGATGGAGTTTTCCGTCCTCTGCCTCCCGTCTCGCGCGACGATTCACACTATTCTCCTTGCGCAACCCTTCCTGCAATTGCTTCTTCTTTGCCAGATCCGACGGTTTCTTTCCGAGCGTCTTGGACAGCGGTGCCGGCCAGAGGGTGATGCCGCTCATCTTGGGACCTTCCATGTCACGCACCGTCGTGGCAATCCGCTGACTCGATTTCCCAAACCTCCCTCGCGGTGACAGTCGATCGCGTTGTCGCTGTCGCAAGCTCTCTGGCGTGCGTGAGCCCGCTGGCTGGGCGGGCAATTCATCCTCCATGCTCCTTACTCCTCGAGCCCTCCTATTGGACCTCTGGCAGCGATTCGAATCGGCCTTCAACTTCTGCGTCGGATTCGTAAATACATTGGTGTTGTTCAAGGGATAGGTAGGGTGGGAGCGAAGAGGCTAGAAGTAGGGACTACTACGGCTTGGACTGGCAGAGATAATCAGGTCCGGAGTCGACTAGGAGGTGGATGAGGAGGCAGTGAGTGAGCGTGAGCACCGAGTGGGTGGAGGGAGAGTGCAGTGCTTTGGGAATCGGAATGGCTTTTGCAGGCAGAAAGGTGCAAGGAAGACCTGGGGCAGGGTAGGCAGGTTGGGGTCGGGGCTGGGGCTGGGGCTGGGACTGGGACTGGGTCACACTGGGACTGGGATTTGCTGGGGGGAAGTTGGTGTTGGTGTTGGTGTTGTGTTGGTGCAGCAGGTGTTGGAAGGGGGCAACCAAGTCGCAGCTTCCAGGTTCTTCTGGTGTTGAGCCTGAGGTGCCTAGGTGCCTAGGTACTGACTGCCCTGGTGCTTCAGGGGGGTGTTGCTCCACTGGTGATTGAACTTTGTAAGCGACGCCAGCCACCGTTTTTGGGTGGTGGATTTGAGTGTGAGTGACAGTGACAGTGACAGTGTGATGGGACAGGCGGCTTCACTTCAATTGACAAGGCCATTTACGCCTTCCGCTTTCCATAGCCGGAGACCCTTTTTGCTGGGGTAATTCGAGGATGGCCTTCAAGGGTTCAGTTGTTCAAGGGATTTTCTTCTCATTTTCTTCTGGTGGGTTTGGTAACTTTGGTTGGGTTTTTGGGCCGGGCTGGGGCTGACTGGGGCTGGAAGGTCATCGGAAGTGCCCCAAAGAAATCCCCCAAACCCTCAATTCTCCAAGTCCCGTCACGATAGCTTCACTCTAGCAAGCGTTTCTGAAGTCTGACGTTACCGTTGACCTGTGTCAATAGCTCAAGATCTGTCAATTCAGTTGTCATGGACAACCACAGCTAGTTTGGTGTTTGTGGTGGCAGCCTTTTCCATCGTGCGACGCTTGAGATATTGTTCTAGATTAATTAGGTTACCTAGTAACCTGGATACCTTGACCTTGACCTTCTGGGCCTGAATCGGGCATGACGCTCGACCCGAGTGGGTATGAGCGGCAGATGAATACCCTCAACTGTCTACGCTCAACTGTCTATCAAGTCACAAGTGCACATGAAGAATTGTTCAGATTGTTCCACCGTTTTAATCATAATTACAACTTCAAGAGACAATAGAGACTCATAACTATGCATATAACTTTATCTAAAGTCTCCCGTTGTATCATGTTGTAAAAGTGCCTTTCTTAAGAGATGGATTGCCGAAGAAGCTTGCAGCAGCAGTGATAACGGCCCATAAATCCCGGTCTGTCAAGGAGAAAGTTTGTTTGAAGACACCAGAGACAAGACAAGCACCCGACATCTTAGAGTTTGATATGATAGTGATCGGATTCTCCTTGCTGCATATGCTTTCAGGTCCGAATGAATACATTCATCGTCCTACTTGAAGCTCTATACAATACGCAGCACAGAGTATTCTGTCTGCACAATGCACCGCGCCGTCACAGTTCTTCAGCGAGATATCAAAAGGGTCTCTTCATGGATGAGATGTATCCATATTTCGAGCCCGAGAGATGCATTGCAGTATTGCAGCAAACCTGTAAACTACAAAACCATTGTTGCCTCGCATGCGTAACCTCAACATTGTCATCGTCCGGCTCGCGTTGCACATTGCATACTAGTAGTACTGTATTCGTACGGCTATTCGGCGGTTTTTGCCAAATCGCGCCGCAAGATGGTGGCGGCCATGACCATGGCCATCCCTCCCAATTCCAGAGCGTCTACAATACCCCCGAGTTACGTTGTACACGGCAATTTCCACCCCACTGTGGTCGTCGGCAGAGCAATGAAGCAAAGAAGAGGAGGGACGGGACCCGCGACCAGAGCCCAGAGCTCGGCCTTCAACTCAAAATTGAAATTCACAATTATTGAAACACTACTTCGATTCGTATAAATTGGGCGGAATTTCCACACAAGTTGGCGAGCCCGGCACAGTGGAAACGAGGGGTTTCCATGTCCCGTTTTCTGAAAACGACAGAGCCAGTCCGCTGCGCTGGAGCGGGAAGATGAAATCATGAGAAATGCAAGATTGAGACAAGACAAGCATTGAACGTCGCTGAACCACGCTGCTGGTTTGCCGTCTTCACGGGGAAGCCTTTCCGCCGCATCAGGGGGCACATGGGAGAAAAGACGTTAGACGAGAACTCCACCCGCGGGCAATTGCGAAATCCGAACCATGGATCCGATGCGGAGAACGAACGGGACGCCCCTATTAAAATTTTAAACTCTGGGACGAGGCTTTCGATCAAAGACATGAAGCAACGGCAAGAGCAACTTCACATCTTTTTCTCTTTCTTGCAACTTGATTTCTTCAAAATCCAACTTGGACCACGAGTTCGCACGTTCCCGTTCCTCAAAGGCCATGGATGATGACGAGTTCTCCCCTCACTCCTCACCTCGCCGAGCTCGACCAGTCAGTCATTGCACCAGATTGAGCCAGTGAGGCGAGGGGAAGAGGAAGAGAATCAGCTGTTGGCCGAGGTTCCTTCTTCCTTCTTCCTATCGTGACGCATAAAGACTGATAGCATCAACACACCCCTCAATTCATAGTTACCCTCCTTCCTCATCCTCTTCATCCAAAGTAACATGCGAGAGGCGAGCTGCAAGATGGAACTTGCTGATGCAAGATCCTCGGGTTGGAATGACAGTTACCCAGAAACGCAACCTGTCTCTCCCGTTTTGCTCATCTATCTGCCTCTTGAATACCCCAGGGCCTCTTTCTACCGTCCGTAAGTACCTTGAGTCCTTGACTTAGCTTCATCCCACGAGGACGCCATGCATCCCACGAGATTTCGCCTTGTGAAACGTCATTGATTTCCCGTCTGCCTGGCTCGGTTTGCTTCGTCTTTGTCTCTGAAATAATGTGAAATTGTGGTGTTCTGAAACTTGCAACCAACATATCGGGACGGGTAAACAAACCTGTCATTTTCTTTTCTAGATTTAGGACCGAAGTCCGGCGAACGAGACGTCGACGCTCTAGACCCGTCACGATGCCGTGAGTTCTCGGGATTGTGGAAAGGATGAAAATGACATTGGAGCGCGGTACGTCTCCTTCACAGCCTGTCCTTCCATACAGACTTGTCCATGTTGCTCCAGTATGTACGAAGGCATCAGTCGTCCTATCATCCATCATCCCATCAGCTTTTCCGAATCTCGTCTAAGCAAAAGCTACGGTAGCAACGAAAGACACACACCCGTTAAAAACCGGGTGAGTTCATCGTCTGCTCACCGAATCTCACGGCTTCCCGTACGCCGCTTGTCACGAAACATACCGTCTTGGGCCACACTGTGTGGCCCACACAGTACCACTCCGTCCCGTCCTGAATTTTTCCGTCGAGGTGGTTATGCGGCGTGATGGTGGTGGAAGCAGCCACTTTCACCACGCATTGCATCGTCTTTCTCTGCCATCGAACATTGATCACATCCTATTAATTTTGAACATCGAGAAGCTTCTGTCTTCCCGCTCTATCAAATCAAATAACTGGTGGATGTTACACGACCTGTTTGGATTATGTGATCGATATCAAAATCCGTTCTTAAGTCCGTATTTTACCCCCACTCACTCACTCACACGAACACGTGTTGACATGATGGGGATTGTAGTCACTAGGAACATCGCTGGGAAAAGACATTTGCGTGCAGCCTGTGGCAGTTTCTAAAATTGTTCAATGCATAAGGTTGAAGCTGAAGGGGCATGGTAAGTTGGTAGGGTTTCCTTGTCTTGTTTGTGAAGCTATTCTCGGCTGCGAGTTGAGTTGCACCTTTGAGATGGGAGGGTTGACCCTCCCAGCCTCTTGGTGAGGCTTTGCTGCAAAGATCTTCCTTCACGAGGTTTGAAGAAGTTCTCATTTCAGATTTCAAATGGGCATTGTCTCGTCAACAGTTCCAAGATATGGCGGTGCTCAGAGGAAGACGAGGCTACTCAAGCGAGTACGCAAACCTCTCCCACCACCCACGATAACCACGACTTCCTATTAACATCCCCAAAATACCCACGCTACTTAAGTATCAACCCTCGTTCATCCCACGTATCCCATGAAATCCCAATAACACGGTCCCCCTCATCCTTGGCCTCCCAAAATATCCCTACGCGCAAGCCCTAACCCTGCATCCATATACCAGAAACCCATCTTCACCCTCCTCTCATCTGTCAAACCGTTTTACAAATTCTCCCTTTTATTATTTCCTGTACGCAGGAGTCCCGGGTATAACTCTCGGTCCGTGGGTACCGAGCAGGTAATTAAATGGGAGAGGATACGTATTCGATTTTCTTGTTCTTCGTACTGGGTGTTCGTGTACTGCACTCGTTCGTTCTTCGTGGCGAGCGTACACACAAGGATGGCTAGGAAAGGGCATTCGGTGACGAAAACGATGGACGTGCGAATTAGGATGCAAGAGGCGGCGGTTGACAGTTTGGGCCTCTGGCGCTAGCCCCGATCCGGCCCTAGCCCCATGCCAAGAGCGCCAAGTCTCAGCCCCAACCCCTACACCAACCCCACCCCAAAACCACCTATTTACATATACTCCCTTTTATATATAATCTATTAGAATAATACTACCCTACTATATACTAATCTATATGTATCTAAAGAGCGAGCAATTGCGTATCTAATGCACTTAAAATCATCTAAATTAGACTCTTTTTAGTAGCGCTGTCGCGATCTAAAGTAATATGTATAAATAGGAAGCGCTATTACTAAAACTAAGAACACTTAAGTTACGTACGTAAAAGTGAATTAAAAGGGCTATAATTGATTAGATAGATTAATTAGATACTAATTACTTAATCTATAAAGTATAAAGTAAAAGATAGTACTATGTTATACTTAACTTTTGAAGTGTTACTCCTGCCCTACCACGTCTTATATATGTCTAAAACATCTATTCCATAAAAACCCCGTCTTCTAAACTGTTAACTGGTAGGTTAGAAGCTCTCTTCCTATTAGTATAGGCTTCTATAGTATTTTTACTATATAGCGTATGCGAAGCGCTCCTAGAGTAGGTAGTTAATAGTCTACTTTTGCGAGACGCCCAGGTCTAAACTATTAACCGACCTAAGTAGCCTCCTCGGCCACGCCTCTTTAGCTACGCCTCTTTTAATACTCTAAAAGTACTAGAAAAGAGCCTCTTAAAAGTCTCTTAAAGTAAGAGTAAATCTCTCATTTACTTATATCTCTACTAGCTAGAATACTTTTATTTATTATATATATTACTAGCTAGAGTATTTAATATTAGTATTATCTTTTAATTAAGTATAAAAGCCTCTTAATTTAAGAGTAGAATCTCTTATTTATCTATATATCTACTAGCTAGAGTATAATAATATATATATAGCTATTTAAAGTATTTAATAATAGTATTATCTACTAAATAAGTATAAAAGTCTCTTAAATTAAGAGACTATCTCTTATTTACTTATATCTCTACTAGCTAGAATATATTATATATATATTACTAGCTAAAGTATTTAATATTTATATTATCTCTTAAGTAAGTATAAAAGTCTCTTAATTTAAAAGTAGAATCTCTTAATTACTTATCTCTCTACTAGCTAGATTACTTTTATATTATATATATATTACTAGCTAGAGTATTTAATATTAGTAATATCTCTTAAGTAAGTATAAAAGTCTCTTAATTTAAGAGTAGAATCTCTTACTTACTTATATCTCTACTAGCTAGAATACTTTTATATTATATATATATTTTTAGCTAGAGTATTTAATATTACTATTTTCTCTTAAGTAAGTATAAAAGTCTCTTAATTTAAGAGTAGAATTTCTTAATTACTTATATCTCTACTAGCTAGATTACTTTTATAATATATATATAATATATATTACTAGCTAGAGTATCTATTATTAGTATTATCTACTAAATAAGCTTAAAAGTCTCTTAAATTAAGAG
>LLCB01000177.1:0-118970 GCA_001414345.1 Hymenoscyphus infarciens | reverse complement strand
TTAACTAATTATTTATTTATATGCTTTTAGTCTATTATAGACTAAAAACCACCTACTTTTAGTCTATTATAGACTAGAAACCACCTACTTTTAGTCTATTATATACTAAAACTCCTCTTTTATATAATCTTTCTAATTAACTAATTATTTATTTATATGCTTTTAGTCTATTATAGACTAAAAACCACCTACTTTTAGTCTATAATAGAGTAAAAGTCCTCTTTTATATAACCTTTCTAATTAACTAATTATTTATTTATATGCTTTTAGTCTATTATAGACTAAAAACCACCTACTTTTAGTCTATAATAGACTAAAAGTCCTCTTTTATATAACCTCTCTAATTAACTAATTATTTATTTATATACTTTTAGTCTATTATAGACTAAAAACCACCTACTTTTAGTCTATAATAGACTAAAAGTTCTCTTTTATATAACCTTTCTAATTAACTAATTATTTATTTATATGCTTTTAGTCTATTATAGACTAAAAACCACCTACTTTTAGTCTATTATAGACTAGAAACCACCTAGTTTTAGTCTATTATATACTAAAACTCCTCTTTTATATAACCTTTCTAATTAACTAATTATTTAATTATATACTTTTAGTCTATTATAGACTAAAAACCACCTAATTTTAGTCTATTATATACTAGAAACCATCTACTTTTAGTATATAAGAGACTAAAAGTCCTCTTTTATATAATCTTTCTAATTAACTAATTATTTATTTATATGCTTTTAGTCTATTATAGACTAAAAACCACCTGCTTTCAGTCTATTATATATTAGAAACTATCTACTTTTAGTCTATAATAGACTAAAAGTCCTCTTTTATATAATCTTTCTAATTAACTAATTATTTAATTATATACTTTTAGTCTAATATAGACTAAAAACCACCTACTTTTAGTCTATTATATACTAGAAACCATCTACCTTTAGTATATAAGAGACTAAAAGTCCTCTTTTATATAACCTTTCTAATTAACTAATTATTTAAATATATACTTTTAGTCTATTATAGACTAAAAACCACCTACTTTTAGTCTATAATAGACTAAAAGTCCTCTTTTATATAACCTTTCTAATTAACTAATTATTTATTTATATACTTTTAGTCTATTATAGACTAAAAACCATCTACTTTTAGTATAGAATAGACTAAAAGTCTTCTTTAAACTAATGTTTTCAAATACTTAATTAATTACTTATATACTTCTAGTTTATTAATTATTTAAAATATAAATCTTTTATTCTATTATATATTAAATATCTCTAGAACTTATCTCTTTTAAGCCTTCTACTCTATTATCTACTAAACGTATATATAGAAACATATATTTAATTAAATAATATATAATACTTTTTAGTCCTTTTAGTCACGTTTCTTTTAATGCCGTTAAAGGCCGATTTTACACGTGATACCTGCGCGCTGACAAAGCTCAAAAGGCGACGTGGTTATACCGACGTTAGACGAGTTATATGGCCCTTAGGAGGGCTGGTCATAACGTTATGACCTAGCCCTCCTAAGGCTCGGGCTCGCTTCTTTTTGTATGCCTGTGGTGAACTAATATGGGCCTTAAAAGAAAGGGTACCTTACTCACCAGCCTACAAATGTCCTCGGACAACCTCGCATTATGTCCGTAAATCGTAAATCCAAAGACCCCGCCATCACCAAGGTTACGGATTCCAGCTTCCAAGCTTCAATTCGAACCTTGATTGAAAAGAACAAGATTTTCCACGCCCTGGCCCTCAAGTGATCGCCGATTTGATTTCCCGGAGCGGGTTCCCCAGATTCTCAAAACTTTATCTGGGATCGATATCTCAGCAAAGTGGGTGGGTACTGTACTTACAGTACGGTACAGAAGGTAGCTGTCAACTCCGTACCATAGGACAGCTTGCCACGTCTCCGAACACCGAGTATGTTCGTTACTATCCCCCCCCCGGAACTAAATGTAGAGTGCACAGACATTTAGTATGGCACAGCGGCCGTGCGATTACATTTACTTAAGGGGGGGGGATAGTACTCGGTCATAAATTGATTATGCTGAAAACGCTACACTTGTTACTTGGTTGTATCTCAGCTTTCATTCTTCTCTCGGTTCTAGCTCCGTTCATGAACTATCAAGCAAATGCGAGATTACTGGAGTGGAGTGATAATTGGGCTTAGCAACTTCTTAGCGGAGGGTCTAGATCGTGAAATCGAAGCATATGAAGCGGAGCTCGCGTCCGAAGGCTAGGTGAGAAATGATTGGCGAAACACTAGTAGTCAGTCGGCTTCTTCGGCAGTTCAAAACTAGCTCGTGAATGTGGAAGTTTTCGGCTAACTACTAGGTGGTGCACTACTGCTGTACAGAAGATTATGGATGTGGAATTGAGGAATGGCTTTTCGGGGTCCAACGGTTTCTCGTCTCGTCTTTCTTCAGCTTCTCCTATATCTTTTTGAGGTTTAATAACTCTCCATTTCCCTAAGCCGATTTATGGAAATCAAAACTTAACGAAAAAGCATCACTCCAAGTACAGTATCGACAAACAAGCTAGTGATGAATCCCCTTCTTTCAAAGCCTCAAAGGAGAGAACGCTCCGGGGGGTTGATGTTTGCAAAGCATTCAAGGACGTACCTCGTCGGACATTTATACAAGCCGAGGTCGTCTCATCACGAGTCTCATCACTTGTGGCAGAGAAGAGCTAATGTTTGCTTTATAATCCCTTTTGGCGAAATGCCATACTCCTGTTAAGTATGGAGGAAATAGTCCGGGGTCAAAGAACCCCCCCTTCCATTGCATTCCCATGATGGGATTCAAACAATTGCGATGCACGTCATGGTTCGTGGAGATGTTTCCGGGTGTTTGGGCAGTGTGGTCTCTCCCCATTTTCCGGGTTGGGGCTTTGAGATGATTTTCACAACTCAAGGCCTTGGCTGGCGATCGTTCTCACCCTTTTATTTCCCTTCTCTCTCCTCGCTTGTTTCTTGTTCGAGTTTCGATTTTGCTTGATATTCAACTATGATGAAAGGTTCGGGATCACTTGTTGGGCTGGCTTCAGCCAAGTCAGGAGGCTTCACTTCGATGCAAATGACTCGCAATTAATCCCCACGAAAGTTTTTAGCTATTGATTTACGTTCCGAATCCAATAGTGTTCAGTTAGTTCTTCCAAACTCATTTTTCACGGCGATCATCTTTCGCTTTACAACACGTCTCGAGTATTATTAGTCTTCGTAAACTCACCAGGGGAAAAGTTTGACAAACTTACATTTTCTCGACGCTCAGATTGGAGGGCAGAGTCATGGATTCGTCACGTTCTGTTTTTGGTCCGCAAAGACACACGTGGCAATGGGAGAGCAATCGAGGAAGAAGGGAGTGATGAACGGAGGAGCAAGAACAAGTAAATGAACCTACACCCCATACAATGCCATTCTCCCCTTCGATATCGGTACGATAAGCCTCCAGATATTCTCTCCCCAGAGGTCCATTATCACCTATAATATTCCGGAGATCATCTATCACACGTATTAGTTACAGCTCCACCTGACATGAAATTTGAGTAAGGTAGAAGAGGACGAACATTCATTAATGCCCATAACATGGCCCTGTATCAAACAGTACAACTTTCCCGGTCGCTTCATCGATTTTTATATTCCCCTGCCACGAATCTCTATGCAGTAAAGTTGGTGTTATGTTTCCCTTCCTTCTAGAGGACCCAATAAATGGGGAATAACTCGATAAGGAAGGTGGATTTGGAGTTAAGGTATCTCTTGGGCTTCACTTCCGTGAGCCTTGTTTTCAAGATCAAGCATTCGTTTAATGTTTCTATAAATGTACTCTTCCCATGTTGAGCACCATTTATTATCTTGTCCAGGATTTCCTTGTAAGTAGGGCAATTGAAGCCGAATCTTAGTGGGATTCGGGTAAGCGTGCGACTATAGTACTGAAATCTTCGGGAGCAGGGAGCTCAGAAGACATATATATGAAGTCTAAAAAGAGGAAATGACTTTCTAGATCAGATTTCAGAGTTCCGCGAGTGAAAGGAAGTACACACAACTCTAGGCTATATACCCAAAGATAAGAGTCTCAGTCCCCGTTCGGGTTGCTCTAGTTGTGCCATTATATTAAGAATCTATTAGGGCACCAGAAGAGTCTCATGGACATGTTGCCACCAGCAGGTCGAAGTGAGAAAAGTTATCAAGCATGCAGCTCAGCCTCACCAAAGGTATTCTTCTGTGACCCCGGGATTACGGGTTCCGGGAGCCTGGAAAAAGCAAATATCCTAGATTCTCAAGTCGCTCGTTGCTGCTGAGTCTTCGTAACCATTTGGATTTTTTTCTACCAGAAGCCTCATTTGCTCGATTAACCTTCCCAATATGTAGGCGGATGTGATACATGAAGTATTCCTGCAAACATACAAGTATCTAAACCCCTCATTTGCGGGGTTGGATTCGAGAACTTCTACGGAAAACGAGAGTTATCAGTAGCACAAAAAAAAAGGAAGGGCGCTGATGGTACTGACATAGCATAAAGTGTAAGACGACCCTTTTGGTCTTCTTGAGGTTGTGATCTTGGAAAATGATCATGGTATGCATTGAGCTATGCTCGTCCAAATGTAACACCAGCCGGTCTCATCGTTCTGAGTTCATCTGTGTATTGTCAAAATTGGGGGCTAGTCGGAAATATTGTTGGATACTTGTGACCCCAAAATGCCGATGCGTCAAAAATGATCGGTTCTCGGGTATTGATGTCTGTAGAAGCATTTCCATACCAAAGATCGCCGTGAAGAAGACAAGGTCTCAAGGAATTAGGCCTTGTTTCAAGCGGTCTTAACAACCTTGGAATAACCTTTCCTAGAAAGGGCTTTGTGGGTACTTCAAGCTCCTTAGCTCGGTCCTCTTGCTTTCTCTTTAAGTTGAAGCATTCTCACCATGTCATTCCTGTAATATTCCTCCGAAGTATCGGTCCAAGTATTGTCTTGAGCCAAGTTTCTGTTGTAAGTGGTACAGTGGTATCCAAACTTCCTATTTGGTGACATAGTGCTTGAGGTTGAATGAAACTCCGCTAACATGGAGGTAAATCTTTCCATCTCCTGTACTTTCTGATCCATTTTAATGTATTCACAGAGAAAGAAGTGCAAGTCCGGGTTCAATTTGTAGGTCCCCCATCCTTGGGTGGAACTGAGTTTCTCGCAAAGCAAACGAATTGATTCGATATTCCTGGTGGAATGAATAAATCATGACCACACTTGTGGATTACCCCCTAGACGGATGCACCGGGTGCGCGCTTATGAATTCCTTCTAGAATTTAAAATGATAGCACTGAAGAGGAAAGAAGTTCGTGAGTGTGATTTCTGGCACAATTGTACAGTAAAGAAGACCCCGGAAAACTTGGCGCGGGGTTAAGGTACGAGTTAGTTATCACAACACACCTGCAAGCTGCCTCAATTGACCACAGCCTCATCAGCTTCAATGGCTTCTTCCAACTTCCAGCACGAAGCTGCCATGCCCTGTGCTACTTCCTGGTACTCGGAATACCCATATATTGAGCAACTTCCATTGCAGCCCAGCACCTCCCTCACAACTATCGCAAATCGATAGAAGACTGGACGCGCTCGAAGGCCACCAGTTTCTCATAAGACGATGGCATAAGTGTTGCAGATGATTCGGAGACGTTGGCGAAGACGGGCATCCTTCGTCCCGAGGCAGAGACCGAGGCAGAGGGCTTGAATAACATGAGATATGCTGTAAATATTTCGGTCGCAAACCCAAAGGCCGGGGATGGGAGGGAGGATATACATCGCTGGGGCCCAACCCCAGAGGTAAAAGCAATGGTCTTTCATTTTGGGTTCAAGACTAAGTGAAAATAGCCGACTCTGATGAGAACCGAACACCGCCGTGCTGAGACGTTGATGAGTCCCCCAAAAGCGAGCCCGACTACCTCTTTCCAGCCGGGCCCTTGCCTCTACAAGTCGCGGATTTATAGGCCGTGTGATTTCTGTGTCGCAAGCCAGGTGGCATGCAAGATAGACATCTCCTCGCCATGCGAAATGTGCTTCTCACATGGCCGTGAGTGTACCTTTGTGAGGATACGGGGCACAACCAGAACCTCAAATTCCTGGCCCTTAGATTCAGCTGGGCTTCTTGGGTTAAACCTGATCTTCCCGCCTGCGAAACCACTTGTCGATTTTATATTCGTACACGGAGTAAAGGGGGGTTCGCAAAAAACGTAGTCTTTTAAAAACGATTCGACGCGCTATTGGCCAAAATACTGGCTTCCTCTGGACCCGTGTCTCAGAGAAACGAGAGTACACTCTTTTGGTTATGCCTCGAACTTGGAGAAAGGCAGACTGGATTTGCACGACCTTGCCAAGTCACTACTCGCTGAAATCCATGACAGTCCTCTTACCGGCAGAGAAAGCACATCACCTTTAGTCTTAATTGGACACAGCGTAGGAGGACTGATTCTCAAGAATCTCTACAGCATTACGCGAAAAGATCCATTCTATAGCCCTCTAGCAGACAGGATTCGGAGTAAAGTCTTCCTGGCCACTCCGCACCGCGTTTCTGGTTCAGAAGTTGTTGCTTTCGTATTTGCTGGTTCTAATGGAGACGAAAACGCCCTCGAAGTTATTTCAGTCTTAGCAAGCCTTCAGCCACATGTCAACGAAACCAGCGCTCCCCTAGTTACAACGCACTATGACATGTGCAGGTTCGAAAGCGCTAAAGACCCAAATTATGTACTTTTTCGAAATACTCTTATCTCTATCACGACGAAAATCAAGAAAGAAGAAGAGTAGAAGCAAAGTAAGCTATTAAGGAAGTATCTAGGAGTAGATGTACCTCTAGAGGGTATCCTCTAATAATATAAGAAGTATCAAACTAAAGGCTCTTATCAATGGCTAATGGACTCTAAAGTGTTTTATAATTAGAGAGATATCAAAAGGCCTGCGAAAAGCATACTCTGGCTTTATAGCTAACTAGGATATAGCAAAAGCTTTCTTACTACCTATGTTATATAGAAAGGGTTTATAGTGAATTGAGGAATCAGCTTATTAAGCAAGAGAGAGGCATATATATATATGCCTCCTCTCGTGCCGAGTAACCTCTATTCTACTAATAACACTTTCTATCGCTTTTAACGTCTTATTTAGTATTAAGCTCTTTTTTAACCTAATAATACTCTTATCTATCTATCTATCTATCGAGAGAATGCCTTTGAAGCGTAGTAAATAAGTCGCTTATAAGAGTGTTATTACTAAGGCTAGTAATAGAGCTATAGAGGCGTTCTAAGCTTAACTAGTAGAAGACGATATTAAAGACGACGAGCGTAATAGACGAGTTAGTAAAGCATACTATAACGCTCGAGTAGCTATATAAGTACGATATACTACTTAGGACGTTGATTAAGATAATACTATAAACGGCGCTTACTATCTAGTCTATTAAAGAAGATAGCTATAAGTATAGTAGGACTAGGGTTAGGCTTAAGACGATAATAGTATAGACTTCTATCTACGAGGTAAAGGCGATAATAGCGACGGCGACGACGACGACGACGATAGTATTAATAAAGCCTCTTTCTAAGACTCTGTCTAAGTAAATAAGCTAGCTAATAATAGACTACTAAATAGCTCTCTTCTCTTTTAAGGTAACTAATACCTCTAAGTTAATAGATATATAAGTAGATATAATAGCGGATATTAGAGTTATATAGAGAGACTGTTTAATAGAGGATATCTTTAGAGCTTTACCCTCGAATATCTTTAGAGATACTCTTAGAGCTTCTCTTAGAGTAACTTCGGTTAAGGTAACTTTAGTATAGAATACTCTAACTTTTAAGGCCTCTAGGGTTTTTAGAGCTATCTATAAGCTAATTTTAGCGCGGGATACTCTTATAACTTTAGCGTTACTGTCTAGAGTAACCTAGTAAGAGTTCTAGGGCTTAGCTAGAGTAATTAAGGTAATATCGCTATACTAGTAGTTACTAATTAAGAAGTAGATAGATAGAGCTAACGATTTAATATACTAGAGAGAGAGATAGTATATACTAATAATACTTAATAGGCTAACCTCTCTCCTTAGTAGAAAGTGCTACTAATAAGTAATAGAATTAATCTAGGAGAGAATCTATTAGAAGAAATATTAGTAGCGAATAATAATAGTAAGAATATCCTCTTTTATATACTTAGTATAATTAATAGCCTCTCTCTAGAGTATAAGAAGTACTTAATATAAATTATATAAGATATATTTAAGCTAAGAGATCTTTACTACTTAGACGACGATACCTCTCTAATCGATAATAACGAAAGTACTATCTTCTTTAATAAAGAAGCTAGTATACTAAATATTAGAGTAAAGAAGACGCTAAAAGTCTTTAGATCTAATACTACTAAGTAGTCTTATTACTTTCTAGTATATACTATATATACGATCTCTTTATTTAATAAGAGTATCTACGTTTAGCTTAATAACTTTAACTGTAGAATTATAGACCTAGCTAAAGATTATACCTAGGTAGAGATAATCTAATTAGTACTCTTCTAGTAGAAAAAGGTAGTTAGTAGAGGTAGATTAAGAGAGGTAGAATTATAAGAGATATCTAAGAGTATAATTACTCGATACTATTAGATAAAAAGACTAGGCTATAGTAGCGGCGGAGAAGAAGGAAGAGAGAGTTATTAAAGTTATAATTAAGATAGTAATATCTCTTTATAGATATACTTTAAAGTAAGTAAACTAGGAGGTTATAAAGACTTAAATTATACTCGAATCTATCTACTAAAAGAGGACGATAAGAGTAATAAGAAGGAGATAAGAAAGAGCTAAGAAGTTAGTATAAGAGAGACGATAGATAGAGACTATAGTAGTACTAATAAAGATCTTTTACTCTAATTTATATCTTTCTATTTATACTCTTCTACGCCTATTTAATCGAATACTATAGTATTCTTCTCTTTATATAATATATTAAAGCTACTACTAGATATATTACTCTCTCTATTATCTCCTAAAGTATAGAAGATGCTATTACTCTAATATCTTAGTCGTTTACTTCTAGAAAATATTAATAATATACTTCGATTTAGAGCACTAATTAGGTATAAGAGCTTAGAAGTTTTATATATATTAAAGAACCTCTTATTAGTTACTAAATTTAATAAGCTTTTAACTTTAAAAGTAAGAGACGATTTAAAAGCTAGCTTAATCGAGAAAGTTAATCTATACTAGAGAGTACCTTTCATAGCTTCTCTACTTAGTTTTATACCTAAACTAAAGCCTAATAGTAATCGACGCTAAATATACTATTTATTCTACTCTAAAAGCTACTTAATAAATTATTATATATTAGACAAGTATATATATCTAAAGTACGTCTTCTTCTAGGAGGTATTAGCTATAGTATAAGAAGCTAGCTAAGAGTATATAATACTTAAAAGAGATATATCTAACACTTTTTAAATAGTACTAATTATATTATAAATTTACTAGCTTTTAGGTTTCTAATAGAAAGAGATTTATTACGCTTATATAGTACTACTTTTTAGCCTCGCTATAGTACTATTTATCTTTAATATCTTTATAAAGGCTCTTAAATAGATAATATAGTTATACTTAGAGTAGTATATTATAAGCTACTATTTAGATAACAAGTTCGTTATATTTAAAGCTATTAAAGCTACGTCTTAATTCCTTAAGAAATAAGCTATAGAGTATAGAACTCTTACTTAAATATTAGATATACTAATTAATAATAAAAAGAGTATCTAAAGTATACTCTTAGAAGTAATAGAGTATCTAATAGATACCGTCGCTTTTAAAGCCTTTATACTATTAGAAAAGCTAGCTAAGATAAAGCTTAAGATACGCTAATTTATCGACTATAAGAGTATCACCTATAACGAGCTCGAATCGCTTACTAGTCTTCTATCTTTTTACGCCTTTATAGTATAATTAGGCTAGGCCTTCTACTATAACTTCTAAACATTTATATATATATAGCTCGACTACGTATCTTATATAGAAAGGAGGCGCCTCTTAAAAGAAGTCTAGAAGGACCTTAAGTAGTAGAATAAGATATTACTATAGTTTAATAGTATATACTTCTTTAACGATATCTACTTATATATATACCTTTTTTATAATACCTCTATTAAAGGTCTAGGAGCCTTCTTTTTAGAAGTAGACGATCTAAGATATATTTAGTAAGAGTATACGTATACACTACTAAAAGAACACGCTTTTTAGTTACCTCTCTTAGAGATTAGAAAGAACTCTTAATTTAATATAAATATCTTTAAGATTAAGATAGTAAGAGTATCCTTTAAATAATAGAGAGAAGTATAGACGATAAAGAGAGTAATTATCTATATAGATAATACTACTATATAGATCAGACTTCTTAAGTAGTTCTTAAGATACCTCTACTAAAATCGCCTCTTATAGACTACTTTATACTTAGTCGCCTAATTTAATATCGATATATAATTAAAGTATATACTAGGAGTAGATAATATCTTAGTAAATGCTCTCTTATATAATTTATATAGAATAGTAGCTAATTAGTATCTATACTAATAGTCTCTTAATTTAATAATCTCTCTCTTAATTACCTCGAATATATAAAGAACAAAGTTAGAATATCTAAGATATATATAAGGCTTCTTTATTATAGCCTCTCGCTAAATACTTAGAAGGTATATAACACGTATATACGCTCTTTTAAGAGGTTCTAGGTTAAGAGACTCTAGCGACCGTAGCCGGCGACGACTTTAGTACTTTATAAGTAGGTTTTAAGAAGAGTATATAGCAGGATTAGTTAAGGACTTTTAAAGGTAGATTCTATATAAATCAGCCTTTTCGCGATTCGATTAATATACGTAGAGTATAACCTAGATCTGAAGCTATTTAAGTCCCTACTTTTATAACGAATTATAGTAGACGTTTAAGTAATATAGAGCTCTTATAAGAAGAAGAAGGCAGAGCCTTTATTAATACTATAATTACACTAGATTACCTCTTAAGCTCTAAGAGCTAGGCCTCGAGTTCTATAGCTAGGATAGATTAATAGCCTTAACTTCGAAGTCGCTATAAAGCTAGCTTTTATAGAATTCCTTTATACTATAGAGATTATATATAAAGACGCTAATTTAGTTAACTATAAAGTATTTATATATATATACCTTTAATAATAGAATATTACTTTTACTAAGAAAGACGAATATATAATTATATATTTATAATTAAGTAAATTAGACTATAAGTATATAAAGGTAGAGATATTAGTATTAGATAAAGGATTACCTATCTACCTTATAGTAGTACTTTAAGCGCTATTTACTCTTGATTCTTAACCTTCTATAATACTACTCTTTTGCTAGGAAAGTAGCTCTTTTATAAGAAACCGATATATTAGCTCTTTATACTACTGCCTTTAGATAGTCGGCGTTAGTAATAGTATATTATATTTAGAATATAGTCTACGTAGAGGCGCTATATAATATACTTCTAATAATAGAGTATTAGATATAGATAATTAAATACTTAGAAGGTAGACTTTAAATACTTTTAAGAAGTACTTTACTCTAAGCTATTAGAAGCGATATCTTTTAAATAAGCGCTTTTTAATAGATAGAGCTCTCTCTCTCCTAGCCTAGTAGGCTTTAGAAGCCTTCTATAGTTAGTAGATAGTATATTCTCTATTATAACTACGTTATATTACTATTTACACTACTTATAGTCCTTTTTACTTTTAAAAAGCCTTATTCTTTCTTATATTTATAATAGCTTCTCTTTAATTAGTCGAGTAATCTTACTTAAAGTAGCTAATAGTACTTACTCTTTTTACTCTTATATTAGTAAGATATTTAAGAAGCCTTCTAATTAGTCTAAAAAGAAGGAATATAAGAGAGTATAGAGTAAGATACTAGAAGCTAGCTAGTAAATATAGAAATTCTCAAAATAGTCTTAAATACGTATATATAACGAAAAGTAATAAATAGAAAGAGTTTATAGTAAATTAAGGAATTAGCTTATTAAGTAAGGGAGAGGTATATATATATATGCCTTCTCTTATACTAAGTAACCTCTATTCTACTAATAACACTTCTTATTACTTTTAACGTCTTATTTAGTATTAAGCTCTTTTTCAACCCTACTCTCGTACCTCTTCGCGATACGCTCGCTAGGATTAGTTAGTACTTTTTAGCCTCTTAAATAAGTACGATAGCTAATAGTACTTACTCTTTTTACCCTTATATTAGTAAGATGCTTAAGGAGCCTCCTAATTAGCCTAAAAAGAAGGTATATAAGAGAGTGTAGAGTGAGATACTAGAAGCTAGCTAGCAAATATAGAAATTCTTAAAATAGCCTCAAATACGTGTATGTGACGAAAAGCGATAAAAGGTGTTTACAGGACCTCGAGTTAGATTGCGGCTACTTCTTTTTCCACCATGGCGTGAAGAATTTTTCAACATTGGACGACTGTTTTCGATCACTTGCGTTGCAAATAGCCCTGATTGATAGGGAAGGTGCCCGTCCACTTTCTTCCTTGCAGCAACACAATATCTGTATAGTTCAAAACGGACCAAAATTACTCTGTAAAGCCATTCTAGCTACGTGTGTGCTCTTTTGCCGTCCATGTTACTTGGTTATTGATGCGTTGGATGAATGCCCCGACCAGAGCCTTCTATGTTCTCTGCTTGCAAACCTCGACACAACTGTTCCCTTACAAAGTTTGTTTATCAGCCGACCGACACCTAATATTCAAAGAGATTTCTCCTCACCGCCAAGCCGGGTTAAGGACAGCATTTCTCCAGAATACACAAGGGGGATATAGCACTTTACGTCAACAAGAACATCAAGATGGTTATTACTAACCTTGTTGATCGTACGCAGCTCCGCAACAGGGTTGCCTCCACAGTTGTTGAGAAATCCGAAGCCAACTTCCTTTGGGCTAGTTTAGTTTTGAATGAACTAGCACACGCATCTAGCGTGACTTCATTGACTTCATTTTCACAACTGTTGTCACAAAATCACACATCGACATGGATTCTCTATTTGAGAGAACACCCGGTCATGATGGTCTCAAAAGCAGTACCTCCAGCAGTGTGTTCTCCCTCGAATCAACAAATACAATCTCGACTAAATCGACTACGCAAGAATTCTCAGAACAAAAACCTGGTGTTAATTCTATCGTCGATATTCTCACGACCGATGAAAAACTCAAGTTTTCATACGGTATGGTTCTGAAATCCGAAAAGATTGATTGTGCTAAGCTTCAACGGAACTTCCGAAGACTTCTACGTCAATTCTCCACTGATTTGAGAAAAGAACGCTCTGATGAGCTGGGACAAATCCCTCGATTTATACGTCTTCGCAAAGGGGACATTACGGGCCGCATTTGGGCTACCATTGGTGACCAGACTGGAGAGGTATCTGACCTCATGCGCCAAGAACCGATTGACGATGATGAACGACTTGTGAAATATTTGTCTGAACATTTTCCTGTGAATGCCACATCCTTGGACCCAACAAATGGGGCTCAATGAACCTGAATTTGCTCCTGAATCGGATGATAGCTTTGCAACCGAGTCGGAGCATCAATACAACAAAGGCTTAAAGTATCTCCCGAGTTCTTGAAGAGTTCTATATGGAAATCCGAGGCTTTCAACCGTTTGAGGATCGATTGTCATTCCTGGGTAAGCGTCGGAAGTTCTAAACCTGTTGAAGTTGCTAAAACAACATCCCGGAACATTGATGAACAGCATATTCTCCTGAACTTCGTCTCCGAGACCACATTTACTCCCCGAGGCCACTTGATGTATGCTTCGATTGAAAAAAGGGCCCCAGCCAGTCTCCTGGATCGGGTGAAGTCAACCCTTGAGGCTCATACCAGGCGACTTAAGACTGGTAGCCCTTGAAGTAACCCCTGGCTAGCGACAGTTCTGGATTAACCTAGGCGTGTGTAAGTTTCTTTTCTTTTATATTCTCTCATTTCTTGTTTTTGTCACTTGTAGTAACGGTTGGGGGTAGCAATGTGGTCATTCGAGGACTACAAGCGTGGAAATTAGCATCCTCCGGGACTATATCAATTGGTGTTTTGGGGGTTGTGGTTGGGGTATTAGGGGAAGGAGGGGGGATTGGAGGATGCTTCTATGCCATTTCTTTGTATGGTTCATGATTTTTCGAGCAAGAGGGTTTGATTTGGTCTCCCCCCAAACCCGTTTGTGCCTCGCTATTACAAGTAGGCGTTCTGTCCTTAACAGTATCAAGTTCCAAGAATCAGTTACCTGGTTGTCTAGATTGGATTAGATTATAGTTGGGGACAAGCCGATCCTCGAGCAACATCGAGAGCAGGCTGCTTTAAGCAGCTAGTCACAGGTTGCTGAGAGAAGAAGCGACTTCTTCCGGAACAAGATGAGAAGGGTTTTCGCTTCTTAAAATCGCCAACTCCCAAGAAACTTCAAAGACCCCCGGTAAATAGGACAAATGTTTCCTGACTTCGCATCAACCTCATGGTTATGGGCTATAACAACATTTTCCATGGCGGAAGACTTCACCCCCAATGAATCTCACAGGTACTGATTCGAAAGGTCGCAGCTCCGATCCTCTTCCAAAATCCAAAATCCAAAATCCAAAATCCGAAACCGAACCCATTCCGTACCTTTTTCATTAACTCTGAAACAGAGCATACCTTCTTTGCTGGACCAATTTTCGAATCTCACTTGATTTTATGGAAAGTCGGATTGTCCAATCAACTCTCAACACATCGGTGATCAGCATCACAATTCTCTAGCCACAGCACAAGCCCCATGAGATATCGCGAGGGACATTTTCACTGCAGGCGATGCTGCAGTACTGAATTTTCTTGGAACAGCTCTGAAGATTTCGAAGATTTCGACCCCATGATGTGTAGAGACGGTAAACCTAGGTTATACCCCACGATATGTCTTAGTTCGACATTGAGGGCGCCTGCCTTGTGGCGTCCGCGGAAGCCTTTTTGCATAGCGCCTAGCTCGCACGTGCTAGGCGTGCATTAAGGCGTGATTTATAGGTAGCGAGTTAGAAAGCTTCGATTTCCTGAGCAAATCGAATCGTGGTTTCCTCAAAAGCTGTAATGAGGAAACCACGACTTGGCTATGGGTTTGATGCCGTGAACCTCCCACGCTTGGAGAGTTCCTGTGATCATCTGCCGTATGACTTTGGGTAGGAAAAACAGTGACTTACCTATTCATTATCAATTTGCGTCAGTGATGCCGATTTACGGCGTGGGCTGCGGATCTGTGAGGAAGGTTTTTGTGCGGTGAGGTTTTGGTGTTGCACAGGGCAGGCAGGAAGAAACCCGGGAAAATGGCATGTGATAGCCCAGGCAGTGGATTGACAGCAGTGACTGCCGGATCCAAGAAGTCGCGTTATATTCCCATCACACTCTGCGTATCCCAGAGGTTGCGGTGAGCAGCTGGACGAAGTTATCTGTGTGTGTTTTCGCTGTTTTCGAGCTGCAGGGTTGGGCACTTGCACTTGGGACGAACCACTGCAGCGGTATCAACATCGTCAACGCACCAACGCACCACGCACCCAGGGTCGCACCTGCAGATTTGACCCCCCACTCCAGAATTCAACCCCAACAATCCCTTTTCGGCCTAACCACTTTGACAAGTAGCGTCACTTCTCCCGAAAAAGGAAAGCACTCCTGCATCATCGCTCTTCTTCCCAGTTTCCGAGGCAGGTTGGTATATTATCTTCAAGCGTCCAGACTCTCCATTAACCTCGTTGATAGATCTCATTTTCCAATAGAGATATGAAACAATAAAGACCTGATATTCTCATTATTTCCTTCGCTTAATCGCATTCAAAACTTGGATGGTCGAAACCTCTCGTACCAACACCCCGGTCAATCTTTTCACAACCGGCCAAAATGTCCGTCATTGACATCAGGAAGGACTTGTCGGCACTCCTCTACGAACAGACCAAAGCGACACCAGATGCCATCGCACTAGAAGGAAACCGAATCAACAATCGTGATCGAGCAACATGGACGTACCAGGAACTGGACACCAGAATCAACGACATCGCCAACCGTCTGCGTGCCCATGGGGTTGGCCGTGATACCCTGGTTGGTGTTTTGATGGGACGAAGTGCCGATTATGTGATTGCTTGTCTTGCGGCTCTGCGTGCTGGTGGAGCCTTTCTGGTTCTCGAGCTTGCTTATCCACCTACTCTTCTGGCCGACGTGATCGAAGATGCGAAGCCAATGGTCATCCTTACACATACTGGTCACGCCGGTCAGATCAAAGCTGATATTCCACTCATCCTCCTCAACGAGCCGGAGTGTGAGGACGGCATCAAAAAGGCAAGAAGACCTTCCCAGCCAGCACCAGCCGAGGATGATCTCGATCGACTCGCCTTTGTGTGCTATTCCTCCGGTACAACTGGCCGCCCGAAAGGGATTCTCAATCCACACCGAGCACCAGTACGTTCATACGATTTGAGATTTCGCCTCAGTGACCTTCGTCCAGGTGACCGGGTAGCTTGCAATGTCTACTTCATTTGGGAAATTATCCGACCACTTCTTCGAGGAGCAACGGTTGTTGTTGTACCGGACGAGGCAAGTTACGATCCAGTGGCTCTCGTCGATGTACTATCTGAGCGACGTATCACCGAAACTCTTATGACACCAACACTTCTGGCTGCAGTCCTCTCTCGGCATCCGAATCTTGGGGATGATCTTCCAGAACTCCGTACATTATGGTTCAATGGTGAAGTTGTCACCACTGATCTAGCTCGCCGTGCTATGAAAGCCCTTCCAAAGACACGACTTCTCAATTGCTACAGTGCGAGTGAGTCCCACGAGATTGCTTGCGGAGATATTCGGGAAATGATCGACAACGAGGTTCCGTACTGTCCTGTTGGGCCACCCATCGATCCAGAGCATACTTACATTCTTGGGGAGGATGGTCAGAAAGCCAAAGTTGGAGTCAGTGGAGAGTTGTTTGTTGGTGGCGCCCTTCTAGCTCGTGGATATCTCAATCTTCCAGAAACTACCGCCACATCATTTCTTCCAGATCCCTTCGATCCACATCCAGGAGCCCGCATGTACAAGACAGGGGATCTGGCGAGACTACTTCCGTCTGGATATCTTGAAATCACCGGTCGTGTGGGCTCTATGATCAAGATTCGAGGTTATTCTATTGTCCCCGGAAAAGTCGAGAATGCAATTATCAAGGAACTCGCTGTTCGTCGGGCTGCTGTTGTTGCTCATGGTGATGGACTTGAACGGCAATTGGTTGCATACGTTGTCGCTGATAAGGACGAACCTGGAGATCGCACGCCTCTAGCTATCGATGAGTCTGGATATAGTCCAGTATGCCGAAAGGCTATGTTGAAGAGCTTGGCTCAATATATGATTCCTGCTTTATGGGTTGAACTTGACGATTTGCCCACTCATGCAGTATCCGGAAAGATTGAGTGAGTGTTAAAATAATGCTGAACACCCCTACTCCTCCGCTTTCCGATTTACATGAATATTTTTCATTGCAAAGTTTTTTCACGCAGAGGGATTTTTTCATGAACAATTTGCTGACCTTTTCATCTTTCAGTGTGCGTCGTCTACCTCGGCCAAAGCTTGCGAGATCGCGAAGTATCGCCAAGAGCGAGTCTGGCGGTGATTCGAAATTTACCATTCAGGCCATGATCGACCAATGGGCCGCGTCCCTTAAAGTTCCTGCAAGTGCTGTCACCGAAGACCATTCATTTTTTGATCTCGGAGGTCACTCTTTGACACTTGCAGAGCTTTCTGCGAGGCTAACAAAAGCCTACGGTTTCAACATTGCTGTGGCGAGTCTTGTTGTCAACCCAACTCTCGAGGGTCACCTTGCAGTTTTACAATCCGCTCGTGATGGTCATACCGCGGCGGTACAAGCAGATTTGCCTGCCGTCTTGCGCGCCGATTCGATTCTTCCTAAGGAAATCCAACCATCCGGTACTAAGTTGTGTACTCTTCGAGACGCCGAGACGGTACTATTGACTGGCACTACCGGGTTTCTGGGTGCTTTCTTGCTTTCTGAGCTTCTGGAAAGCACCTCAGCTCGAATTATATGTCTTGTTCGTTTCAGCGACCCCACAGGCGACAACCACGGTGCAGCAATTGCTAGAATTCGCCGAAACCTGCTTGAACTAGGACTCTGGCAGGACAACATTCTTGATCGTATTGAGGTTGTGCCGGGAAATCTTGCCAAACCAAATCTCGGTCTATCAAAGGCCGAGTTTGAGGATCTCGGAGAAAGTGTTCAAGTCATTATTCATGCTGCCGCCACGGTCAATCTGGTCTATCCTTACGCCGCGTTGCAAGCCCCCAATGTTGCCGGTACCAGAGAAATTATTCGTCTAGCATGCAACGGTGGTGCCACACTTCAATATGTCTCCACAAATGGTGTACTTCCTCCATCGCAAGAAGGTTGGCCTGAAGACGCCAATCTTGAAGTGGATGACGTGCCAAGCAAGCTTGCTGACGGCTATGGACAGACAAAATGGGTGGCGGAGCAACTCGTTCTTGAGGCCAGTCGCCGTGGCTTGCCAGTGAGAATTATCCGGCCAGGTACTATCAGTGGACACAGCACTTTGGGTTCCTCGAATCCGTACGATCTCCTAAACTCCATCATTGTGGAATCGCTTCATCTCGGTTACGCCCCTGACATCGAAGGTTGGCTTGCCGAGATGACCCCGGTCGATTTTGTCAGTAAAGCAATTCTTGCGCTTGCCAACTCTACCGGTAACCAGGTTGTGTACCATCTTGGTGATCCTAAGCCTGTTGATACGAGAAAGCTTTTTGATGACCTTGGAGAGCTGGGATATCCAACCAAGAAGCTTGGCTGGGACGAATGGGTGACGCTTTGGAACGAAAAGCGAAGTATTACCAAGGGAGGTGAGGGCGCTTTTACCGTCGACATTCTTCGTGGTGGCATGCCAACCGTCGATTTCATGAAATGCGTCATCGTTCTCAACGACAGCAAGACAACTCCAGCTCTTGAAACCCTCCAACGTCCCAAGATCGATCGTCATTTGCTTGAAATTTACTCCCGTCACTGGTATGCTAGAGGATGGCTTCCGCGAGCACCTAAGCATCTTCAAAACGGATTTGCTAAGAATGGCATCAAGAAACGAGGTCGATTGAGTGGAAAGGTATGCGTCATTACCGGCGCAAGCTCTGGGATTGGGGCTGCCGTAGCAGCGGCGCTGTCACGTGAGGGTGCCCACATCGCACTCGCAGCACGTCGAACAGATGCCCTCGAAAACGTAAAGAAGAACCTCTCCCCCTACGGCTGCAAAGTACTCATCCATCCAACTGATGTTACGAAGAGAGCCGATGTCGAATCACTCATGCTTGCCGCCAACGAGAAGCTTGGCCCTGTTGACATTCTCGTTTCATGCGCAGGTGTCATGTACTTCACCATGATGGCCAATGTACACAGCGAAGACTGGGACCGTACCGTCGATGTCAACTGCAAAGGCCTCTTGAACTGTCTCTCCACTACCGTACCTCCAATGTTGGCTCGCGGTTCAGGCCATATCGTAGCCATCTCTTCAGATGCCGGTCGTAAAGTTTTCCCTGGGCTTGGTGTATACTCTGCATCGAAATTCTTCGTTGAAGCCACACTTCAAGCTTTACGTGTTGAAACTGCTGGTTCGGGATTAAGAGTTACCTCTGTCCAACCAGGAAATGTCGCGACGGATTTGCTGGGCATGAGTACGGATCAAGAGGCGCTGAAGAAATATGGTGAGCCTAGTGGTGCGAAGGTGTTGGATCCTGATGATGTTGCGAGGAGCATTGTTTATGCGCTTGTGCAGCCGGAGCATGTTGCTGTTAATGAGGTTATGATTGAACCACGGGATGAGCCGATTTAACTTTTTTCCCCGAACGAACTTGGGAGTAGAAGGGGTAGAAAAAGAGGGGAGTGAAAAAGTAGACCGGGGAACTGGTAGAAGGGAGGTGGAGTTTCAAGATGCAATAAATGAATGGATGATTATGATTATGAATGATGAGAGAGGTAAAGTGTACTCTTTTGTAATTAGACATCAGATTTGCTCTCAACATAATGCTTACAATTTCGTCAAGACAGCTGAAGATACTTGATGTTGTTTACCTGCTAATCATGCCAGACTCCGGATTACAAATGCGGGGTGAAGTCATCCCGCATCATCGATAAGTTTCGGAATAACACACTACCCACAACTCAACAAATGCAAGAAACAACTCACTTCAACTCCGATCACTTCCACCATCAATTCCGATATCTTCTCCTGACTCACACAAAAGGATGTCCCGCCTAACACTCCGTCTCAAAGCTTTACTCCTACGGACCTTGCTCTCCTTAGTATCATTCCTAGATCTCTACCTCTCCAAGCCCCTTCCCAATCGTCCCTCCTTCAAGCGAAAAGTAAAAACCACCCATTCCTCGGTCCCAGGAGAAATAGAACTGTTATTCTACACTCCTCCCTCCTACCACACTCTTGCACCCAAAAAGAAAACCCCATCCAACCAAACCGCCCCATCCAATTCAACAAACAAAAGACACCCCCTCCTGAGCAACTTCCATGGGGGGGGGGTTTCACCGTCGGCGTCCCCCACGAAGACGCCCGCTGGCTAACGCAAGTAACCCAACAAACCAACGCCCTCGCAATAAGCATCGCCTACCGTCGAGTACCGCGCCATCCCTTCCCCCTCGGAATCGAGGATTGCATGTCCGCCATTCTCTACATCTGGTCACACGCCGAGGAACTCAATACCGACCCCTCGAAAACGGTGGTGAGCGGTTTCAGCGCGGGAGGAAACTTGTGTTGGACCACGTGCATCAGACTTCAAGAGGAAATAGAGAAGTTAGCTAGAGAGGGTGGGGGTAAGGAGAAGGTGGGAGTAAGGCTAAAGTTAGAGGTAAGATAGTAGGTCTCGTCCCTTTTTACGCGAGCGTTGATTGGAGCAAGACACGGGTGGAAAGAGATGCGTCGAATCCGGATCTTCTTCCTGTGCTTCCGCACTCGGTATCAAGAAAGCTCCCCTTCCCCCTTTGACCTTCCTTTTTCTGATAGCTTGTAGCTGTTTAAATTCTTCGATGGGTCTTATCTACCCTCTAATCTCGATATGAGGAATCCTCTCCTCTCGCCGGGTCTCGCTCCCGATGAGGTGCTGAAGAACGCGATCCCCTCACGGGTGTGTATGATCTGTTGTGCGGGCGATCAGCTACTCGCTGAGGAAGAGGCGTTTAAAACTCGCTTGCGGGGGTTGGGGAAGATTGTGGGAGGTTGTATCGTTCCTGGTGTGGGGCATGGGTTTGATAAGAGACCGGGTTTTTGGTGGGGGGATGAGAAGAGGGATTAGGCTTATGGGGTTGCTGTCAGGGAGGTGTTAGAGATGTGGAGATGAAGTAAGGAGATCTTATCTTTTTGTTGGGGTTTGGGTTTGCGAGATAATCTACCGATGCTTAGTAGGTAACTGACCCGTGAAAATGTTATTTACAATTAGTAGGTGACCTACCAATAGACACAGACTGTGAAAGTAATAATACTTAGCGTAGCGTTTTAGATTTCCTCGCCTAAACGCTCCCGAGCATCAGGATAAGGAAGGATACCCCGCTATATTAGGATATGATAGAACAGGATAGCTCTACTATGGCGATTATAGAAGCTATATCGAGAGCATAGGATAAGCAAAGTGAAGTTAAAGTAGATGCTTAATTCCTAGAACTATAGAGGAGAGCATAAGGCTTTAAATACTATACTTCTCGCTTAAAAGGTAGAGATTATTAGATAATCCTTTGTCTAACCTACCTTTATTCTATAATATACTCCTTAAATAACCTTTTCTAATTAGGAAAGTGTTATTTACTATATATATAGATTTAATAACCTAAACTCTTTCTTTTCTTTTTATAACTTCCTTAAAACTCTCCTATCGCTACTAGACTACTATAGCGTACGCTACCTAATAAAAGACTATAGTATAAAGCTTATATTTACCTTTCTTAAGCTCTTATATTAACTAAAATAGCCTCCTTCTTAGATCTCTTGTCTTCTAGATAGTAAGACCTCTATAAATAATAGCCTTATACTTGTTTATAAGTATTATAAAGCTAAAGTTTATAAAGATAATATTAATAAGGAAGGCGTTAAATATATAATTAATAGATTAGAACCTAGATGTTATTCTTTTAAGTATATTAATCTTTATTCTATGCTTTAGCTAACTATATAAGAATATTAAATGTCGAATCTCTTATATATTTCCTCTTCTAGTCTAGTTATACTCTAGAGTAGTACGCTTAGTAGATTTTATACTATTAACGTTTTTAAGAATAAGCTAGAGAAGTTAGTAGTTATAAGCTCTAATTAATATTAAGTTTCTAAAGATAGTCTTAAATCTAAAAAACTTTCTAAAGAGCTTCTAGCTATTAATACTAGGCTCTTAAATAAACTTCCTAGTAATAATATCAAGTACCTAACTGTTAGTAGTAAGGGCTTACTTACTACGCCTTCTATTAAAAAAGCTTATTATAATATTTTAAATTTTTAAGAAGCTTCTTATAAGAGCTACGTTACTTCTATAGTAGCTAGTAAATCAACTAGTTACTATTATAATATAGAATCTAAAAAAGTTATATACTATTTTAACTATACTATTAAACACTCTTATAAAGCGTTACTAAGTATCTATCTCTCTTTTATAATTACTTTAACTAAAAATCTTAAGAAATATTAGACTAATATTAGTAATAAAGTTTATATAGAGCTTTATTTAGTTAGTCTTCTACTTCTTATTTTATTTCCTTAGCTAATTTTATAGATTTAGAAGTAGGAGAAGTTATATAGCACGATCTATATAGGTCTTAAATAAGGTTTTAGAAGCTCTTAGTTATTCTTAGTTCTAAACTATACTTATTACTATAAGAAGTCTAATAGTTTTTAGGGTCTTACTTCTAATAATAAACTAGATAGTAATACTTCTAAGGTTTTAAAGTATAGTAACTATGTTCTTAAGAGTACTCCTTTTATTACTTCTACCTTAAATAGTACTTCGCTTATAAGAGCTAATACTTATAGTTAAGCTAAGAGCTAGAGCACTTCTTATAAGAGTTCTACTATTTATAGTAAAAATAATACCTCTCTCTCTAAGTAGTAAAAGTCTACTTAAAAGCCTCTAAAGGTTCTTCTAAAGAGCTATTCTAAAAGATCTATTCTAAAGTCTATTCTAAGAAAGACTATTTTAAAGAAAACTACTCTTATAAAGTTAGTTTCTAAGAAGTTATCTTTTAAGAAGCTTACTAATAACTATTCTAAGCGTTCTTTAAAGAGCTATAAACATAAGAAAGATGTTTCTAAGAGTAAGAAGTCTAAGGATAATAATAGTAATAATAAGTCTAATAGTATTAATCTTAATAATACTTTTAATAAAATAGGTATAACGCTTACTACTCTTAATAAAACTGTTTCTAAGTATTAGAAGAAGTACTATTAGTTAGTTAGTATACTTTACGTTTATATAGTAGTAGTTAGTTCCTTTAAAACTTTATATTTATATTTAGTAGCGCTCTCTAGAAAGGTCTTATAGTACTTAATTACTAAGTATATAATAATTAAATAAATAAATAAAATCTAAAATAAGCTTATAATACTCTTTAAATAATTATAATATAAAAAAGGATAAAACTTCTTAAAAATATATAAGTAAAATAATAAAGTAAAGTATAATAATATATAAAAAATAATAAAGAGTGTTATTTACTATTCTAGAAGAGCGTTCTTAACTTAAAAATATAGTTTTAACCTAAAATTTAGTATACTTTTGCCTTTTAAGAGAGTGTTTTACTAAGTAAATAAGCGTCTTAGAGATTAAGTAAAGCTTTAAAATATTTAAATTTTTACTTAGATAAGTTTTTTATAAGTCTATCTACTAGTATATTATTTATTAGTAAATAAGTAACCTAGAAAGATCTCTTCTAGTACTCTTAATAAAGCTATATATTTTAAATATCTATATATTAAAGCTTTATAGATATTCTCTTATTTTCCTTAGTAATTAATTAAATAGTTTATTAATTATTATAGAATATATTCTATATCTTACCTAAATTAAGCTATAGTTCTCTAAAGAGACGCTTTAATACTATTGTTTCTATACCTAGCTACTTTACTTCTAAGAGCTTAGCTTCTATTATTAATATTATAATTATATCTTATTATAAGGCTTTCTAAGCTATAAGTCTACTAAATAATAATATTATATATCTATTAGAAGATCTTTAAGTTTCTAGATTATTAGTATATAATATATCTAAGATAAGTACTAGTTATATACCTCTAAGCTCTCTCTTATATATAATTTCTAAGAACCTTATCTTAAATAAGTATTAAATATACTAATCTATTATATCTATATATTTATTATTTAGGTTAGTTAAGAAGTATAAAAGCTAGGAAGTAGTAAATATAACATCTAGTTATATTATAATTATTATATAGAGTATTAAACCTACCTTTTTTTAATAGAACTTTATAAATATAGGTTTTACTATTTCTTAATTCTTTTTTAGTTTATATATTAAAAGTAATATACTTAAGTAATCTCTATTAATAAGCTTAAATCGTTTAATAATTTATTTAATATATATATTATAAGAGAGCTATATCTTTTTCTATACTTTATCTTTATAGACTTTTATTCTAAGATACTTTTTTATATTACTAAGTAAGTATAGTTTATATAAAAGCTTTAGTTTATCTATTATAACTCTTACTAGAGATACGTTGTCTTAGTAGTATATTATTTATATATTATTTATATAAAAGATTATAAAAACCTTCTTTAAGAGATCTATATAAATATAAAGCTCTTTTAAATAGAGTATTAAGCTATATTCTTAAAGAGTAGTTATAAAGTATTTAAACTATAAAGCTAGAGAATCTCTTAACTTATAAAGTACTCTATCTAATTTAATATATAGTCTCTCTTATTAATATCTATTTAAAAGTTAGTAAGCTATTAAAGAAGCTCTTATATCTCTTTCTATATTAATAAACGTGTTTATAATATTATATTACTTAATCTCTAGGTTAAATCTAGTAGCTATTACTATAACTATTTAGAATAATCTTACTATAAGCGTAGTAGTATATATTAAAAAGATAGTATCTTCTTATTAGAGATTACTTCTAACTATAAGCTAAGCTTAGTATTAAATTAAATAGTTTATAAAGTTATATTTATATATAAATACCTACTTTAGAGGTAATAGTTTCGTTTTAGCGTTCTATCTTTTAATTATATACTAGTATTTCCTTTTCTCTAGGTTTTTAATTTTAAGCTCTAAATCGTCTTTAAAGTACTTACTAAGTAGATAGTTTATAAGTTCTCTTTATAATTTTAGCTCTTTTAGTAGTTTTAACTAATAAAGGCATAGGTATTTAAGCTTTAGAAGCGTTTCTTCCTCTATTATTACTACTATAATAATATAGTAGATATCTTATAAGTCCTCTCTATTTAATACTATACTCTCTAATAAAAGCTAAAAAGTACTAAAGAAATGATTTAAATATTCTAGAATAGCCTATTAGAGCTCTATTCTAATTAATATAGCTAGTAGAGTAAAGATTATTATATTTTTAGCGTCCTCTTCTCTAAGTTAACCTCTCTTACTCTTTCTTAATATAGGTAGATATACTTTCTTTATATACTCTTACTTTATTTTAAGCTTTTTTAGGTTTTTACTTTCTATATTTATTATTTCTTACTTCTTAGTTAACTTTATATTAGAAGTTTCTAGAACTAGTATATTAAGAGTTCTTTCTTATATACTACTTTATTATTAGAAAGGCCTACTCTCTCTATTTTATTAGAAGATTCTCTTTAGTATTCTATTACTTATTTTAATTAATAGACTACTTAGGCCTTTTATACTTTTAGTATTATTTTATAGTTAAGAGAATCCTATAAGCGCTTATTAGAAGAGTCTTATAGTTTATTAGAAGATTCTTATATTTTACTTATTTTAAGAGCTTATAACCTATTCTAGTATACTTTTAGGTTTAAGTATTATTCTAAGTAATAGAAGTCTAAACTTAGAAGAGATTATATCTTCCTTTTCTAGCTTTACTTCTAAGTTTTAGCTAATTAAAGCTTTACTTAGTATATTAGTAGCTTTAGATAAGATATCTCTTACTAGTTTAGCTCCTAGTTTTAGTTTTCCTATACTCTCTGTTTTATATATACTAATACTTTTAAATAAAGCTTTAACGTCTTATTACTCTTACTTAACTATATACTATACTATTATATAAGTAATTATAATAGGTTATTATTCTACTTTTTTATATTCTAGTATATAAAAGATTTCTTTATTAAATATAACGTTTTAAGTTATAATAACTTAATTAAGTTATAGAACCTAGATATAGTAGATATTTAATAAGATATACTTAACTAAATAACCTATATAAGCTCTAGAATTAACTTTAAAGGCTCTCTTCTTAACTTCTTACTCTCTCTTCTTTTTTAGTAGATAAGCTTTAGATTTATAGATATAGATTCTATTCTAATCTAGTCTAAGGTCTTTTATTACTAAGTTTTTAAACTTTAGATTATATTAGTAGAAATAATTATTAAACTATAATAAAAGTATCTTAATTAGTAACTTAAACTTATTTCTTTAGTTAAGACTTATATTATAGAGCTAGATTCTAGCTATAATCGACTTAGTTTAGAGGCGTTATAGTAAGTTAGTAGTAGATAATATTTTAATTAAGTATATAATTACTTCTTATTCTATTCTCTCTACCTCTCTATTTAGCTTATAAGTATAAGTTAGTATAAGCTCTAGGTCTATTCTAATTTTAGTAGCTTATAAAGTATATTCTAAGACACTATATTATAAGATTACTAATTTATTATTATTATACTTAAGCTTATAAATTAAAAGACTATATTACTATCTAACCTATCTTTTAAAGTTCTTAAGCTTTTTAAATACTATTTCTCTCTTCTTATTTATTATTATAAATCTAAAGAGCTTTCTACTATACTTCTCTTTTATTAAGAGGAGCTATTTAGCTCTATTATATCTAGTTAGGAAGTTAAATAGATTCTATAAGTATTATTAGAATAGTTATATACTCTTATTCTTAGAGATATGTCTTAAAACCACGTTCTAAATATAAGTAATAGTATAGTATAAGTACTTTACTTATTTAATACTTATAATTTTTACGTTCCTTACTAACTAGACTAGAGCTTTAAGAGCTTTCTATTCTAGATATCCTAATCTTCTATGTTAAATTTCTACTAAATCGCTTCTTAGTCTAGTATAGTCTCTTATCTTTCTATAAAAGCGTTTATTAATCTTTTTAGAAAGTATTAAGTATATTAAAGTAAATATAGCTTAAGGGTTTTAGAGCTTAGTATAATTATTAATAAGATTATATTTAAATAAGACTAAGTTTATTATATAAATTAAAGATTTAATAACTATACTATTCTCTATAGGTCTAAAGTATAGTAAATAGTTATACTTATTATACTATATTTTAGATTCCTTAATATATATTTCTAAGATAATATTAGAATAAAAACCCTTAATAATAGTAATATTAGTAAGTGTTAGATCTATAGAGTTATTTCCTTCCTTACTTCTAAGAACGTTCTTTATAACTCTTATTCCTATTCTACTAATTAGAATACTAGTTATTCCTAATTCTACTATATTATTAGAGTACTTAAAGGTTTCTAGAATAAGTATATCCTTACTATTAATAAGATAGACTACTCTATAATTATTAAAGAGTGTTAAATCTATAAAGAAGTATCTAGTATATTTAGCTAAGAAAGTGTAGATTCTCTATTTTAGAGCTTAGTTTATTCTTTCTAGATTAGTTAGAAGCTCTAGAGATAAGATTATAGTACTTATATTCTTAATAAGGTATTTTAATAACTCTTAAGTATTACTAGTAGAGCTTATAAATCCTTTTCTAAACTTAGATTATATTATAAGGAACTTTTTAATTAGTTTCTTTTAGAGGTCTATCTAGAAAGGGGCTCTTAAGTACTATATAATCTCTTTTAACTTCTTATTATCTAGGAGATTATTAAGAGTAGGATTATACTTTCTAATAAGTATAAATTCTAAGGTTTAGTAGTTAATAGGTTTCTAAAAGTATTCTTAACTAGTCTTATATAGATATTTCTTATTATTAGAACCCCTGTTTTAAGCTCTATTCCTAGAATTAGATAAGTTATTGTTTCTATTTCTAAGAATAGAGAATATCTTATTAGCCTTTTTATTAGTCTTTAATATAAGGTGTTTATATAAGATTCTTAAAAACATTTTAATAAGATTATTAAGTAATATAACTCTTTTTTTAAGCTTTATATTATTAATTAACTATATCTTTTAACTTATTACCTAGGTAGAAGTAATTTAATAAACTATATCTAGGAAGTCCTTTACTATAAGTAGACTCTTAATCTTTAAGAGTTAAAAATTTTTTACTTAGTTATAGTAGCGTTTCTAGTTAGAGAACTAGTAATTAGAGTTTATAGACTCTAATTTAGTTTAAGTAAGCGTGTTCTAGTATTTTATATATACTATGTCTTCTACGCTTTCTAATATTAGTACTAGATTACTTTTAAGCTTTTAAATTAGGTCTTAGAGAGCGAATTTCCTAGTATACCTAAGTAAGGATTAGGCTTCTAAGAGTATAGACTTGTTTATAGTACTCTCTACCTAGGAGCTAACTTTATATATCTTATCTTATATAGTATAAAGCTTATTAATTTTAAAAGCGTATCTTTTAATATTATCTCTAAAGTCCTCTTTAACGTTATTAGTTAATACTAGGAGAGGTAGTTCTAGTAGATCTCTTCTTATATATTAAGCTACTAAGAGTATATTCTAGGCTTTATTTATTATAAGCTAGGCTTCTTTAAGTCTAGTATTCTTGTTAAGTATAGTCTATTCGATTATAGGATAGAGTCTTTTAAGCTTATTAGCGTTCTTAGCGTTAAAGCTATTTAGATTAAAGTATTCCTAGACTCTTTCTTAGTAGGTAATATAAAAGAAGCGGTTATACTATATAGGCTACGAGTTTTAGTTAGTAAGGAGGACCTTTTCAGTTAAGAGTAAGCTTACTATTATAAAAGCGGTGCTTTTAAGAAGAAGATAAGAATAGATAAAAAGAAGATAAAGCTAATATAACTAGTGTAGTAGAAGCAGTGTTCTATCTACTAACTAGGCTTATAACTATAGCGATTATAGAAGCTATATCGAGAGTATAGAATAAGTAAAGTGAAGTTAAAGTAGATGCTTAATTCCTAGAACTATAGAGGAGAGTATAAGGCTTTAAATACTATGCTTCTTACTTAAAAGATAGAGATTATTAGGTAATCCTTTATCTAATCTACCTTTGTCTCGTAACATCTACTTATAGAATATAATAGAAGAGAAAGGACGATTATAAAAGAAGGATTAGAGTAGCTAGGAAAGCGAAAAAGAGGGGCTAAGAAGATAGAGGAGAGTAAGGAGTATAGAATAGAAGTAGCTAGGCCGGGAAGAGTATCTACTTCGTACTTCTAAATAAATTATAAAGTAGGTTAGTTTATAAAGAGAGTTTTAGAGAGTATATACTACCTCTATAAGAGAGAGAGGCGCTATAGCACTTCTCTTATAAACTAACCTACTTTATAGTTATACTTCTATAGAATACTATATAAACCTTTCTATTCTCTTCGTTAGATATAGAAAGGAAATTAGCCTTATATAGGATTAGAAGAGATAGACGTATTAAAGGCTAGAGATAGAATATAATAGACTAGAAGCGCTTAAAAGAGAGAATATAATAAGAAAGAATAGCTTTAAAAGTAAGGAAAGGTACGAGTAGAAATCTTTAGAAAGAATAGAAGTGCTAATCCGGCTAGGAAAACAAAAACGCTAACTTAGCGTTCGATTATAATTCTTCGGGAAAGAGTCTAGTACTATTCTAAGATTAGAACTAATCTATTGAATATTCTAGAAGTTGCTAAAGCGTGAGTGGATTCTTTTTACGGAATTTCTTACTATCTTATTACTTATATTAATAGGTTTACTGTTTTCAGATAATCTATAAATAGAAATTTTATTCTTAGTACTAGAAATAAATCTCTATTTAAATTATTTAATAATAATTTATAAATACTTTTATACTATTAGTTTTAAACTAGTAAAGTGTTCTTTACTATTTTAAAATTCTATATAAATCCCTAGTATAATTAATTCTATATAACTACTCTTAGTTACTATAATATCTAGTACTATTTCTATAAACTATTATCTAGATTTTCTCTACTTAGGTATTCTTATATATTAATATACTAAGTTCCTTTTTATCTTTTATAGAGTACTTTTAAAACTCTTTAGTATAGAATTTAGTAGAATGTTATATTCTTTTATAAATACTTAAATAGACGCTTTAATAAAGAAAGACCTCTTATTTATTTTAATTTCTTTAAACTCTTCTTAAGTAGATATATAAACTAAATATCTAGAGACCTTATTAAAAATAGTTAAACCTATAACGTTCTTATTATTCTAGTTACTAGCTAAGTAGAAGCGAGCCTAGGTAAACCTAGATAGTAGTATAAGTTTAGGATTTAGTTTTTATATATATAGATTTATAATACTACTAACTAATATTTAAGTAGATATAAATAGTAAAGAGCTAAGATAGTATAAGTATATATATAAGAAGATAGTAAGGTACTACTAATATATATAACCTAATTTATCTACTTAACTTAAACTCTATATTATTATTATCTAAAGCTCTTAACTAAATTACTTATATAGATTAGAATTTAAAGTATTTATCTAGCTATCTAACTATATAAAAGAGTAATAGAACTTAATAATTTATTAATATAATATTCTATTACTACTAAATATTTCTACTTACTCTCTAATAAGTTTTATATATTAGGTTTCCTTAGTAAACTTTAGAATCTACTTTATCTCTCTAATATCTAGTTTTTTAGTCTTAAGTTTTTTAGCCTAGAAAGGAGAAAATAAGCAGTTTTAAGTTTATAGTCTATATAATTTTAACGTTGTATATAAAGTTATTATATCCTACTTAGTTATAGCCTCTTATTAGTAATCACTAGTGTAAGGCTTTTAACTAAGAATAGGCATGATTAAAAGCTTCTAAGTACTCGTCAAGTCGTAGTCCTCAGACGCGACCGCATAAGCCTCTTTAATATTGCTAAACTCTTCGCTCCTATGAAATCGGACTACTAGAGTGTGTCCTTCTTCAAAGTTGTATGCCATTTCTTTGTAGATGTCCTTCAAATGTTTAAGCGCCGGTTGCGTTCATTCCTCCCACGCTGGCATGTTAATGGTTACAATTATACATGTCCTTGCAGAATATCCGCTGGGTACAATCCACCACTTTCTGTCCTGCCGTAGTCTGGGGAAGCAGCGGGGATATATGTTTCCTGGGAGGGCGTTCGGCCAGATGTAGCTGAGTATCGGGAGGAGAGCGATTGTGTTGAAAAGGGCCAGGTCTCGATGGCTAATCGACGTGTCCATAGACTCCCCCGTGTAAACTCGCGTATATGCTGGGGGCTCCATTCCGATGGTTCCCTTTTAGTATCGTTGGTTGTCTTCTGTAATCTTTGTCATTTGAATGCTCTTATCCGCGTGCTTAATGCCCACCTTCAATTGTCTTTGTTGCGCAATCTCTAGAAGTCCAATTTTTGAATGCCATTGAGGCCTTGGATGTTTTGCGTGTAGCCTCAGAAATATCCGATGCCGCGAAGTCGTCTATGTCGTACTCCCCATGCTGTCGTTCCAGTGGTAGTCATGGCGCTAAGACGAGGGGATCGAAACTTCATGCGCAGCGAAAGTAATGCTTAGATTAGATTAGATTAATGGCCTATGATTAATCTAATCATTGATTAATGAGGTGTTAATCATAATTCCTTATTAATTTATTAATAATTGATTAATTGATTAATATACCACGTGACCGGTCCGGGGGTCTCGGAGCACGGACCGAGTGCTCGGAGTGGCGTCGGAGTGGCGTTTCGGTATGCCGGGAGCTTAAGCGAGACCTTCTAAGCAGCCTTTTTACTACGTAACTTCTTCCCTTGATAATTTAGCTATTAATTATTTACTAAGAAATATATACTACTAATATATATAATTACTAGCTTAAAGAGCTAGGGCTTCTATATAGAAGAAGAGGCAGAGGAAGAGAAGAAGGAAAGATTAAAGAAGAAGAAAGAGAAGAAGAAGAATAGAAAGAAAGTGCCTAAGTTTAAGAATAACTACTTTATTATTAATTAGTATATATGTATTATAATAATATAATTAATTAGATTAATCTAATTAATTATAATTAATCAAAACCTATTATTCTAATCTAATTAAGAAACCTATTAATTAATTAATTTGTTCTTACGCTAAGTACTATTCTTATGACGGTTTCAGACCTGTCACGTGATTCCTCACCGCCTGGCAGAATCCTGTATATTAGCATCGTTTAGAACTGTCTTCGCTCTTTACCTTTAGTTTTCGTATTAATAACTACGAATAGACTACTTCTCTACTCTACTCCTATCTTATTATTATATTAAACTAAAGGTTACCTTTCTTATTCTATAAAGAATTTAAAATATATTAGGCTCTTAACCTTACTTCTATTCTAGCCTCTCTACTACTAACTCTATAACTCCCTTTTTTTGAATAGCTTCTAGATACCTATATATACGCTCTAGAACTCCCTTTTCGAACGGCTCCTAGATAACTACGTATATACTCTACGACTCTACGGCTTCGGTTCTCTTTATAATACTAAACCCCTTTAAATAGCTTTCTAGATCTCTTACTAGTAACTCTTAAATCAATACTAAGCTTAAGACTCTCTCTCTAGTATCTTCAGATCCCTCTCTCTAGCGTCTACGAACTCTCTCTCTCTCTCTTTAAATAGCTAGTATCTAACTATAAACCGATAATAGACTCTAATATTATATAGAAAGGGTTTATAGTAAATTAAGGAATCAGCTTATTAAGTAAGAGAGAGGCATATATATATATGCCTTCTCTCGTGCCGAGTAACCTCTATTCTACTAATAATACTTCCTATCGCTTTTGACGTCTTATTTAGTATTAAGCTCTTTTTCAACTCTACTCTCGTACCTCTTCGCGATACGCTCGCTAGGATTAGTTAGTACTTTTTTAGCCTCTTAAATAAGTATAATAGCTGATAGTACTTACTCTTTTCACTCTTATATTAGTAAGATACTCAGAGAGCCTCTTAATTAGCTTAAAAAGAAGGTATATAAGAGAGTATAGAGTGAGATACTAGAAGCTAGCTAGTAAATATAGAAATTCTCAAAATAGCCTCAAATACGTATATATAACGAAAAGCGATAAATACTAGGTATATAACTTTAGCTCTCTTATTAAAAAGAAATATTAATACGCTTACGTAATCGACGCTTCGATAAGATAGCTTATCTAGCTTATTATTAGTTATTCTAAGCCTTCTATCGATAAGAAGAAGCCTCTCTACGCTCTAATAAGAGTAGCCTTTTAAGTAGACCTTCTTACTTTCAGCTATATTATTTTCTAATAACTCTCGAAGCCTTCTCCTCCTCCTCCTCCTAATATTACAAAAGCTCTTAAAGCCTATACTTTAGTAATCGACAAAGTTATAGAAGTATATACTAGTTACTTAGTAGATTATATAGATTAGTATTAGAGAGCAAATATAGAGAGTTTTAGATAACTTAGTATATAGCTAGCACCTTACTACTCTTATAGAGCTAGTATCTCACTACTCTTATAGAGCTAGCATCTTATAACTGCCTTAGTAGAAGGAAGAGTAAGAGTATAGGCTAGGACTAGCAGATATATAGATAGACAAGTATACTAGTTTTTAGAGCTATAGAGCTCGAGAGCGAGCTCTACTAAAGAGAGAGAAATATAACGGTTTCAAACCTATTACGTAACTCCTTACTACCTAGTAGAATCCTATATATTAGCATCGTTTAGAACTATCTTCGCTCTTTACCTTTAGTTTTCGTATTAATAACTACGAATAGACTACTTCTCTACTCTACTCCTATCTTATTATTACAATTCTCTTCTAATTCTTTTTGCTATTTATATAACTTTCTTTATTTATTAATCTTTTTAAAATTAAGTAAAAGAAGTAAATTACTCTAAAAGCTTACTAGTACTATCTCTCTTAGACTTCTTCTTCACTTTAGTACGCTTCTTCTAGTATAATTTATTTACTATTATTTCTTAGAATAGATAGAAGAAATAGAATAATCTAGATTACTTACTAGTACTTCCTCTTTAAAACTTATTTTTTCTTCTTAGAAAGCTTTTTCTAACTTTATCTAGTAATTAGTCTTTGTTAAAATAGATAGAATATTTAACGTAATTAAAATAACTTACTAGTACTACTTTTTTAAGATATCTTCTCTTTCTTTTACTAATCTTTTATTATCTTTCTATATTTATTAAGTTTCTCTAACTAAATAGAAGAATTCAGTTATACTAAAAGACTTACTACTAGTATTTCTTTAAAATATTTTAATACTTTTTACTTACTCTTTTCTATAATAATTTATTAACTACTACTCTTTATATTAAATAGAAGAAAAAGAATAATATAAAGACTTAGTTTACTAGTACTATTTTCTTTTTTCTCTTTAGTAAGCTTATTCTAGTTTAATTACTTAGTTTTTCTTATTTAAACTAAAAAGAAGAAGTAAAATAATTATATTTAAATTACTAGTAGTAGCTTCTCTAGACCTCTTCTCTCTTATTTCTAAGATCTTTTTAATAACTATTTCTTTATTAAACTTAGTTAAAGATAGAGAAAATAATATAATCACTCTAAGAAGATAGAAAAACACTTTCTTTTAACTAAAATATATAATAGAGAACTTAAAACAGTCTTACTAATTATAAGTTTTTAATTATAAATTACTAGATAATTTGCTCTATATACTAGTTTTCTAGTGTTCTAGCTAAACTCTAGACGTCTTTTCTATTCTAATTTCTACTTTTTCCTACTTCTAATATATTATTCTAGCTACTTTTTTCTCTTCTTATTTATTAGTATAACTTAGTATTTATAAAAGTAGTATAAAGAGAGTATAGTATTATTTATATATACTAAGTAAAGCTAGCTACTATATATACTTAACTAGATCTTAAGTTAAAGATTATATATATTTACTTCTTAAATCTACTAATATTATCTATTACTCTTTTAATAAAGATAGAACTAGAAGAAAAAATATTAAAATAAGAGAAAAGTAAGAAAAATGAAGGAAAAGGAGAGATTAGACTCTTATAATTACTATATTACTTTTACTTAAAAGAGTTATACGCTTATAAGTGAGAGTACTCTATTATATAGAGGTTACTATAGTACATAGGAAAAGGTAAGAAGAACTACTACGGAGAGTGTGTAAGTACTTATTTCCAACGAAGTATTACTAGAATATAACAAAATTACTGTCATAATAAAATACCTACAGTCTTCATTCTCAAGACCAACCTACGAAAAGAAATTCCTTTCTCGATTTTCAATTCCTCGCCCGTTTCTTTGTTTAATTTCTAAACAGGATACAAATCCCCTAGAAAAACAACACAATAAGTTAGATTCCCTAAGAAATTACCCATTGAGAACAGCTAGAGAATAGAATTGATAGTTGCTCCTTTTGTGCATTGCCAGGCCTGCCTAGTGAAGTTATCTAGCTACGAATTCATATTCTAGCTCCATACCCACTAGCACTTGTCTGTAAGGGAACGCAGTTCCATTTAGATCCTTGACGATGCGAAAAGGTAATAATTACAACTTAATCAGAGGGACTGAATGGAAGAAAGGAGGAATGAATAAAGTTTGGACGGTTACTTAGACAAGATAGTTCTCAAGTAAAATAGGGAATTTACTGTCGAAACCTCATTTATCTCCGACAACTACATTCTCATCCTTTTCAGTACAAGAACAAAACCAGGACAGTTTAACACGCCACACCCTAAGCTGTAACCAAGTAGCAGAATTGATAGATAAGGGGAAAGCAAATCAAAAAAAAAAAAATACTGAGCCTAGAAAGATAGCAGCCGTGTCCACCGTTCAAGATAAATCAGAGCAGCCATTTTATTACATTCTTCTTTAGAAAAAGTAGATTTTACCGATTCTAGGTTGCCTGGGAATAGAGAGTTGGCTATTTGTAAATAGCCTATGAATAGACACCGTCAACTTGTGCTTTTTACAGGTTACCTATGAATAGTATACAAAAAATCACCTAGTAAACTTGAGTCAACCTATACCTACTCATCACGAAGTGCCTTCTCAAACTTAAAGTAATTTAAGTAAATAACACCACTTTTTTGAATCTATGTATTTTATTTCCAATCTCGACCTAACGTTCCCCTATTCCTAATACCTAATGATTTAAAAAAAGAGATTCCTTATCTATAAAGATATAACTCAAATCTAAAATCTAAAAACAAACTCTAAAAATAAACTCTAAAAACTTTACCTAACCTCGAGGCTTTCTTTTTTTATGATCAGCGTAATCACAAAATCATCTGCTACTCACAACTACTCGAGTAGTACTTAAGAGTAGTAGTGTAGAGTATAAGTAGCAGGTTGGCTGAGTAGAGTAGAGTAGTAACTTAGGACTACTTGAGTAGTCTTAAGTAGTCTTAGTAATATTTAGATATTTATATTTATAAGGCTTATAGAGCTTATTCTTCGTATTATTAGTAGTTTTCTAATAAAAATACCTTTTTATAATTAAATCCCTAATCTATTAAGACGAACATTGAAGACGTTATATAGTAGATAGAGTAGTAAAAAGATTTCGCTTAAGCCACTAGAAGCGAGGCGCTACCTCGATACTACTCTATTAATCTAGACTAGCTTAGGCCAGCGTAGCCCGCGCTACTCTACTACTTGCTAGTACTACTTAAGTAGTAATAAGTAGAGTAGAGTAGTACTTAAAATCCCTTGAGTAGAGTCGAGTAGGGGTCACTACTCTACTCTACTCTACTTGTTTAATACGCTGTTTGTAATCTATATATGCGATAAATGACACCTCGAAACAAAGTAGCAGAAAACAATCATTTGTCCCAATCGAAATCCAGTAACCATCTTCCGTTCGTTCATTCGTTTTGTTCCAGTTTTGGAGTCTAATTTTCGTTCCAGTGTCGCTAAAAGAAAAAACGGTAAGAACTTTCCAACTTAAACCTATTAAAATACCCTCTAGCTCTAAGTAATAACACAGCTTTATTTTGAAATTCTATCTTCTCTTCAAAAACAAGCGATGATTGAACATTGTTATAGTAGCACCCTTATTATTATTAAAACTGTCTATTATCTTATCTAGTTCATATATATTTAATAATTGAACGTACTAACTGCGATACTTGTGATGGAATATTTCCTCTCAAGTGATATTGTCGTAAAATACTTCAAAGTTCAAAATTGTGTTTCTGTTTTGTAGATGTGACAAGTCTAATAGTTGAACACACTGTTAGCAGTCGTTAAGATAGAGTATTTCCAAATGGTCTCCAAATCCCATGTAGCTTTATGACTGTCGGAATTTTCAAAGCAGTATTAACTCTCAACTGGTACTTTAAAACAACGCCTTCAACACTTTTGTGTAGTAACCTGATAAGCTAGGGTGTTCTCGCTAAAAGAAAATTGTCCCTACTACTTAAGCAATAATGAGCAGAATCCTTCCCAAAGAAGACACAAACACTCCTGAGGCTTTTCTAGTACAGGTTTAGCGGAGATTTGGTCATCAACAAGCTTAGATGCATGTTTCGAAGTTCAAGTCCACTAGTATTCATTCACGAAAGCCCACAGAAGAAGCTCAAATAAGAAAACCCCCATTTAATTCAATCTCTCTCAATTTCTATTCCATTCCAAACCCCCTAAACAAAGTTGACTCCCCGTGCCCAAACATCCTAAAAGAAAACTCCTCATCTGTAAAGATATAACTCAATATAAAAACGCTTTCCCTAGCCTCGCGGCCTTTTATTCTTATTTTTTCTGTCTGTATGCATCCATGCCGATAAAGAAAATACCCAAACCAAAAAGCAAACCAAACAAACCCCAATTCCCATTCGCGCGAGCGATTTTTGCGATTTTTCGTGACTCCAATTTTTCGTCCCAGTATTGACAAAAGAAAAAATATAAGGCGACTTCCCAGAAACAATTTTCACGCCATGGTCCATATCCCAGCCCGAAAAAATCTACTCCCAAGCAAATCCCTCAAAAACCGTCTCCCCAACCGCGCAAGCCCTCGCAAAAGCCGGCGCCCAAAGATCAAGCCTATACAAACCCCAGCTCCACCCTCCCTCCTTCATCTCCCCCACAGTCTTCTTATCCATCCAAACCTTGACCCCCAAACTATCTGCTCTCTTATCCAATTCAAAAGTAGAGTAAACCACACATCCCTTCTCCCGAAATCGCTCATGGTCCTTACTCGCGAAATCGGTATCAACCTCTCCCCACGAAGGATCAAGAAGCTGGCGTATATTCCGAGCATGTGCTTGGCCACCTGCGAAACCCGAGGAACGGAGATATTCTTGTGACCAGAAGATTAAGAGGAGGTGTGCGGATCCGGAACCAGGATCGTGGGTGGAGAGTGTCGAGACGGTCATTTTGAATGTGTATTTTCGGATGGAAGACGAGGAGGGGAGGAGAGGGGCGGTGACTTGGAAAGGAAGGAGGGGCTGGAAGACTTTTGCGAGCACCAAGAGTTCGGCGGAAAATGGTTTGGTACAGAGTTTCTTTTCGGAGTGTTCGCGTTTGATGGCTTGGATTGAGGTAGGTGATGCGCGGGGTGGACGGCAGGTGGTGATGACTTTGTTTTCTAAGATGTTGGATAGAGCTTCTGAGAGCCAGTGACTTGGATAACCGAGCTTTCGAAGTTGGACAAGGAGATGGAAGAATGTGGTGATATTCAATGGCGAGAAAATCATCCCCTGAACAAAGGAAACATCCACGTTGAACGGTAATACCATCCTAAAGAAAAGAGCATAGATCCATTTCATGAAACCCTTCTTTTGGAGTAAACGAGAGAAGGGTTGGGGCTTATAACCCAGGTACGAGTAAGCAACATAACTTGCCATGGGCATTGAATGCATGTAGGGAGCTAACATGGGAGACTCTTCTTCTTTGTCGACGATAGATACATTCGTGAGTTGAAAAAGCTGTTTTTCGTCCGTGATGCATTGATATTCGGCCAAGAATGAGTTAACTGATTTCCAAGCTCCGGCGTTTCGGAGACAGGTGGATAGAAGAATTGAGACAGGGGCGTCAGCTAGAATAGGGGCAAAGTGGAGACAAGTCGAGAGGTTGCCGTTTAAGTAGTCTCTGTTAATATTGTTAGCACGCGGAACTCGAAAATAGGGCCAAGTGGCGACGAACGGCACATTACTCAAATGAATGCGATTGAAAGAAGTAGGGAAATGCTCAGGTCTGGCTTCGGAGTTTGAGACTTCCTCATTTTCATCCTTCGACTCCCCAGAAGTAGGAAAAAGACCGAAACGAAGTTGTTCAGCAACATCAACACAATCCCCAAGGATAACCTCCACCTCCAATCTTCCCTCCAAAACAACCAAAGCATTTGCCATCTCGCGGAAGAAAGGAACCATATAATCATACAACTTCTCCGGGTTCTTCGCAACCAAAACTTCATCCGTAAACCTCTCCGCAGCCTCATAAGGATCATGGCCGAAATCAAGATGTTCCTTGTTCTGCAAGTCCCGATACCAATCTTCATCCATGAGTGTGGTATTGATTTCCCAATGCTTGCAGATATGGTCGCGGAATCGAGGGGCATTGGCTCTTGGTCTCGATTGGTATTTTTGTAAAAGCTCGAGCATTGCCGAATCGTACTTTTCGAGGAGTGAAGTTGGTGCTTGAAGCACCAGGGTTGCAAGGTAAAGTTCTCGCTCTGCCTTGCATTTTCGTGTTACTTCGAGACCGTTTTCTACCATCTCGGCCATGCCGCTAACTTGTCGAGTACCCATTTGAATCACCTTTTTGGCAGGGATGAGAGTTTGTGCTGATCCTTTCCATGAGACCAAAACTTTGATGTATTCCGAGAATTGTTGTCTGTTCAGACGGAACACTTTGGATGGCTGATTTCCAGACTTGAGGGCGACTAAAGCTCTGTCGATAGTTTGTTGCATTCTTTCGAAAACGAATCGAGGCATCATAACGGCAATGTAGATGAAATAAATCGTAGTCATGACCTCCGTGTAATCCTCGCTTTTCGGATCCAGCTGTGAGAGATCTTCGAGGAGCATGAAAATGACAAGATCTCTGGCAAGAGCCGTCTTGTTGATGTCGTTGATCGTAATATGATATTTTTTGGTCCTCGTCTGCTCACATTCCGCAATGCCGATAATCGTTCGCAGCATATTCCTGGCATCGCCAATTCCCACAAAGAGGAAAGAAACCAATTCTCTTCTCGCAGCAGCCTTCTCGTCAACGGGTACCCCAGAGTCTTCGCTCTTTCTCTTTTCCTCGTCTCTCGCTTCGGCTGCCCATCTTGTCAAGAATTTGTCGGTCGGAGCATCATACAAACAGAAAGCTTTATCATGTCCAACATGAAAATACTCGAATCCAGAATTGCTGTTACACGTATTAGCCCCTCCAGCCTCCTGTCCCCTAAGGATCAATAAAAACTCACATTGTTGGTCGATACCGTCCAACCTCCTTCAAAATTTTCATCCTAATTCTCTTCTCCTCGACTTCCGCAACATTCTTGACAAGCATCTTCGCCTTGTGAACCCTCGCCTCTAACTTCTTCACCTGGTTCATCTGCGCCATCAAACTCACAGCATCGCAGTCGTCATTTTTCTTATGCAATGCCAGAGCTCTCTCGGCGAAAGAAATACAAGATTCATACTTGCCAATCTCGAAGATCGCAGCAGAGATATTTCCCAATGGTGCTGGATCTTGTGGTGCGATCTTGGCTGCCTGTCGATACTTTGGAATTGCTGTTTGGAGGTCAATTGAGTGAATGAATAGATAGAAAGCACGATTAGAATCATACCTTGGAGGAGATTTCCAACTTTGTACAATGCGTTCCCTTCCTCCCTTAATTTCCTCGATTCTTCTTGAGAAGTCATTTTGATGAATGGACGGATGGATGGGTTAGATGATACGAGGTAGCCTGATGCCAGGCGGTGTACTGAAAAAGAAAGCAAATCTAGAAAAATGAGGGAGCGACCGGCCCTCCGTTACTAAACTCAATTACACGTTCACTCAGTACTCACAAAGAACCACAACAAGAAAAAGATGAAGAAGAAAGGGAGAACCACCTTTCCCTCAATGATCGAAGAAAGTTTGGAGTGATGTAGAAACCTTTAAAACTCTCACCCTCCATCCCAACCCCGAAACAAGGCTGGCCCAACTTGCGGTGAACCCAGATTAGCGGGCTCGAGACGGGTTCCTACTCGCGTGTCACCCATCCTTGTTCCTAGCACCCAACGGTAACTCACCTGCAGGAGAAAAGAAAACTGGGACTTGGCTGACCTGTGTCGTTGTACACCATAGAATCTGGGTGGAATTTTCTACACCGTCCCAAGCAGAGGCAACCCAAGAAGCGTCGTTGGGGCATACACCATACACGTTGAGGTGGTACCTAGCTGTACCTACCTAGCCTACGGTACCCTTTACCAAACTTCCCCAATTACCCCTGACCAATGCTCCATGCCTTCTCTGCACACCGAAAGATGGACGCAGCATACACCGACATCCCCCAAAATAGTACTCCGTACACCTATGCAGATCCACTAAAAGGGTGATCAACCCCTCCCAAAACAGCCTCAATTCATTACTTCAGATCCAGGTACGGTCGATATTTGGTATTCAATTCATTCCTCCATCTTGACATCTCCATCCGTCGGATTCTTGCCGAGGTTCTTGAGTAGATAGCTTCGTTTGAAATACTCATTGGGGTGAACAATGGTTTCGAGTTGTGCAGCCCCCCACGTCCCGTCATCCCTCACCTTCTTGATCTCCTGCTTATGAGCGTACTCAAAAACCCTATGGAAAATGTTAGTCCACGTCATGGCATGATCTTTCGTCCCAGACATCGAAGGGTCCGAAATTTCCATCATTGTGACAATACCATCAACCACGCGGGAAGGAAAAAATACGGAAGAGCAAAAAACATACCTATTACAAGCCAAATGAAACTTCTGCTTCTCCTTATCCTCCTTTACCCCTCTCAAAACCTCCTGATCTTTGACCCCAACCTGCTGCAACAACGCAGTCAAATTATCAATACTGAAATGTCGGTATGGACATCCATGCGCCTCACCCGGTCCAGGCGGGTGCTCGGTCAAAATCTTCTGACACGAGAAGGGACTATATCCTGTACCCCTCCGATTCGAATCGCCACCCACATCTCCGTACGCGTGTCGTACATTATATCTGTATTCCTTATTGAAAGTATCGTCTGTGATCTTGCTGAACATGGAACGCCAGAAAACTAGACATTCCTCGAGATTCAGTCCGATGCCCTTTAGGAATAGAGTGTATTGCAGGCGACCGTAATGTTTGAGATGTGCGTCGCGTCGAAAGGAGCGGTGGAGGTTCTGCATGCAGAGAGGGAAAGAGGAGGAGAGTGATTCGATGTTTCGCGCGGAGATGTCGGCACCGGGTAGTGCGTTGCTCGAGCTCGAATAATTGGCATCTGGAGTGGTGAAGTTTTGGGAGAGGTGGGTAAGTATGGGCGTCAATCGATCATCTTCATCAAGCCGCGGCAGCGCTCTCGATGTAACCTCCAAAGCCTTCTCCAACTTCCCCGTAAAATCCGCGACAACCATAGAAAGTTGTTCCTTTGCAGGAACATATGCCTTCCCCGCTTTCAAGAAAACCCTCCTATGCTCCACCAACTCAGGAACCCTTTCCCAATCAACCTTGAAATAACTCTCGTCCTTGATCAATTTAGGATATCCCCCACCAGCAGCCCTCAATTCCTCGGCATATTGTATCTTCTCATCCTCTCCCACATTCTCCCAATCCAAGTTCAGAGTCTCCACAAAGGCCTGTCGATCCTTTGTAACATCATCCTGGAATCGTATTCGAAATAACATCGTCTCGACCCTCGCAAATCGTCTGCGTAAATCCTCCGTGGAAGAAAACGCAAGCCGTAAAATAAAATGACTATAATGATCCTTCTGCCTCTCCAATTGTAGCGCCGAAGACCCAGATGTCGAAGAGGAAAGAGGAAGGTATTTATCGAGTAGAGGTTTCATATGCGTCGCCGTCTCAGCAGGAGACTTATTTCGAAAAGAACAAGCCTCCAACTCCGCAAGAACTGCACAAAAACAATTAGCATTCACCCTTCCCCTTCCCCTTCCCCTAACCTTAAGCACTCCGCAGAAACATACCTCTCAGCCGATCAATAGCCCATTGCTCAAATTGTTCCAAAGTAATATCCGCCGTAGGAGGCGTAACATAGAAATTCAACCTATGTTTGTACTCGACATTCTGGTACGCAGGCGCAGAAGCGAATTGTTTTTTGCGATAATCAAGGTTCGCCCTCCTCTTCGCATCGACTCTTGAGAATTCTTGACGACTCATTTTTGGTGGTGTTGCTGTGTGTTGCTTGCGAGGGGAAGGAAGTGGTGGTTGAAGTTCTGAAGGACGCGTTCGGAGTGACGCGACGCGCTGAAAATCAATTTGACCCCTGAACGCTTTTTGGGAAGCGTGTGCTCGCGGACTTCTGAATACAAAGAAGGAAGTTTTTTATTTATTTATATATTTATCAAGTCTTTTTAGCCGCTAGTAGAGGCATCTATATAGACGTATATCTTTATAGAGTTTCTATCTAAAGAAGCTAGCTTAGTCTCTTCTCTATTCTCTTAGTTTTATTACTATTTTAGAATTTTAATTATTCTTATAAATAACTAGCTTAATATTTTATAATAGCTCTTTTAAGAGCTTAGTTAGCTTCTTATATACGAGACGATTCGCTGATTTTAGTATAAGCCTAAGTATCTAAAATATTATAATAGCCTACTATTCTATATAGCTAAGATTATATATTATCTACTATATATATATAGTTTTAGTAGTTATTATTTTATATTATCTAATTTAGTAAGGTTTTAAGTTTAGCTTTTAGACAGCTTTTAGACTTTTTTATATTATTTAAACTCTTTTTATATTAGCTAAACTTCTTATATATTATTAGTATATATTTAAGAGTAAATAGCGATTTAGATTAGTATACGTAGGTATACGTAGCTCTCGCTTAAGAGCTACTTAAGTAGGCATTATAGCTAGCTTTACTCGGTATATATAAACGATAATATAACTCTTTTTATATTACTTTTATAACTATAAGTTATACTAATACTAATTAGTAGACGTATAGATTAGATACTTAGTTACTTTATATATTTCTACTATAGATATGCTTATATAAAAGTAAACTTAATATTACTAGTAGACTCTCTTTCTCTGATCGTAACTCCTTCTACTATTTTATAACTTTGATAATATACTATAAACGCTTCTTAAGATAGAAAGCGCTAATTACAAATACTAACCTTCTTTTATCTACCGAGACAATTTATACTCTCTAAGATACTTATTTACTTGAAACCTGATATCTCTTTTACTTATAATCTACCGAGTAAAGTATAAACGGACTTTTGATAATATCTAAATTTAATTTAAGTAATAATAATATTAATAATATCTATAATATAACAGATAAACTAGTACTAATTCCAACGACTTTAGAGGCTTTAACTTTAGTACTAAAATAAGCTCTAAAGCTAGTACTAAAGCTAAAGTTAATATAAATAGAAGAGACGATTTTTATAACTAAATAAGAAGAGAAGTATACTAAAGAAGAGAACGAAGACCTTCTTCTTTAGAATAAATTTTAAGTAGACTTTAAAAAATAGAATTAAGATAAATTTACTAAAATCTACTAATCTACTACTATTAAGTTATAACGAATACTTTATAGAAGAGGTATATAGGTTAAGATAGATAGATATAAGATACTTATATTTTAAGTACTATATAATACTACTACTAAGGTTAATTAAACTAAGTAGTTAGATAAAGAATTAAAAGATATAGTATTAAAAGGAGCTAGTATTAAAGAATTTAGATCCTGTTATAAATATATAGTAGAATACGTTAAAAGATAATAAAAGCTATAGTAATAATATCTATAACCTTTATAACCTTTATAACCTCTATAATAATAACCTCTAGTTGAAAATATTACTTAAAATACCTAATCTAAGACAAAGGCTAAAGATGAAGCTTTATAAGCCTCTACTTTATAATAATTATTTTCTATATAATAATAATAATAACTGATATCTTTAATAACTTTAATTCTATTAACTAAAAGAAGAGATTTTAACGATCTTATATAACCTTTAATCTAACTTCTAGGTCTACTAAAAGATAACTATACTTCTTTCTTTATATTATACTAATTTAATAATAATACTATTACTAATAACTTTGATAATACTTCTAAATATCTAGAATATAATTAGTAATAGAATAATCCTAGTAGAAGACTACTAATATAGATAAATATAGTATATTTTAAACTAGAATTAACTTCTTAAAGTTTAAAAGGTTAAGACTACTCTTATATATTAGATACTCTTATAAAAGTATATAAGGATAATTAAAAGTATAGTAGAAAAGAAGATAACTTTATAATTAAAATTATAATATTTAAGAATATATATAAGAGAAGTAGAGTATTACTAGTGATTTATTCTCTTACCTTCTTTACTATATTAAAAGGTAACACTTTAAATTACTTTTATACTATACTTTTTATAAAAAACAATAATTAATCTTTTAAAGTTTTATTTATATCTATATAATAATACTTTAAAGATAAACTTTATAAAAGAGGCTAATTATCTAAGTAGAATAATATCGATTTATAAGAGATAATTTAAGTATCTAGAGTATTAATATTATAGTCTTTTAAGAATATGTTATTAAAACTTAATTTACTAAGATTTTCCCTTCTTATAGACTTTTATACTAATAGTTAGTTTTTAAATAAGCTAATTTTAGTATATAAAAAGGTCCTAGATTATATTATTATAATATTAACCTTACCTCGAGATCTGTTGATTTCTAATACTATTACTCTTCTATAAAGTTCAATCTAATTCTATATAAAAGTCTATTTAGAGATAGTTATAAATAAAACTATAATAACTAAAAAGCACTTCTATAAAAGTAGATAATATAGTAGTATAAATAAATTTAGTAGTATAGATTAATATAAGAAAAAGAGGATATATTATATATATAGAAAAGACAACTATTTATTTTAAGATTATAGTTAAGAAGAGTAGAACTATTACTTTACTAAATAGACTAATAAGAATTCTAAATACTTTAAAGATAAGTAAGAAGAGTATACTAGAAAGGTATATAATATAAATATAGTATATACTTAGAGTACTTAGAAAGAAGAGATATTAGAGACACTTTATACTATTACTCTATTAAAAGAAGATAGTTACTTATTAGATACTAGTTTAGATAAAGAAGTTATCTATTATAATATTACTTTTATAAGATTTATTAACAATTTAAATACTAAATAACTTACTATAAATTTAATAAGTTTAGTATAAAGATATACTATTAATAGATATATCTTATAAAACTTAAATAATCTAAATAATACTTTTAATATTATATATGAATTTATAAAAGAAGTATTTATAATAATAGCTAAAAGATATATAAAAGAGAACTTCTTTAGTATAATAATTAATACTAGAGTAGCTTAAAAGTTAAGTATAGAATATAACTAATATCTTATATATATTAGACTTATTAAAAGTATTTTAATTAATAAAAGTATAAAAGGTTAATTTAATATCTAGTTTAATAAAAGATATACTCTATTTTTAGAATTAATAATAATTAATATACTAATCAGAAAAGCTAAATTCTATATAGTATAATCTAATACCTTTTTTATCCTTTATATTAATAATATAGATAACTTAAATATTACTTTAAATAATCTTTAAAATATACTTATCTAAAAGAATAAGAAAGAGATAGAAGTTAAAAGGTTTTTTATTATATAATAATTTAGATACTCTTTTCTACTCTAGAATAAGGTTATATATAACTTTATATAGAAGTACTTGATATTTCTTATAGATATTAATATTTAATAACTTTATAGATGATTTAGCTACTTATTAGTACTAAGATTATAATATATACTAGAAAGAGCTAGGTATTATATTAACTAAGATATCTTTTAATATCTTACTAAATTTTACAAATACTATTAAAAACATAGAAGTTTACCTAGCTAATTTAAGTTTACTTTTTATAATAACTTTAAATTTAATTATAGTATTTTAATTAATACTTTCTTTTTTAATAAGTAAGTAGTCTTATACTATATAGATAAAGTAATAAGGTATTAAGTAGGCAACTTTTTACTAGATATAAAAGCGACGACTATATAAGAGGTTTTCTAAAAATATTAGATTAATATATATCTTAAACCTCTTAATTATATTATTATAGATACTAGAATAAACTTTATTAGAAAGGACTTCGTATACTCTACTACTAGAATAGATACTATAGTAAAAACTATACTAGTTAAGGTATATAATTTAATTAGTATAATAGAATATTATTATAAACTAATTCAACGAGTATATAATATTATATATAAATAAGAGCTATATCTCTTATAAAGTTTAGTACTTTAAATAGCTTTTAAAGTAATTAATAATATAGTAGGCCTAAATAGACTAGTCTCTACTCTATTAATATATAGAGTATATACTTAAATAACTATAACTAATATATTTTCATAACTAATTTCTATAAGGTCTAAGACTTATAAAAAGGCTACTTAAAAGGTATAAAAGTAGATTATATCTTATTAAGTTAAAGAAGCTCTTAATATATAAAATAGATCGATTAACTAAGTTAAGAACTTACTCTTAAATTTAAACGTTTTAGTATAGAGAGAGTATATAAAGTCTTAGATAAGACCTTTTATCTTTTAAAGAATTAAGAATAAGAACTATATTATAGTACTACTAAGTAGTCTTATAAAGTTTTAATTTATAATTATAAAGCTATACTTTATTAAAACTTCTAAAACTTCTAGAATAATACTAATAACTAAGGAAGTTTCTAGTATAGCACTGTCTAAAATAACATTATAACTCTATAAAAAAGGAAGAACTTTTACGTAATAGAGTAAATAAGATGTTAAATAACATTTACCTTCCTTTTAATACTAACTTCGATAGTTATAAATCTGTTAAAATACTAATATTCTAGAAACTATACTAGAACCTCTCTAAAAGCGTAGACGTAGATAGTCTTAAAAGTATCTAAGACCTCTAAATAGGTCTTTTAAAGTATTATTCTAATAGTTAGACACTTTTATAGACGATTTCAACTATATTACTCTTAAAGATATTAGAACTTTTCTTACTAATTTAAGTAAATCTTATAATATTAAAGTATTTATAGCTGATAATAGTATAGTATATATTAAATTATAATAAAAGAAGATTAATAGATTAACTAATTAAGGTGTTTTTAAGATTATTACCTAGAAGGAGTTACCTCTTAATACTAGAATATTTAGATTACGCTTTATAAATAATATTAAATTTAAAGATATAGTACTTACTTTTACAAAGTTAAGATTAGTTATCTAAGTATATAATAATACTAGGAAGTTACTAGTACTTACGTAGGCGCCTACTATTTAGAGAGTAAGCTAGAGAATAATTCTTATACTTATTATAATACTTCTAGGCTTATAAGTATTTATTTAAGATATTATATAAGTATATATATAATTGTTAACTAACTTAAATCAGAAATTCTTTATATACTCTCTTAAAAGTTATCTCTAATAGAAAGATATATTCTTCAAAGTAATTAGACTACTATATAGTATTCTAGAAGCTAGTAATTACTAGTTTATAATATACTATAAATACTATATTATAAGGTTTATAATAGAATAGTTAACTTTTAACCTCTATCTTTTATATACTAAATTATACTAGTATAACGAGTAAGTAAAGTTAAATACCTCTTTTAGTATAGTAGGCCTTTAAATTAATAATACTCTTATACTTGCTAATAACGCTTTTACTAATAAAGAAGAGCTTACTATTAACAAAGCTAGATTTATGTCTAAAGAGAGAGAAGAGCTTACTATTAACTATTTAATCAAATTTAATAGAGAGCTAATTACTAAGTGTTATAATAGCTCTATATCTCTTACTTAGAATTATATAAAATACTTAGATTTTGTATAAAAGGCTTTATCTAAGATATCTAATATAAAAGGGATATTATATATAGTAGATATTAAAGATTAATATATTACTTAATATACTAAAGAGGTATACTTAGCTATAGTATCTTAGCCTAAGGCTACTTTTAACTTATTATATACTACTTAAACTATTAATTCTTAAGATAACGATATTTTACTTCTTAATAAGCGAATTTAATAGTAAATCGATAATCTCTTAAGAGAACTTAAATTCGTTAAATTAGATAAATCTTCTCTAAAGTTATACGCCTTTACTAATAGATTATTTACTAATAATAAGGACTTATTATTATAAATCAGCTATGTTATTATACTTATAGATAAGAATAATAATACTAATATTTTATATTAGTCTTCTACTAAGTATAAGAGAGTTACCTATAGCGTTTTAGCCTTAGAATTATATATAATAAGCTCTAGATTTAATACTATAGTCTTAATTAAATCAACTCTTAAAAGTATTCTAGGATTTAAGATTCTATTTATAGTATATACTAATTCGAAGTCTATTTACAAATATATAGCTAAATTAGGTATAACTAAAGAGAAGCGATTAATAATTAATATTATATACCTATAAGAGATATATAAGTTAAAAGAAATTAATAAGATTAAATAGATTAATAACAGGAGTAACTCTACTAATGCTATAACTAAAAAGGGTTACTATAATACCTTATAAAAGCTAATTAATATAAATAAGCTAGATATTAACCTTATAGAATAGGTAGAATAGAATAAGAGATAATAGAGAATAGAAATAGAGCCTTCTTATTAGTCGAGAATAGAGAATAAAGAGCTCTAATTAGTTAGATCAGATAGGAGATTTTAATAATTTAATAGAGTACTAACTTCTATTATTTTGAAGAAGTGCTAGTATTAGTATATATTTAAAAGTAAATAGTAATTTAGATTAGTATACGTAGGTATACGTAGCTCTCGCTTAAGAGCTACTTAAGTAGATATTATAGCTAGCTTTACTTAGTATATACGAACGATAATATAACTCTTTTTATATCGCTTTTATAACTATAAGTTATACTAATATATATAGCTACTTACTCTTTTAAAATTAGAAAAGGCCTAATTTAGTCTTTTCTTCTATATTAGTATCTAGTTTTATATACGTTATTCTACTAAATAAACTTCTATATACCTCTTTAATAGTAGTATATATTTCGTATTATTATAAATATTATACTAAAACGTTATAATTTAAAAAGTAAAAAAGTCTAATATCTTATTATTTAACTATCTCGCTTTATATATTTCTATAGTCTTCTATTATACTATCTATATATACTTTAAATCTTCTTCTAATTTAAGTCTTTATAGACTTTTATAAACTAGTTAAAAGCTTTCTAAGTTATTATAGTATAATACTTATAAAACTTGCTCTTTAGAGAGTATATAAGAGACTTAAGAATAGAGAAGTTAGAAGAGATACTAGGAAAAGTAAGTAAGAAGAACTTTATTTTCTTTATTTATATATCTATTATCTTACTTAAGTAAGCTAAGTTAGTATCTTAATAAAAAGTTAAGCTTTTAAAATTAACGTTATATTAAAGCTTCTTAAGAATCTATTATCTTTTCTACTAAGTTATTATAAGAGTTATACGAGTTATCTATTATATTAGTATTTCTATATATATATATTTAATCGTTTTAGCCTCTTTGCTTTAAAATAATTAATAAAGACATATATATTATATACGTTTATAGCTTCGCTATAATAGATAGTAGTAATATCTTTATATTAAATAAAGACCTCTATATCTCTTCTGCTTTTATTTAGACCTCTATATCTATTCTACTTAGACCTCTTTACTAAGTTTCTCGATTTACTCTATATCGATCTCTAGACTAATTATATCTTCTAAAGAAAGTAGCTTTAAGAGTAAAGAAAGATAGATAACTATCTCTCTAGCTCTAGACTCTTTAACTCTCTCTTATACTATTATAGTATAAACTCTAAAGTATATAGAGCTTAAATAATATTAAACTAAACTCTCGATAATTTCCTTCTTTATCGATTCTTAAAGATAAGAACTCGCGTAGATAATTAGAAATACTATTATATAAGCTATTACTACTGCTTTTTATATATCGTCTTCTATATTAGCTTCTCTAGAACTGTCTTCTAAACTAATATACTAAAGTATTTTCTATAAACCTCTTTCTTCTCTTCCTCTCTCTTATAAACCTTATATATAGACTATATAAGTAGTTATAAGCGATATCGAATACTTTAATCTATACTTAGATATCTCTTTTAGTAAAGAAGACTTAGTATTAGTAGATAAGAATATATAGTTCTAGAATATCTTCTTCTTTACTAAAAGAGTAAAAGATATTACTATTCTTAAAAGAGACTCGATAGTTAGAAGTATTCTTACTTCTTATTTCTAGAGAATAGTACTCTCGTAGTATACTTCTAAGTTAAGTAATATAGAGAGAACTAGTTTATAATATAGCTCTCTAGATCTCTTTCTAGAAACTCTTATTTTATATTTTAAGAAACCTTCTTCTTTATCTTTAAAGAAGTTATAAGCTCTTACTTATACTACGTAAGATATATAGAATTATAAGAAATCTACTACTTATATATAAGAAGTAGTATAGCTTATATAGAGAGCTAGTTTCTCTTCTTATATTAATTACTTTCTCTTTATATAGAATAGAATTACGTCTATTCTATATTAATATTTTAATATAGCTATAGAGACTATAACTCTATCTTCTTTTATAAGAGACTTAGACTTATATAAAAACATCTAGTTTTTGATTTATATAATAGTATAGAATTAAGAAAATAGAAGCTAGAATTCTTAATAACTATAATAATAACTCGGTTCTATATAAGCCTACTTTGCTAAAGAGAAGGATTAGTAAGAAGAAGTAATAAATACTAATAAGTAAGAAACTCGAGATAAGCGTTCTTTGAAAAAAGAGAAGTATATATAAGAGTTATATAAGTTATCTATTACGTTAGTATTTCTATATATATATATTTAGTCGTTTTAGTCTCTTTATTTTAGAATAATTAACAAAGATATATATATTATATACGTTTATAGCTTCGCTATAATAGTTACTAACTTTATAGATAATAACTCTCTTATAGTTATAGCTTATAATAAAGAAGACGTTAAGAAGCTTTAGCTACTTATTCTCTCTTACTAAAGACTTAATATTCTTCTTTAATAACTTTTTTAAATAAACGTTGCTTTTCTTATACTAATACTTCTTTCTAAGAAGCTTTTTAATATATTTTATTATTAAGAGACTAATTCTAAAGTAGAATTTATTATAGAAGATAACGTTTTTCTAGAACTCTAACTTCTCTTACTCTTTTAGAACTTCTAAGACTTCTAGTATTCTCTAATAGTACGCTAGCCTCGTATTATATTAGAAATTAGCTAAGTCTATATTCTTCTTATATAATACGTTAATATAACTCTAGTTTAACTTTATATACCTTTATAACGTTTATAGACTATAGCTAAGGTCGATATTATATATAGTAGAGATATTAAGCTATAACGCGTCTCGATTCTTAAGAGAGACGTTCTTATTTCAAAAATAGTTATAAATAGCTTAGGTTTATTAGTATAACTTATAGTTATAAAAGCGATATAAAAAGAGTTATATATTCGTTTATATATTAGAGGTTATACTAGATCGCTTAAATCCTTTCTTTTAGTTAGTAAGACTAAAGTTACTAAAGACGTTAGTTATTATTATTATTATATAGTAGATACTTATAAAGCTTTATCTCTAGCCTTTGTCTTAGATTAGATATTTTAAGTACTATTTTTAGCTAGAGGTTATTATTATTAGAATTATTATTACTACTACTTTTATTATCTTTTAATATATTTCTCTATATATTTATAATAGAATATAAAGATTTTAATACTAGCTTTATTAACTACTATAGCTTTTAATTCTTTATCTAACTATCTAGTTTAGTTAACCTTAGTAATAGTATTATATAGTATCTAAGATATAAGTATCTTATATCTATCTATCTTAACTTATATACCTCTTCTATAAAGTGTTTATTATAACTTAGTAGTAGTAGATTAGTAGACTTTAGTAAATTTATCTTAATTCTATTCTTTAAAGTCTACTTAAAATTCGTTCTAAAAAAGAAGGTCTTCGTTCTCTTCTTTAATATACTTCTCTTCTTATTTAATAGTAAAAATCGTCTCTTCTATCTATATTAATTTTAGCTCTAGTACTAGCTTTAGAGCTTATTTTAGTACCGAAGTTAGTATTAAAGTTAAAGCTTCTAAAGCTATTAGAATTAGTATTAGTATATCTATTATATTATAGATATTATTACTTAAATTAGTAGATATTATAGATATTATTAAAAGTCTATTTATACTTTAAACTTTACTTAGTAGGTTATAAGTGAAAGAGATATTAGGTTTCAGGTGAATAAGTGTCTTAGAGAGTATAAATTAGCTTAATAGATAAAAGAAGGTTAGTAAGAGGTCGATATTCATAATTAACACTTTCTATCTTAAGAAGCGTTAATAGTATATTATTGAAAAATATAGTAGAAGGAACTACGATTAGAGAAGAGCAGTCTACTAGTAATATTAAGTTTACTTTTATATAAGTATATCTATAGTAGAAAGATATAAAGTAACTAAGTATCTAATCTATACGTCTACTAATTAGTATTAGTATAACTTATAGTTATAAAAGCAATATAAAAAGAGTTATATATTCGTTCGTATATACCGAGTAAAGCTAGCTATAATACCTACTTAAATAGTTCTTAAGCGAGAAGAGCACGTGTTCCTATATATACTATCTTAACTAATTACTTACTCTTAAATATACTAATAAGGTTTATAAATAAGTGATATATTCTTTACTCTCTCTAAACTAAGAGAGTTTAGCTTCTCTTATATAAGATAGTAGAGTATATAGTTCGTTAACTAAGTAAATATTACTTTAGATATAAGTTAGAATATTAAAACAGTTTTCAAGGTTCTCTACTATAATTTACTTTTATTATAAAATATAGATACTAAGAATAATAGACTAGTAAAGAGTATATATATTACTTCTCTCTCTATTATAAATAAGAGCTAGAGAAGAGATTACTAGCTAGCTAGCGAACTTATATATACGACTTATAATAGTAAAAGAGTATATATAGAAATATAGATATATTTAAAAAAGAGACAAATTTAGTATAGTGTTTTAAACACTTAGGCTTATACTAAAATCAGCGGATTATCTCGTATACGAGAAGATTAGCTCTTTTCTATAAAGAATAATAATAATAATTATCTTCTATTATATTATTTTATATAAAACCTTTCTCTAATATTTCTCTAATCTAAGTCTTCTAGTTCTATTCTCTTTTCTCTCTACTTTATAGTTCTATATCTTTTTAGAAGTATTTATACTAATTTATTTAAAAGCTACTAAAGATATTTTAAATATCTATATATAAGAATTATAAATAGTAGAGAATCTATTCTCTAGTTATAAATATATCTCTAGTTTTATACTTTTATTTATATTATCTAAGCCTTTTCTAAATACTTTATTACTATTACTAAGAGTTCTTTATCTTTTCTAGTAATTCTCTTAACTCGAATATAATATATACTAATTATATATAATAACTACTATAGATATTATATCTAATCTTAGATTAGTATATAGCTTTTATTTTCTTAAAATTATATATAATTCTATAGTATATCTAGAGTAGAAGTTCTCTAGTATTAGTAAGTATATAGTATTAACTTTTAAAGCTTTCTTAATTAGTTTATTTTAGTAGTTTATAAATACTACTACTTAGTAAATAAGTTCTATATGTCTTTTTTATTAATATTAAGTATATTATTATATAGAATATAGCTTCTTTATTAAGAGTTAAAAGACTTTAAAAACTCTAATTATTATAAAAAAGAAGTATTACTACGTTATTTATTAACTGAAACTTTTCTTTAAGAATAGCTCTAAAACTAGAATAAAGCTATTAGAGATTTATAGAATATATCGTATAGAAGTATTAAGTTTTTATAGCTCTTTTCTAGAGAATCTAGTTCTTATAAATATTACTAAGAAACGTTCTTTTTAAAAAAGAAAAAAAAACTAGAGAAAATAAGATTTCTTATTATTAATTAATATTTATAAAGAGAATAGTTTATATATAAGAATACTAAAACTAGAAATTAACTAGACTTAGATCTTAATAGAAATATATATTACTATATTATAGGATATATTACACTATATTATAAGATATATTATACTATAACTTTTAAGAGCTTTTCTCTAATATTTAATAAAGATTATAGTTTTTTAGATAACTATTTACTTATTATTATAAAGTAAAATTTAGTCTTTAAAAGAAGTTAAATTACTTTATAAAAACTAAACTCTTTAAAAGTTAATTATATTAAAAAGAATTAAAAATCCTTATAAATTTATATCTAGAAAAGTAGAAACTACTTTTACTAAATAAATAACTTATATATTAAAACGTAATAGTATCTTTTTTTATTCTTTAATTATAAGTAATATAATATATAGAGAACTTTATCTTCTACTAAATATAAGCTACTATAATATCTTTATAAGAATTAGTAGTATTAATATACTACTATAGTCTTCTTAGCTCGTAGCTTAGATTAACTAGTTTCTAGTTATATAATCTCGATAATTTAAATATAGAAGTACTATATTTAATATAGTTAATAGGTTATTATAGAATATTACTCGATACTAATAAATATTATAGACTCTTTTAATACTAGTATTAATATATTAATATTTAATATAACGATTAGTAGAGTAAATAGCTTTAACTACTACGCTAGCGAGCTAAAAGGCATAAGAACTAACTAGTAGAATAATTCGCTATTCTACTAGTATTATCTACGTAATCTCTAGCTATATAATAACCTATTATACTTAAGTCTAAAACTCTCTATTTATTCTATCTACTAGATCTATTTCAACTCTAAGAAGAGAAAAAGAGAGATATTAACTATAAGCTTAAAATATAAGAAATAATAAAACTAGAGATAATTCTCTTTTAGTATCTATTAGAAATAGTAGTCTATTATATAGCTTAGATTCTCCTCGACTTTAACGTCTCTTTTTTTTAAAAAAAAAAATCTCTTCTTACTTTAATTCTCTATTACTTCTACTACTTTTGTGAAAAATAGAATAAGCTAAGAGAAAAATAAGATAAGTGAAAGATAAGATTATTAGACTACGCGACTTTATAAAATAAGAGAAGGTTTTTAACTAGGTTAAGAGTTCTAGCTCTTTATAGATAATCTATAAATACTAATAAAAACTATCTTAAAAAAAAAAAAAACAATCTATCTTTTACTTATTTACTTACTTACTTATCACCTCTCTTCTCTATCTTCTCTCCTTCTCTCCTTCTCTCCTTCTCTCCTCCTCTTCTTCTCTCCTTCTCTCCTTCTCTCCTTCTCTCCTATCTCAAGTATTCAAATAAAACTTATTCAAAAACCTCTATATCTTTCCACTTTCCTCTATATATATTATTTATCCGTATAAATAAATTAATTACTTTAAACCTTGTTTCTATTCTTACTTCCTTATTATACTCACTCACTTACTTACTTACTTACTTACTTACTTACTCTCTCTCTCTCTCTTCAACACCACACTGAAACCTATCTATTCATCTCCTCTATTCCTCTCCTCTATTCCTCTTCTCTATTCCTCTCCTCCTTTCCTCTCCTCTATATTTATCTATCACTATCACCCCTCCTCTCTCTCCCCTCACTTCTCAAAAACCACTAACAACAACCCCTCCCATCCAAATCCAAAAAAAAAACAAACCCAATACGTTACCAAAATCCCCCCATCCCGTCGGTCGGTACTCCCCAACTCCCCAACTCTCGAACCAGCCTAATCACACTCACCGCCAAGTATATATTTAAAGCACAGAAAAACCAACCGTAAGATCGAAAAAGCCTCCCCAATCGAACGAGCACATTATCAGCCCTCCTTCCTCAATGTCCGCGTTTCATCCAAGCGTGGGCAATTAATGGCCTGAGAATCGTCATCCATTTCAATTCTGCAGATGAGGCGATTCATGCATGGTGTCGAGTCGCGAAGAGAAAAGAAAGCGACATGAGAAAGACAAACCCCTAAAGATTAGCCATAAAGCTCACAAAAAAAAAAAAGGGAAATCACGTCAAATGGAAGAAACCAAAAAAACAAGAGCAGCAATCAAACAACTTGATTGTCTAATCCGCAAGAATTTCAAAGGGGTGTGCTATGGATCCACACAGACGAATCGAGTCCACATCAAAAACACACACCACACACAAAAGCCGCAAACAACATCATCTCACAACCGTACCATCCCCAACAACCGGACTCTTTGGATCGCCCACACTCCCAGCACTTCCACTCCCAGTACTCCCATGCCTCTGCTGATCATAATTCCCCCAAGCCGCCTGTCCCATCTGCAAAGGATGTATCTGTGCCGAAGAAGTCTCCTCATCGCTTTGCGTGAAGCCGGACAAGTTACTAAGCATACTGCTACTCCTCCCTCGCGTTCGGGGTCCGGGTGCCTGCATTGGCATTGGAGGTGGGGGCCCATAAGGCACTGGTGCGTACATGTTTCCTGGGTTTTGCATGCCTGCGTTCCATGGATAAGTGGTGTTTGAATGGTCCACCATCAGATCAGAGCCGAAGCCGGTGTTGGCGTGGAGATTTGGTACGCTGGAGGTGGGGCTCGCCGTGGCGTACATCTCGTGTCGTTGCATACGATCAATCTCGTTGTACATCAGTTGAAGAGCTGTAGTTTGGTCGGCTGCTTGTGCATTGATCCCGTGGAGTCGATCCACGTATATTCTTTCCAACTTGGCTCGCTCGACGTGATTAGCCTGTCTCGCGCTCTCTTTTCTCTGCGCCTCATCTAAGCCCCTGGCATTTGCATCGGTAATCCGCTCATGTTCACTAGCTAGTTTGGTGACCCTAGCTTGGGAGCGTTCTTTCTTTTGCTGGATATTCGTGAGCTCATTGTTGAGGTTCGAGATGTCGCGTTCGGCATTCTGTCTGACGTTGTTGGCCTCGGAACGGAAGTGCTTTTGCTTTTCTGTCTGGCTCTTGTACTCGCTCTTTGATGATGAATATTGTGCTGCATCATCAAGAGGAATAACCTCAAGTGCTTTGATCTCGGCAGTGAGAGTGACAAGTGCATCTTCCGCTTGTTTCTGATGAAGATTGTTTTGCTGAATCTTTTGCTTGACCCGATCATCGTTTCCGCCAGAAGAGGAAATACTATTGGCAAGCTTGTCAATTTCTTTCTTGATCGCATTAACTTTGGCCCGTAGTTCTTTCCTCTCCCGCTTTTGTCGATTTCTTTCTTCGGTCAACTTGAGTTCCGAGGAAGCAATGGATGTTTTTAGTGTTGTGGTGGGTGATCCGGGTCGCCTTGGAACCTGTGGATTGGGGGAAAGTCCGGCTGATGTATCGGCGGATGGTGGTGCCATGGTCCAAACGCTCGATGAAAAGAGCACGGTATCGTCAACAGTACTGACAAATTCGCATTCAAAATCGGTAGCAGGGGCAAGTCCAAAGATCTCCCCACTCCATCGCACCTCTGGACCTGCGAACTTCTCCGGATTTATCATGGCCTTGATTTTCGTGGCGTGCCAGACTGTCTTGTTGACGCGAACAAAGAAGGGTTTTGATCTGTCCACTCCTAATGAATCGATCCGCCTCTCGTCGATATTCGAACATGGCATGTGTTGTGGGAAATAGCTCGTACCAAAGCAAACCGCATCAGAACCAACATACGTGATCCAAATACGGTCTGCCTCGGCGTTGAAAGGCGCATTTCCAAGGTTGTTGATGTCTGTTGCATTTGTGCCTGCGGACTCGGCTGCTGTGTGTGAGGTTTCGTATTCCTTTACCATCACTATTTTCGTACTGGCCAACGCTGCCCAAAGAGGTTGCCTAACGCGAACTTGAGCGCTCTGCTTCCTCTTCTTTTTGGAATTGAGGTTGGTAGTCGAATTGAGGGATATGGAGGAATCGTTTTCCGGAGGTTGCGTGATGGAATTCGAGGTATCGCTTGCGGTATCCGTCAACGTTTTCCCGGCCTCTGGATCGCTAATTGAAGTTGACGTATCTCTTTTTTCTCTCAAATTTCTCTGCACATACAAGTCTCGAACAAAACGGACCACGCCCTGCGCCAGAATGTGTATTGCCAAAATACTCCGAACCCAACCATGCGCCCCCTTCTTACTCCCACCATGAGAAATCGGTTCGAGGGGATCGTCCGGATCCGATGATCCCATTAAGCCGGTCGAGGATGTGGAGGAAAGAATGGCACGGAATCCGGAATGCTTGACATTTCCATTACGAGCGAAATGGGAAGAGGCTATGAGGCCAAAGCAGACAAGGACGTTCTTGAACCCGGCCTCTCGGCCACTCGTACCACCTCCTAAGGTTAATGCAATCACGGTTTGGGCCAGGTCCAAAGCAACATCCTGAAGGGGACTCCATAGAAATAGCCATACCATCAACACAAACAAGTCCACCACCACAATTGTCGCTACGGAAGGTGTACCCAGCGTCCCCTCAAACACATCCGTGAAGCTCAATCCCGAGGTCGTCGAGGTAGATGGCGGGACAAAGGTCAAGGTAGCGAACAAGAGGTGAACCAAGGAGAGAAAGGTTGGAGGTAGCTGTAGGAGGACGATGAGAATGGCAATGGTATCATACAGAGGGCAAGACCGGAGCACCGTCAGGGCAAGACTCAGAGGACCAAGATCTCGATGCACAGCGGGATTCTTGGTCGCGTTGACATCGATCCGTCTGTGATTGTCGGGGGAAACGGCGAGGGTGGTATTATGGTGATAGGATTCGGACGAGGAGGATTCGGAGTAGGCGCCAAACGACGGTCTTCTCACAGGGCCGGCCATCTTCTGGTCCATGGCAGGTTGCGAATCGGCGAGCTGAGGTTGGCGTGCATGGCCGTTGGCTGGCGGAGGGGTCGCTGGCAGTGGTGGTGTTGAAGGATTGCTCTCGGGTTGCTTGGCATGACCATGTTGACCATGTTGACCATGACCGTTGGTGAGATGACCATTGCTCCTCTGCTTCCCAGGTGCTATCCTCTTCCCCGGCGTCACAATGCCATTCTCGTGCCTGGTATCGCGCTGGTTCGCAACACCCGCTTGTCGCTTTGCTGTGGGCTGGCCACGAGGCATACGACTTTGCTGACCCAGAGTGACTTTGACTTCCGAGTCAGCGAACTAGAGCTGGGGGCACCGCAGCCTTGACAATGGTTCTGGGAGGCGAGGCCGAGGGTTGGACGACGCCTGCCGTTATATATTATATATGTCGTCGTCGACCCGAGAATTGGACAGTCGTAAGGGCCTCATTCGAGTGCGAAGGCGTCGCTTGTCGTGGGGGGGGGGGTAGAAGCGTGTGGTGTGGGGATGTTGATGTTGTGAGGATGTCGAAGTTTGAAGTAGTGTGGTGAGTAAGGTAGGTAGTTCTCACACTAAGCAAGCTGCAAGCCTCGTGGTGTGAAAGTGAAAGCCGCTACACTACGCTTGATTTGATTTTTTTGGTTCCTCAGGCAAGCGCCATGCCTTGTTCGCCGGGCACCACCACAGCCCTGTAGGCCCGCCTTTTCCCTTGTAGTGCACCAGTGAGTGAGGGAAAACTCCGGTCGGTGTTGATAGTGGACTTGAGCGGATTTGTATGGGGCGCCGCAGAAATTACGACGTACCTCGCACAGCGAGATAGCCGCATTCTTGGTCTTCTAGACACCCCACCAGCAATTTCATTTCTCTCCTCCATGAGTCAAAGCCTGTCCAAAAGCTGGATAGCTTCATTTTCTCCCTCAGTCCCGTTCATTCGTTCTTCTCCTCGCCAGTAACCATACACCGACTCTTGGCATACCGAAGGCTGGCATAAACATCACTCTGCTGACTGGTTCGACGCTTCTTTTTCCTTCACCACTTCCCTGAATCCTTCAAGACCCTAGCCTGGTAAGTATAAGGTGCATAAATTCTCTTCCAACTCGTTAGTCATTGGCCCGCAAGAAGTGCCAAGTGCCAAGTGCCAAGTGCCAAGTGCCAAGTGCCTTCACGGACACGCTACACTAGTAGGCAAAGCCGCTCCAGTATTTACAAAAGTCGCCTTGCCCGATTCTTATGCTCGGCCGATGCTTCCCCTCAAGGGAACCCCCCTCTCTCCCAAGCCACCCGCAAATTTTAAGCATTTCGCACATTTTCTTGATGCCATTTCCAGGGCAAGACTGCCTACCTAGGCTAAGCAAACAGGGGCTGGTTATCTTCAGGAAAAAAAAGAAAACCTCCGGCCGTACTCAAATGCAGGGGCAACGGCGCAGTCTAAGTCTTCCGCACTGGCAGCGCAGCGCACATCACCAACACAACCCCAACTCACATCGCAATATATTTCCCTATGCCCCTTGACCTGATCCCTCGCTATGCTATCTGACTCTGACGAGGTATTTGGTTCCCTCGTACCACATTCGATACCAACCTGCTCCGTACAACCAATAAAAGGCCCCTCCTCGTCCAACAACGACAAAGTGACCAACCACCACTTCTGGTTCCATACCGGTGCTACCTACCGACACTATGCCTCGACTAACACCTCGCTACTCTTTCCTCCTCCAAGTCAAGTCAAGTCAATTTGTACCGAGCAAGAAACACCAAAACTGCAAAGATCTTCTGCTGTTACCAACCAGGCACAGGTCACACGATATCAAACCCCTCCTCCCCCAAGCGTTTCACAATAAAGACATTCTACAGAATCAGTCCTTCTGCAGATATATGCATGCAACTCTCCCATCTCACCATCCCCCATTGAATAAGGTTGCAGTCGATCATTCTTCTCCCACACAGATAAGCAATCTCCAACAGCACATCAAGCACGGAAGCACAAGGGCAAACTTCCTCATCCGTCCATAAACACGTTATCTGCATCATTCTAACCCCTCCCAAAATACGACTACTAAAAAAAAAAGTGCGGAGAGGAGCAGCTTCCCCCCCCCCTGTACACACCATCATCACCAATTACCGTTGTAGACTTTATCGGCACTTGTCGGTCAATTCAGCCTTCGAGCACATCACTCCCGATAAGCGGACCGTGTTGGTGTGTGTGGGCAGTCATGCCGTTGGATAATTCGAAAAGAAATCTCGGCTTTTTTTCATCCTCGGCATTCTCGGGAAATAAATACTTATACAAGAGAAAAATTAGAGGTGAGGTGAGAAGGTTATGTAAGATCATCTCTCCCCCTCTCATTCGTTCTCTTCTATTTGCCTTGTTTGCCTCATCTCTGGATGGCGCGGTTGCATCATACTCACCGCATCGCGTGTCTATCCAGCGGTGACTGCAGGTGGGAGAGGGGGAGTCATCGTCCTTGATAGGCTGCTCAGGACTGTGACAGTTAACAAACAAAATAAAACAAAACAAAATAAAACAAAACAAAACCATACACTGGACCACACTTAAAACAATGATTGCAGAAACGTGCAGGAACTTGCAGGAAAAGCCAGGACAAGTGCCGGGGTGGGGTTATGTATGATGAAAATACATACATACCTCCTCCATACTTACTCCGTACAGTACATGATGGAAGTGGAGGTGGTTTGTTTTTTGTCGGTGGTGCGTGCATATGCATGTCCAGCTCACAGATTGAGTGAGTGACCTTTGTGTCTGTCCGTTACTACAGGGATGTCTTCTTTTCTTTTTCTTTTCCTTCTCTCGCCTCAATTTCCCCTTTCCATTTTCCTTGTTGAAAATGCGGGGTGGGTATCACGTGTGGGAAATTCAGGTACTTGACTTGATTTAACCTGCCAGGACTTATACTTTATTTTCTAACTAGACGAAATCAGTATAGTACAGTAAGTCAGTAAGTAGTCTAGAGGTCTATTAATTCCTAAACTTCCTTGCTTTGCTTTTTCTTGTATAGTATCTTGATCTTTTAGGTTTGGATAGAGGTTGGGATAGAGGTTGGGATAGAGGATGATCAGTGACTGAAAAGAGGGTGGCGGTGATGGTGTGATTTTTGATTTTTGAGTTTTGAGTTTTAATGTGGAGATTTTTGGTGAGGGGTTGGAAGATCGGGGATATGCTGTGCGTGTGTGTCTGTGTGTGTGTGTGTGTATGTGTGTATATGTGTGTGGAGGAGGTTGGTAGATAGAGGTTGAATAGGTATAAGTATCTCACTTCCTTGCTTATTTATAGTTATATATTATTTATTATACATAGGCTCTAGAGACAAAATAAGTAGCAGTAATTCGGCCTCCCAAGACAGCCCGCGACGTGTAGAACTTGACGCAAATACTATAGAAACCTTACTTCGAAGCTAGATTATAAATACTTGATATTCTTCTGCTTCTACTTTTTATTTTTTGCTGTGGTTTTTTTTTGGGGGGGGGGGGCAATTTTTCTATGTTGTGTTTTTTGTTGCTGTAAGGTTGGTTTTGTGGGGTCGCTTATTACTGCTACTTGTTCTGTCTACAGCTGTAGGTGGCGGGGTCGGGATATATACTTGAGAGTGATGGGTGGCTGGGTGGGGTGGTTTGCTTTTTGAGAGTTGCACCTGAGAGTTGCGTGGCAGGTACCTAGATTCTTGAGTTGAAAGGAGTTGAGTTGGGATTTTACCATAATTTTGTCTTCACCCCCTCTTTTACTATTAATTTTTAAGCGCTGGAAAGAGGGGTATTTTCGACTTAGCTTACTACATTATATCTCTCCACTCATAAAGAATAGTATTAATAATACAAATTAAATCCCTAACCTCTCACAACCCTCACCCAAGCCTAGTTTTACCAGAACCGCTTTCTCTTCTGCGATATGATAGATTAGTCTTTTGCTCTTCCTTGATACAAGATGGAAATAGAAATCTCTTTCTTCGTGTACCAAGTATTTACTCCGGAGAAAGGATTTTTAACTTGTTATCATGTGTTCTGCGCCCCAACGGTTGCACTTTCTACTTTCCGTGGTCCTGTCGCCTGTTTCTTGGGCCTGACTGCGACAGCTGTTAACAGATTCGTCGAGGGAGGTTGAAAGGGTTCTTATTTTTTAGAGTCTCGGATTCTGGTGAGTTGAGTAAAATCGATGGTAGATTTATTTTCGACGGTGGCTGTTGTTTTTTCGGTCGTTCTGTTTTCTGGTGTGGCTTAGTGGATTAAATGAGGAGTGCCTGAGATTCATGTATGAAGAGGACATAATGGGAGAAGGGACTGTAGGGAGGGAGATAGTTTCTGGTAGAATAGTTACTTCTTTTTCTGTGAGATGCTTGGAAATTCAAGTGGAAGGTCGATAAATGGTTTCTCTAGAAGTTTAAGATTGCTTGGAAGTTTCTGCTCTAGAATAGTTGGGGTTTGAAAATGACTTGTTAGACGGTATAGTTTTTTTTTTTTTTTTTTTTTTTTTTTTTTTTGTTTTTTGTTTTTTTTTTGTTTTTTTTGTTTTTTTTGTTTTTTTTGTTTTTTTTTTTTTTTTTTTTTTTTTTTTTTTGGAAATTGGAGAACTTGTCTGGGTTGGAAGTTAAGAAAGTATACGGGATTTCTCTTCTTCTGATTTAGTGAGATGTCAGTTGTATGAGGGGGGTCTAGGGCGGCGTCTTTATCCCTCGCGTTGTCTTCACGTACTTAAACTCGTGCACTGAAAAGGGGGTTGGGATACTTCTACGTGAAGAGTCATGTGAAATTTTGTTTATCTCTAGGAAAATAGTATATTTTTATGTAGCTATCAAACTCTATCAAACTTACAATCTATTGTTTAACCAAAGTTACCAACTCCGTGTTTATATTCCATTGACTGTCATGGCATAACTACGCTGTCTTTTGTTGGAGCAGAGAACGGTTTGCAACTTTCTCGTGGTAATAGGTTCGTTTATCAATCTCCGGTACCTTTTCAAAATAATTCCGGATAATGGGAAAGGTTTAGAAGAACTAAGAACTCGTGTTTTTGGTTCTTCTATACTTTCTTGTAATTAGCATAATAAGAAAGGGGAGCCCTCTTACTTAAAAATAAAAGTCCGAGGAAGAAGTCGAAGGAGCGTCTGAAGTAACGTCAGAAGCAGGAAGAGACTCCAAAGACCCGGAAGCGTCTGAAGCATCAGTAACATCCTCGAGTAACTCGGGATGTTCTTGGAATCTCCTTGCGTAGAATTCGGCCTCGGCAGGGCGGCCAATTGCTCTAAGGAGATCAATAACTGTAAAGTCCTTTTCATCATCGTCAATATGACTCCAGAGGAATTTGCTAAGCTCGTCACCGTCAACTGTTTCGGCAAACTCAACGAGTCCTACGCATACGTTAATCCAGTTAACAATACGCTCGGAATCCATCGTGCCTTCGTGTCCGCGGAACTCAACTGTTACTTTGCCGTCTTTCCCTAGTGGTTCTTTTAAATTCCAAGCGTTGTAAGCTAGCCTTACTAGGCCTTGGGCAGAGTCCTTCGGAGCGTTCATCAGTGTTACAACTTTCTTGTTTGTATCCTGATACCTCAGCTTTAAAATCTTCTTTAAACCCTTTCTCGGGGCACCGGGAGTATCTGGTAACATCTTACCGAGTACTGAATGGGTACGTAGGCTAGGACAGTAATGATTATGTCTTCCTCTGGTCCGACGAAAATTTGGGTGTAACATGTCGAGGTGCGCGTTGAAAGTCCACAAGATTGCAAACAAATTAGAAAGAATATATGGATGGAATCCCTTTCGACCATATCCAACATGCACGTGCCTATGAGAGATTAGCTTTCTGTCTAACAATAGGGAAGAAATCAAAGGGGGAAAGTTACTTACAAACCTGTAGTGTCGTTGCAAACGACTCTGTAAGAATCCGTGATGACCTGACACACAGCACTAACCTGTAGAACGGAATCTCTGCAGTAGTAGAATGGAGGGGAGTTGATTTCCATTGGCATAAATTTGTAGCCTTCGTGCATTACCCTTACGCTATGATCGTTTGTCACAACCCAGCTCCCAACTCCAGCCCTTTTAAGAGTATTAGCGACGTGCCTCTCCACTTCTTGATCTCGGGCTTCTACCATCCGGATGTGGGCTTCCATCTTCGCCTCGTCGATGTCGGACTCATCGCTCTCATCATCCTCATCATTTTCATCAATCACCACACTTTCCTCACTTTCATCACTATAGCTACCGCTATCAGTATTGGCATCAGTATCGGCATCAGTGTCGTTGTCGTTGTCGTTGTCGTCGTCTCCTTCCACGTTACCACCATCTCCTTTGACATCATTACTATCTCCACCGGTCGTGATGATTTCATAGATCTGGCGGGGATCTTGGGGATCTGGATCAGGTTTGTCCCCAATTACAAGAGCAAGGGCAAATTCGCACTCAACGCCGAAAGTGAGCCGTTCGGGGATCCTTTCTTCTTTTATTTCTTCCCATCTTTCCCAGAATATATAAGTATCCTCGGAAGCCTGGCTGTCGTCGCTTGTACTTTCGGAGTCACTTACATCTTGCTCTTCTTCATCTTTCTCTAGGGGGTCAGCGGAGGGTTCTGGGAAGGGAAAAAGCGGTTGGAGACTTGTAGGTAGATCGTTGTCCACTCTATCTCGTCTTGTTTGTGTAAAATCGATTGGTGCGCTGTTAGGTCCATAGGTCTCTTCCTTGTCATCTTCTGATTCGTCTCCCCGTTGTCTTTTTCGGTTCAAGCTGAGTGGTGCGAGTGGCGACATTATGAATATGTTTGGAAAATCGCAAATAAATAGTTGTGTTGCTTATCAAACAAGGGGTTTTCTCTCTCTTACTCTCTGTAAAAACTGTCAGCGACTCGTCTTATAAGTAAAAATGAATAAAGGCCGTTCTTCGGGACAGCCTTTCTTTTCTCCTTTGAGCTAAGAATACAATAGGCTTTTAGCACAGAACATGTATCCTTTGTGACTGTTTTTAAGTCAATGGCTTTGTTGCAGTTCCTTCTACTCAATAACAAAGAATTTTATAAAAGCATTGTAGCTTTATACATTCCCTCAATGCCCATGTTCTAAAAAAAAGTCGCACGATTGTAGTAAGCACAACTCTTGAACTGGGGGCTTGCTATTGTTTAAGAAATAATTAAGTTATGCAAAAGGCCTCAGAAAAAGGAAATTAATTGTAAGAGAAGCGAGCATTACTGTACAATTACTCCGCTTTTTATTACTCCCGTCCATCTCGAATAAATACGATTATTATCCGAGAGAGCTTCAGACCAAATCCCCTGGAACACTCACAATTATCCTGGACAGATTCATACAAGCGAGGTGAAAGTAAGTGGTCACGGAGTAATACACGTTTCTATGAAAATTAAGGAGCACGAATTTTAAATTTTATCCGAGGAATTAGTTCAACAGCCATTAGGTGAAATTTCAAAACTAGTATGTAAGTCCGAGAAGGAGCAATATGCCTGAGAATAACCCAAAAGCGCGATGGCAAAGTACACTGGCAACTTTCCAAGTTTCCAGGCTTTTGAGAGGATTTTAGAGTCGGAGTGTGACACGAAGCGTACCATTTTATTTAGGCTCCAACACAAATTATCACTCTTTGTAGACCAATATATTGAAAACCCGATGTCGAAAAAGATGACTGGGGAGTTTTATAGACTTCCTTTAGCATGCACGAGTAAGTCAAGGGTTCCTGAACAGTAAAATTCACATCCCAAAACCCCGCAGTCCCCCCGATCCCACCAACCAGAACCATCCCTATATTTTTTCAATACAACTCCACTTTTATTGCTCCACCCCACAAAGATTCACCCCTACAACAAAACTTTCTATATAGTAAGATACGAAACTGAAAAAAAAAACATAAAATGGCCGGCTGGCCCAATGGCAAGGCGCTTGACTACGATTTAGGGATTTATTCCTGGTTTGTGATATCAAGAGATTGCAGGTAATTATATAACAACACTCAACGCGATTAAAGGCCATAACTAACTTTCAAAAAGGTTCGATCCCTGCGTTGGTCAATATACAGTTTATTATTTTTTGCTCCAACAGTGATATGGATAGGCTTTATCCCTAAACTGGGCCTCCGGACTTCGATCGCTGCGCTCGGCTTTTTGAAATGGTGGGGGGGTCGCGGTTTGAAATCAGATAGTTCGAAGCACTTCTTTTTTCCGCTGCTTAAGTCGCCCGTGTCAAAGGAGGAAAAGGGCCCCGAACCTGCCATATGCAGTAAGTTTGCAGGTCCGGTCCCTGCATTGGTCAATTCTTTTAGTTGTTTCTTTTTTGCCCTATCTAGGAATTGAGGGGTGGTGGTTGAGGTTAAAGAGAAGGCAATATTTTTGACCTTGCTTAAAATGACTTGGATTTCTTTTGGTGGGAGCATTCAGCGGTCTAGCTATCTAAGTTCGAGGTCATTGTAGAGTCTTGGTTACTCTCTCGAGCATACTCTAGTGGTTGTTCATAAATAAAATCTACTAATAAAATTTGGAGAACTTAAAAGGTGAACCCATGAAACCATTCAGAGCCTAGTGCATCCACATCATCTGAAGTTCCTGTAGTAATCAACTTAATTATTCAACATTTTAGGTCATCTAGAAATACGAGGGGATGACCCAACCTCTTTACAACAATTCGTGACTAATTGAGAGGAAGGTTTTTCTACCTTAAGATTATGGGTTTGTAGTTGCTTTGGTTCTCAAGTTGTTCATAACCAACTTCATTGCAACCCTTTCGAATTCTCGCCATAATACTATTTGCCTCTCAAGTCTCCCAGACTCAAATTCGTCAGGAGATTATTCATTTCCGACGACTTGTTGTTTTGTAACATCTTCGGGGACAAAAGCATGGCCACGAGTTGAAGATACGTACCGAAATTGACAAGCAAGAACTGGATAAACTGGCCAAAAGATAGCTACTCGTTTTCTGAAGTGAGTGCTTGGCTTCAAGGGTTTGGAGAGTGGGATGTGCCAGCCTCCCTGTAATCTAGTAGCTTTCTATAAATTACCTGTGAACTTTAATTGATGTTTCGGGCTGAGCGCGACTATTCTAAGCTTTTTTCATTTTAGTTTATTTTTCCCCAAATATACCTAGAATGGGTGCTGTTCAATTCGGGGGTAATGGCGTTGAAGTGTTGACGTGCCCCAATGACCAAGCGAGCCCAAATAAGCGATGGCGGGGGCGGTAATTTACCCGCTCCCACACTCCCCCTCAGCCCCCAGCGACCCCACTTCACGCTCCCGGATCTTCTGGGCGGACATAAGCTATCGTATACTAGCTTACCCCGTTGATAAGCTCCAAGATTTCAGTGCGTACCTACATTTGAAGTCCAGGTCAAGTAAAAGGCGCCCATTGTCATTGTCTTCATCTTGCAATGATAAGCAACCAAAATGAATGCATCAGAATCATAAATAGGGAGTCACGCTTTATCTGTCTATCTCCATGGACAATCAAAAAATCCGACTTGGCAGAACTCTTCTGGGGAAGCAACGTCTTCACTCGAAGCTTATCGCAATATCCACTATCACGTCCCCCATCTTTCATCATGGCGTTCGTCTTGGTATAAGATAGGAGACCGAATACAATTGATACAAAAATGATACATTCCAGTCTTTTGCAACCCTCCGACTTGGATATTCCAAGCTTTCTTTCAAAATGGAGTCTCAAAGTACGGACACGAAAAAGGTGGTTGATGTCGGTGGTGGCCCTACCTCTGCACCCGATGTTTCCTATGTCGAGGAAAGTGTTATCGGAGCCGACAGATCCTTCCAAAGCGCATCATGGTTTTCAAGAACATTTCGAAGTGTGCTTTTCCAGATGGTTCTCTTTGGAGCGTATGAATCCCTTCTCCAAATTAAAAGTACCCAGCTAACATTTACACAGCTTATCATTTGTAGGACCTGCCATGTCAGACGCCATCTCGAACCTGGGCGGAGGCGGACTCAGAACCCCATATCTCGCCAATCTAGCAAATGCTCTCAACTACGCTGCCGGGTTTTTTATATCGCTTTTTGGAGGACCGTTAATCAATAAGTTTGGCATCAGATGGAGTTGCGTTATTGCTGCTGTTGGAATGCCTTTAGGTCCTTCGGGGTACTTTGTTAATGCGAAGTTCGGGATTCAGTGGTATCTCTTGCTCGCCAAGGTGGTTGGTGGTATTACTAGTGGTTTCCTCTACGTCGCAGAGACAACAGCTATGCTTTCCTATCCGGACCAGAACGACAGGGGTTTATACTTGGGAATATGGTCAGCCATGAGAAATTCCGGAAGTATCATTGGAGGAGCCATCAACTTCTCAACCAATTACTCCGACTCTTCGGCTGGTGGTATTGCTTGGTCGACGTATCTCATCTTTGTTGGATTCGCTTCCACGGGAATGATATATGCCCTTCTACTTTCACCAACGAGATTGGTGAGGCGTAGTAATGGAACTAAAGTTCCTTCTTCCGAGACGAGCAGTTGGAAAAACGAGTTCATTGCCTTGTGGAAACATGCTCAACGTCCAAAGACATGGCTCGTTTTCATCCCAGCTTTCTACTCATTCTTTTACGGTGGAACAATGGGCACATATCTTACCCTACATTTCTCCGTCAGAGCTCGAGCTCTTTCGAGTCTCATCACCCGTAGGTTTATGCGACCACCTATCAAGCACTTGCTCACCCTTTCGTAGCAACCGTCACAATTCCTCTAGTCCTAGCATTCGGAAAGCTCCTAGACATGAAGCAGTGGTCCCAAAAACGTCGTGCGTGGATCTCTTTCGCCTGTTGGGTGATTCCACAAACCGCATGCTTCATCTGGATTGGAATCGAGTACAGCAAATACGGAACTACCAAAACTGCATTGGACTATAAATTGTAAGTTCCCCAAGTCTTTCCTCATTCTGACCAAAACTTACACACCCACCACAGAGCAAGCAGCAAATGGGCTGAAGCCTATCTACCTTACCTCCTCATGTTCACCACCGGTTACCTGACCCAATTATCACTCTACTGGATCCTCGGCACGTTTTCTACAGATGTGAAATCCTCTTCTCGAACCGGTGGTTTATTCCGAGCTTTCGAGACTCTTGGTCAAGCTGTTTCGTATGCTATTAACTCGTTTGCTAGTGGGGATGCCAGAAACCCGTTCTATGTCAACTGTGCATTGTTGGCACTTACGATTCCAAGTATGATTTATTTGATCAAGCTTGTTCCGGAAGCTCCTTCCAGTGCGGACTTGGATGCGGGAGAGTCTGAGGTCATTGAGGGGTTGGAACAGAACAAAACGGTGACTTGATGTAAATCCGTTTAAAGTGGCAAAGTATTAGACATGATTATATTCATACAATCAACTTGAACGGATGAATCCAAAAAGAAGCAATCCGGAAAAGAAACACGGTGATTGAGAAAGGTGGGGTGAGATCGCGATAGCATTTGCCATCTACAAGGTTAACACGGGCTTATCCACAGATAGGCCAATTAAGCGAGACCCTCCGAAGCTTTCTTATCTCATGACAACTTCTTGATTGTACACGTAAAGCAAGCATATTGGCGGGAATGAAAGCTCGTGTGAGGACATACGTGTACCGACAAATAGTTCAGGCTGAGATGTGCCCTTCCCAGCGTAAAGCAGCTAGAAAAACGTGTAAATGAGCCATCGCCATCTGATATCAACATCAGATTTCGGAGCACCGCTCGTACCTGCATAGCCGTGTACCGCTCAAGTTTACTCCACTTCCCCATCTTTTAGCTGTATAGTGAACATGGGGATCACCTACTTACGGTTTGCTATCTAAAGGTGGGACAAGAGTGGGCAAAATGGTCTCACCAAAAGACACGTAACGGAAAGTGGGAACACAAACTAAGCTACCTCACCGAATACCGGAGGCTTTGCTACTTGGCTCAATTTCTCGTGGCTTATAACATGTCATCGAACAACTCCAAGTGAATTGCAATACTTAAGCCAATTAACATCAAGGAAGCAGCTGTGAATGGATTAGTCCTTTCTCACATCAAACCCAAACAACTACCCCATATCGTACTCTCATACTCGAATAAAGAACTCATCACCGTTCCAAAATGGTTCTTCCAGGTAAGAACGGGACAAAGTCCTACTGGATAGAAGCCGCAAACTCCCCCCTCAAAAATCATCAATCCTCCCCAACCCTACCAACGGAAACAGATGTAGTAATCATAGGAAGTGGTTACACCGGTGCCTCGACTGCATACTTTCTCTACAAAGTAACTATCCCCCCCACCACCCTAAATCGTAGCTTAAGATGACTTACAGAAGCAATAAGTGCACAAAAGACGCTGGAACCACACCTAAGATGCTCATGCTAGAAGCCCAAGACATTTGTGGAAGCGCAACTGGTCGAAATGGTGGCCAACTAAGACCCCACGCATACTCCCGCTACATCCCATGGAAAGAGAGATTTGGAGCAAAAGGTGCCATCGAACTAATCAAACATGAGATGGCTCATCTCCCCGCCTTCACAGAACTCCTCTCTTCGGCTTCCTCAACGGGAATAGAGGAAGAGGTATGCTTCAAACTTGGTGAAACCTTTGATGCCGCTATGTCTAAGGAGGCGTGGGAGAGATTGAAGAGTAATTATGAGGCAATGAAGAAAGACCATCCAAATGAACCTGTAGTTGGGCAATGTAAGCTCATTGAGAATCCTGCTGAGGCGGAAAAGTTCACCCAGATGAAGGGTACTCTCGGGGCCATTATTCATCCTGCTGGCCAGATGTGAGTGCACCACCTATACTTTTCCAGATATCAGAAGCTAACACAATGTCAGTTGGCCATACAAATTCGTCCATGCTTTACTTAACATCCTTCTTGAAGCCAAGAAACTTGATGTCCATGCCAACACACCCGTAACCAAAGTCTCCGATCGAGACACATCAGGTTGGATCACCGTCACAACAGAAGGTCGAGGTAGCGTCCGCACCAAAGCAGTAGTTCACGCAACAAACCGTTGGGCCGGCCATCTCCTCCCAGACTTCGCAAAGCTCATCTCCCCCTCAATAGCAACACTAGCAGCGATCAAGCCCCAAGAGGGGTTCAAATTGCGACACACTGGTGCTGAACACTGGGATAGTGTCGTGAACGTATATCTTCTTTGCCATATCCAGCTTTGAAAATGGATACTGACAAGTACAGAACTACCACGTACAACTGCCGGAACCAGATGATACTATCATAGTTGGTGGAGCTAAGAAGGTTCTCGTTCACGTCCCAGACCGATGGATCAACAGTAACGATATTGGTGGTAATATCCGGGGTGTGCCCGAGTATTTTGAATCATGGGCTTCTTCGAGCGTGGTGGGATTGGAGGAGCAACCGGATGGATTGGCTCGAGATGTCAAAGAGGGTGGATGCTGGATAGGAGGTACGTTTTCTCTTTGACAAAATTGGGAGAAGGTACTGAGCATAAGCAGTGGAAGGAACAAGTGCGGACTCATTTCCATTCGTTGGTAAGCATCCCAAGAAAGAGGGCCATTTTGTGGCTGCTGGCTTTACGGGACATGGTAAAAATCCTCTACCTCCCTCGTAAGTTCAAGACTGACACACCACAGGGATGCCACGAATCCTTCTCTCCACGGCCCACCTCACACCAATGATCTTGAACTCGCTGGGGAAAATCGAGAGTTCCTCACCATTTACCTCGAAGTACCCTACCTTGCCAGAACCTTTCAAACTCACAGCCGAAAGGTTGGAGAAGTTACAAACTGTTGACTTGGAAGGAAAATTTGAGACGAGCAAGAGAAGTAATCTGGAGAGTGCGGGTAAGGCTTTTTGTGCGGAGGGTGGAAGGTTGGCAAAGTTGTAAGACAGAATAATGGGAAAGCTACGAGACCAATGTGTGTAGAGTAATACAAAAGAAGAGGATCGAACACTGCAACGAAATACGAACCAGGTGATGACTCCCGTGCGTTGGGCTAGCTCTTAGAACACCACGCCGATGCTTTAAATTGTGCTATGGACTTGGTCAGCGAGAGAAATGAACTACCGCTTCACTTGTGTTTTGCTTTTCTTTTACTAGTTAACAAGAGAAGGTATGAAATTACCAAGTACACCTTGGTTCAACGAAGCAAAAGCCCCGACTAGGCAACTCGCCCATTACCTTGTAATTACCGACTCGACGTTCGCCCAGGCCAAAGGCATATAGTTCGAGAAGTTTTTTGGACTCCAGTAACTAACTAACCCAAAGAACCTGCACGTCCCAAAACTGAATGAGAAGGTAGGAAGTCAGAATACTGTAAGCAAAGATAGCTAAGGTATGTTTTTCCGCATACACATTGCTAGGCATTCATGTGAAACCATCGAGGACAATCGTGAAGATGTCCTGCTTGGGTTGAAGAATCCACAAGAATTATCCAAGAACCTGGAACGATACAGATGGGGCTGTTTACCAAGAATGAAGGTCTGAAAGGTCCACGTCTAGTTCCAGAAATCAAGCGTTGTTCTTCGAGTCCTCTATGCAATGATTAGTCATATTCTAACATACCATTTAGTCCATGACTAGTCTATGACAAGTTCCATTCGGGATATCTGGTGTTTCTCAAATTTATTTTGAATGTCGGATGCTGTTCAAGACCAAGTGCGTATTGGACGCACTTGTTGCTCCAATGAGTTGATGCCCCTGGATTTGTACGAGTCCGCTGTGGTCCTCGTAACATGGATGCTGTGCAGCTCAATTCCTATCCTCGTCATCTACGCCTCATTGTTCAGCACCCAAGATCTTCCACAGCCCCCTCGCGATCCCAAGTCAGCTTTTCCAGCACCATTAGGCGTATCTCAATGTTGAAAATGTCGCTGGCAGCCGCACGCTGGCTACTTTCCTGATCGGCCCAAGTGTTCGTAAATGCTTCCATAATAAATGGCGGAATTGGGACCTTTTTCATTTTCTTGTAGTCGTACATTACAATCTCTTCCTCGCCACGCGCAGCTATCCGTTGATGGCGGTTCGAGAGGATCATGACATCGAGCATAAACGAGGTATCTGTTGGCGAGGGGAGAGAGCGCAGCTTATGGACAGTGGTGACAGTGTCCGGATATGTTAGCGGCTGGAGTGGATTAAGATCAGCATTGTGTAGTATTGTAGTGTTTGCGATAGACGGACCAGTTTGTAATCCATCTTGATGCTTTTCAGAATTAAACCCTGCCCTTTTGGGGTCCATAGCTCATTCCACTGCTTGCTATGCTCACAATCGGAAGGGACGAGGGCAAACCTGCGCACCCATTCTATTCTCGCACTCTCAGCCCAACGAATGTGAGTAACGTTGTTGACATGGCCCTGAACGAGCAGTTATCAGTTTTTATGCGCATCGCATGATGGAAAAAGACAAGCCCAAGCACATACCATGGAATCCAGCTCTCCCCAATTAACCCTTCTTTGGTGGATATCCCTTATTTGGAAACCTTCATGGCCACCGACGAGCGACTTCCACTGTGGCCCAAGTTGACGAGCCAAACTTTTAATGAGGGGACCCGGTATCGTAAATGATTGATGGTGACTAAGGGTCTGCTGTTCCTGTTGCTTTCTATCATGAAAGGGTATGCCAAACATGATGCATTTCCCAAGACGGGCTTTGCAGTCTGCGAGCCATCGGGGCCGACTCGACACAAAATCGTGCTGACGGGCACGCATCCACAGACCATCAAGCGCTGCTTTCTCAATCACGACCCCATTGGTCTTTTGGATCTCTTGGACGATTGCGGGAAAAAGGCCCCTGAAACCCTGCTTGTCGCCAATAATCGTGGTAGACGCGTAGCGTTTGGATATTGGGAAAGGTCGCATTATGTTGTTGTTGTTGGAGGGGGAGGATTACGAGGAGCTGAGTTGGTGCACTAGGGCCTTGGAATGCCTTCCTTATAAGGCACCAAAAATGACGTCTATGGATTGATACCGCCCTCAAAATCACATTATCAACCACGACGACAACCTCAAGAAAAATACAACTTCGTGATGACCTCAATAAATCCAGTCTTACGAAGTAAAGTAATAAGTCTATACAAAGGTATATCTCAAACCCCTCAGCCTCTCTCTTCTCCCTTCTATCATCAACCATAAATCTAACAACATGAAGAACTCCTCTACCTGGGTCGCTCCTATCCATTAGGATACGAATACTTCAGGCCTCGATTACACAAAGCATTCATCAGTAATGCGGGATTGACTTCAGAGGGGGAGATAGAGAGGGCCATTGAGAGGGCGGAGTTTGTGAAGAGGGGTATATTTATTCTCCCTTGTTCTATCGGGGGAGTGTTGTCAAGAAAATATTAGAGAGAACACAGCTAATAGTATTTTCGTTCATAGAAATTGAAGCTTTGTAAGTTCATCATTCTACCCATTGGCCAACAATCTTCATGACGGGACTTTATGAACTCCCCGCTAATAAATAATATCATAGATACTATCTCAAAAAATATCGAGCAATGCGTCAAAGATACAACAAGACCTTCTGATAGACCACATTTGGAACTCCAACCGCCAATCACCCAATACCAATTTGGGACTCTGCATCTCGGCATCAAACCCGAATGGAACCCCGCAAAGCTCCACGAGCCAGCCCAACCAGTCAGCCACAGCAGACGCAATGATAATGGGGTGCATAAGACTTCACGGATAAATACAATCATCCACCCAATAGCATCAAACAAACTCCAAGAAATTTTTATTTCACAAGGTCACAATACATCCTTCTCGTAATCATCAACCACCAGCCGTCGGCGGCGGTTTCTTCTTCCTCGCCCACCACGCCCCGACCTCCAAGCACTCCCCCCAAGAAGTCCCATTATTCTTCAACAAATCATTCATCATGTTCCCCTCCCACCGATCCCACTCATCCTGTCCCTTCCCACTGGCCTCCCTCAACATCGGCTCCAGACTCTCAATCATCTGAACAACCGTCAAAAGCGCCGTCCTCCTCAAAGCCGCCTGACCAACCGTCAACACTCTCCGATCTGTTTCCTTCGCCTTACCTTTGGAGGAAATCGCATGTCCGTTTGTGCCCTGGGTCACTGCCCCACCAACACCCTCTCTCTCCCACCGGACTTCCCCTAGTGGAATAGCTAGTCTCCGACTATCAATTTCAGCCAGGTCTTCAGATTCTTGGAGGAGCATGGGCAGCATGGTGGTACAAGGCATAGGAGTTAGTTTTCTCGAATCCAGAGCTTTAGATATCCACGTATTGTAATCCACCAGGAACTGATTTTGCGGCGTCGCCAAGGGCGTTTGTGGTGATAACGTATATGTTCCCATGGCATTGGTATGCACTTGTTCCTCGTCCTCGCTGTCGCCCGGGGATTCTCGAGTCGGGGGTGGTGCGTGTGGTAATAGCATTCGTAAGGAGTGATCTCCATCCCAGATCTCCATCGTCCCACCGGGTTTTAGAATTCTGAGGTATTCGTCCATTAAAGCTTGTTGCATGCTCCCTGTTGGTGTGACCATACTTAAATCTTTAATCATGATAAGATTGAATTCGTCGTCTCGAAAGGGTAGTGGTACCCGATGTAAATCATGTTGAACAAAACGCCAATTCATATCATCGTCCGATTCCATCCGTGGCGCCAACGGAGCAATATCAATTCCTGTAAAAGAAATCGAAGAGAATCCCCGCTGAGAGAAATGACGGTGACACATAATACTCCAAAACCCGGCGCCACAACCTACATCCAAGACGCGTTTTGGGGGTTTGTGGTTGAAAGCCGGCGAGCAAACCGGTCCATTGAAAACCTGACATAGCAACATGGTCCGTAGAGTTTGTCTATGGATCTCGGCAAGGTCGCATGGTAATGGGTAGGGCAATGTTGTGTCTCGCAAATACCGTCTTCCATTCCGTCGGGCGAAAGGGTTGGTGAGTAGTACATCGGTGGGGGGAGGGTCGCTCGACGTCACCGCCGTCAGCCCGCTTGATGCTGTATTGCTGGATATGCTGCTCGACCGGCCCACCGCATCGCCCCTAGCTGCAGCCGCAGCCTGCGATTCTGCTATCGAGAGGACATTTTTGCTTCTGGGGGAGCTTCCAGTGGAAGAGGATTTTCGGTTGGCCTGCGCAAGAGCTTGGGCTTGGGAGCGGGTTTTGGACGATTGGTTTGCGGAATGTTTGTAATCGGGTAGAGGCGTCGACGATGGAAGAAACATACGATCGCGAACTCCCTTTGAAGGCGGGAGAGAGATGGTGGTTGCGGGTTGCTCTGCAACGGACGATGAGTTGGGGCTGGATGTGTATTGATGGTCGACGGAGCCAGACCTAGACTTGGACCTGCACTTGGACGATCGATGCGGTTTCCGAAAGACGCTTGTGTGTTTCACAGGCTGTGCTTGGGAATTGACCGAGATGTTTGTGTGTGCAGATGGTGGTTTAGAGCGATCTGGTACCTGGGTTGTGAAGTTGTAGAAAAAGGCGGCTTCTGACATTTTGGTGAGGCGTTGGGCTGTACTGCTGGTAGGGGTCGGGTGTTGGCTGCTGCTCCGGGCTTGATTAGCCTAGAGCCTGGTCGCGGGCGTAGAATCTCCAGCTTCCTCTGATCCTGTACGTCACGCCGTCACACTTCCAGATGTAAAATGCAACCAAAACGACCGTAATGGCCGTAATTGGAGATTTCCCACCTGCCAGTCCCGGCTGCGGCTGCACAATCGACCTTTTGGCAATATCAACTGGCAGATACGACGCTGTCCACCACTCCCCAAGTCTCAAATCTTCAGAATATCCCGGATGGCGAAAAACGAGGGGCACGAGGCACATCGAGGGCTCCAAAGCCGCTCAGCAGGCGGAGATCCGCATTGGCAAGAGAGAGCATGCGACCTTCGGACGGTGTGTACAATTTGTAAAAGATCTGCTTCCTCTTTTTCTGCAAAGCCACACCGGAAAAGGGCGGTTATATAGAAGGCATGAACACAAGACAAGGCCGACGACGTCTTATCCGAATGTCGTTGCGAAAGGTGTCGAGTCCAACCTTATATGGAAGGTCGGGAATACAGTACCACCACGGACGATACCGTCGTTAGTACGGAGCCGTATGAAATGTCACGCACGGCTTCTCGCAACCTCAGTGTCAGATACATGTCTGGACGACCGACTTGAGTCTTGATTCATGGAAAACCCATGACCATGCATTTGGTCGGAAGTGCACTTACTGCACAATCAGCTTACACTTGGTGCATATTCCCTGCTTCCATGTGTTTTCTCCACGCCAGTTCCCAAGAATTACTTTATCCCAAGCAAAGACGTGGCAGTGGGTGCATGTCTTTCCCCGAGTTTGGATGGAAAAGAGAAACGGACCCCGCGATTCTGCAGAGAAGCCCCGGTTTTTGGGCTATTTCCCATCCAATAAACATGAGGCTCAAGGGAAGATTTCATGTCAAAGGCTCATTGGGCTATGATTGGTGCTGTACAAACTACAATCGGAGAAGAAACAAACTGACGGGAAGAAGAAACGAATCATTTCAGGATTGGCAGTTCCTTTTGAATTTTGAATTTGGATTGAAAGGGCTTGATATGTGATTTCATAATCAGCGCATACCGTTTCCATTGGATTCGAAAGCAATATATATACTTCGCAAAATACTCTCTGCCCATATCAAAACTTGCTATGAGTAACTACTCAACAAAGACATTGAAGTGTCTCAAGCCAGCTTAAGGTACAGGGCATATGGGAAGCAATTCCATTAGTGACTGGTGCAAAAGAGAATATTCGAAATAAACTGCAGTGCCGTCAATGTCGCACTTGGAGCAAAGCCCAAGTCTCAGCCCAAGTCTCACAATTATCCCGTTCTGTACTTCGTTCTCCTGAACAGGAATCAACAGCTACCGAGTATATCCCCTCAAAGGCAAAGGGAGTCAATGGCGGAGTTCCGAGAGTGTTTCCAGACTTCATGGAAGCACACTCGTCCCAAGAGGCCAAGTTCCCTGTTTTTCCAACGGACGGCTGCAGATGCTGATCGAGGGCGCTTTTTTGGAAGCAAGAGACCTTTAACCCAGCCCAGCTTCGGTCGTACGCAGCCAGCAGCGGGTGTCACCACCAAGACGGTTCGATGCACCATCGAATAAAGCGAAGAAGGGAAGAAAGAAGCTAACAACTTGTCAGGTGTTGAGATAAGCACGCCGAGATGTTTGATGTATGCCATATTTGAGTTGACCGACTGAGACATAGGTGGAATGGATCCTTCTCGAGGAGACGATTGGCGGATCGATGCTAGCTAGAGGAATTTAAGAATATATGCATAAAACAAGGACGAAGTATGACAATAAGAAAATATATAATGTTGTTGTCGAGAATAGTTTAGGTTGAGTTAATGTTAATAGGTACTTGATTGGACTTGCCTTCCGGAAACGAATCGCTTCGGCCCGCGCGCGGTCGGTCACGTGCACGCTAGTCCCATCGCTGGTGAACAACAGTTGAGTCCAGCAAGAGGTCGAATCTGAAAAAGCAACGAGAAAGCAGCGCCACGACAAGAATCCTGCTCAACCAGCCCTCGGCTTCAACTCCAACTGAACTACAGCATTTCATACGTGTTTTTGCAAACCCCCAGGTACGACTGACTGCAGATTGGCCTGCGTAGCCTGACCTTCTATTGCTCCCCCCCCCCCACAACGTCGTTCACCAGCGAGATCTTGCGCCTCGAGCTCATTCAGTGAAGGAATCTAGCAGCTCGTGTCTTAGACCTTGATCATCACCTTCTCCGAGAGCTCCTTCGACCCCCCAGTCCTTCTCTCTACCACTGCTGCTCCTGAAGCATCACGACAAAGCTACCCTGGCCATACGCGGCCGCGTCTAGAGCTTCGAGCCCAACACGTCTCAGCCCGGTAACGGTCTGAGTGCGCTCGCGCAATCAAAACTTCCAAGTCCGCTCATCGTAGACATTGGTAGTAGATGCCCAGACGCAGAGGTATATCAAGCAACCCTATGTGCCAACGAAGAAAGAACCGATCCCCGCTCTCCAGACCACCTCCGCCCACATAAACCTCTACCACCACTCCCATTCTTCCTTCCCCCGTGCAGCCCGCGTTTGCCTGCCTGCGTCCACGCCGCCTTTGATCTGTCAGTGGAGGAATTAGATGGCCGATGGGTACAGATACCTGCAGCAAGGCGCTGGAAATTACTTTTACCAACAACAACACCAAAACCAAAACCACCACACAAGACAAAACATAATCCGCAATAGCACCCCTCCAAATAACCTACGATCTGCATTCACTACCGATACACCATCACCTTCGCGATCCCCCGACTCGCATTCTCCGGCTCCAGCTTCATACGGCATGTTCAATCAGGGCCACCAACAGCCAGGGCAGCATGGCCGTGTCAATGGAGGACCAGGGAGAGGGATACCGATGATGTACAATTCTTATCAAAATGCTCATCAGCAACCGCACCCCCAACACCACACGAACCTCCAGCAGGACCATTCGACACATTCAACGAACGGCGCCGTGCTGGGACATCATGCAAATTATTCTTCTGGGGTACTCTCGAACGCGGCTCCAAGCTTCGCCCCAAACAGCCTGCAAAACGGGCACTCGACGACAACGCGAGGTGGGCAGGCACAAGTCATCAGCGAACACTGGGCAGAACAAATGAGCCTACACAAGGAGTCAGAAAATGCCAATCAACAGATGGTGGATCACAATGCCCCAAATCACTTTGCAAGACAGAGGGCCGGAGAGAATCGAGGATTGACGGCGGCATCAACCGTAGATGCCGTGGTAGCCCAGGACGAGGACAATGATGAAAGAGGACGGCCATACAGACAAGAAAGTGTCAAACGACAAGATTGGCACAATATGGATCTCAGTGGGCAGGGCCTCAAAGTGCTTGCCAATCCACTCTTCAACTACGTCTTTCTCAATGAGCTATATGTGGCATCCAACAAAATCACACAACTCCCGGCCTCAATTGGGCAACTACGGCACTTGAGACACCTGGATGCCTCTTTCAACCTATTGACTGAGTTACCCCAAGAGCTCAGCATGTGCGTATATTTAAAAAAACTGCTGGTATTCAATAACCGGATCGAACGAATTCCGGAAGAATTAGGCTCGCTTTACCAATTGGAGGTATTAGGCATTGAAGGCAACCCTCACCTCGCCCCCGAATATAAGCAGGTGATCAGCGAGAAAGGCACAAAGGAACTCATCAAGGATCTTCGGGAAGGAGCCCAAGGCACGTCATAACAAATGAGTCATTCTAGCAATCAACTAACTGTATCTAGTTCCACTACCTCCTCAAGAACGAAAATGGATCTCTCTCCAAGACGGCATCCCGAATAACAACCAGGAGAAGATAAAAGTAGCTTCGTACAACATCCTTTGCGATCGGGCTTGCACTACACAATTATATGGTTTCACTCCGTCTGCTGCTCTAGAGTGGGAATACCGGAGGGAACAAGTGTTGAAGGAGATTCAGGATTTGAACGCCGATGTCATCTGCCTGCAGGAGGTCGATACCGATACGCAATACGAATTTCTCAGCCCAAAACTTGCCTACAATGATTATAGAGGGGTTCACTGGGCAAAATCACGCTCGAAAACCATGAAAGAAGCAGACGCCAAACGCGTGGATGGATGTGCAATTTTCTACAAGGGTAGCAAATACATTCTCCTGGAAAAACAATTGATTGACATGGCAAATATTGCTATCAATCGACCAGATATGAAGCTACAGACAGATATTTTCAACCGTGTCATGCCTCGGGACAATATCGCCATCGTAGCCTTCCTAGAGAATAGGATGACCGGGTCAAGAATAATGGTTGTCAATACCCATCTCCACTGGGATCCTGTGTTTGCCGATGTCAAGTTAATTCAGATGGCAATTGTGGTGGAGAATGTGACCAAGCTTGCCGAAAAGTACGCAAAGAAGCCACCAAGCAACGAAAAGGAAAAGCGAGCCGGTTTGGTGGACGAAAATGGGAGACCCGAGACCGAGGTTGCAGACTTTGCTCCATCCCAGGAGTATTCAAGCAACACTCAGATCCCTCTACTTCTCTGTGGTGATCTCAACTCCACCACCGATTCGAGTGTGTACGAATTGTTATCCAAAGGAAGCGTCAAGGCATCGCATCGAGAGCTCCGAGAACACCAGTACGGAAATTTCAGCAAGCACGGCATTGAACATCCGTTTCAGTTACGTTCTGCTTACTCGGCTGTCGAGAAGGGCGCAGATCGGTTGACCTTCACCAATTATACGCCCAGTTTCGCGGATGTCATCGATCATCTCTGGTATTCGACAAACACGATTGAACTCACCTCGCTACTCGGAAGTGTAGATCCCGAATACATGAAGACGGTTCCTGGATTCCCAAACCATCACTTCCCCAGTGATCATCTCTTAATCGCAGGAGAGTTCACCATCAAGGGAAGAAAGGAGAAGAAGGTCCATGTGGAACCAGATTTTGGGCCTTCCAGTCGCCGGAGGGATTAGACTTTATCAATTTCAAGTCTCTGGATGGAACAGGATTTTGCCGGCTTCGATGGCTCATTTTGATTTTCCTAATTATTGCCTCGCTGCGTTATAGGAAGGGACGTTTTTCCCTCTCCCTCTGCTCGTGTATGGATGGGAAACGGTGTTTGCGGTTGTCTGGGTGGGGTGGACAACCAATATTGGGTGGGGGGATTTTTTAACATTGCATGGTTTTCTTTTTACTTTAAAGGGAAGCATGGAAAGAAAGACAGGGGGGTGGAATGCAATTGCGCAATTGTTCTAGCGTTTTTTGACAAAATTCAAGGATCCTTGAGCTTTTTTGAGTTTGTTGTATGTGGTGTTTTGATAGGAGGCGTTCTGCACGTTTTTTTTTTTGCCGAGTTTGAGTTCCTCTCTTTTTCCCTGGAATTTTAGTTAGTCTGTTTGGTATGAGTGAATGGAGGGATGGAATTGGTTTTCTCTCTCACTCTAGAACTCGTCTCTCTCTCTCTCTCGTTATATGCAAGAGCATGCATGCTTGCCTGCTTTGTTTGTTTGTGATTGATTGATTGGTTGGAGGCGGTGGGGATGGGAAGATGATTATACTAGGGCACTGATTCTGAGTACAATGAGAAATGAATTGTTCCCTCGCTACGTAAATTGGGCTTTTTGGATGCTTGTGTGACACTGATATGTGATGTACATTGTGAGTCCTGCGACTGTTTGGGTTGATTGGGGGGGTTGGCAAATGCCATCACTCCTCTCCATGACATACTTTGATAACGAGACGTGTTTAACTGTTTGATATGGTGTGGGCTGGGTTAGGTTGTATTCTCGACAAGAAGGAATTAAGGTCCCTCTTCTGGGAATATGAAAGACTTGGTACTACTGGTCACTTCAAGTATTATTGTTCTTTTGGAATTTGTTTCCTCGAATGATTGTTATTTTCTTTGTTCATGGTGTGAGTTGGAAGATGAGTAGAGTAGTGTCGAGTCCCACTCTACTCTTCAAAGACTACTCGCCTCCTCTTCTCCTGACAACTCTGGATTACTCGGAGCAATTGAGTAGTTTGATCTCGCGCTGCTCGTAGTGTAGTGGCTTCAAATAATGCACAATTTTCTCTCATTGGAGTGCTATCTTGTTTTGGTGAGTAATATGCGAAAGGTCGAGAACGAAAAGAGTCCGGAGAATTTGGCCTTCTGGACCTTCTCGGAAAACAAAGGTACTTGTTCATCATCGAACCGTATGGAAACGCAAAAACAATCCTTAGCAATGATTATATATTCTTCGGAAAAGTGGAGGTGGTCTTGAAGGCAACACCTGGGACAGGAGTCATTAGCAGTTTTGTGTTAGAGAGTGATGATCTTGATAAAATTGATTGGGTAAGTTCATTTGGCTGTTTAGGTTAAAATAATACTAACTGGAAAACAGAAATGGCTTGGAGGAAACACAGCACGGGCGGAAACAAATCACTTTGGAAAGGGAAACGCCACAAGTTACGATCGAGCAACACACGAAACTGTTTCGACATCACAAGATACCGAGCACACATATACGAGCCACTGGACCTCGGAAAGTGTAAAGTGGTACGCTGACGATGTCCTCGTCCGTACCCTTCTCAACGCGGATGCTTTGAACGGAGAGAACTTCCCACAAACGCCAATGAGAATAAAGATTGGAAACTGGGTTGGGGTTGGTGGTGGTGTAAACTCATCCGAAGGAACTGTTGAGTGGGCAGGAGGTTATACCGATTTGACCGACCACCATTCACGATGTACGTGAAAAGTGTTACTATCCAGGCTTACACCATTTCTGGAACAACATACACTTCTGGAGATATGACCGGGAGTTACGATTCGATTGTTATGAGCAACACCACATCCTCCTCATCGTCCTCGTCCTCTTCATTATTATCATTATCATTAATCATAACATTCTGCGTCTCTTACAGCAGTACCACCACTGTGGATAGAAATTATACAGCTACATTGGTCAATGCTACCACTTCGAGTACTGCCTCTTCAGCTACTGCCAGCAGTGTCTCGACAAATGGGGGAAAGTCAAATTATGTCAGGGGTGAATAAAAATCTCGACAGCTGAAGGGTGGAACTGTCCCAGGTTTCCGTCAAGGCCATTGCGTCTTAGCCTTGCTTTCCATAGGCTAGAGACTTTACTGAGTGTGTTTCCGAAGAACCATCGATCGAAGACCTTCATATGAGCACCAAAATGGTAAATTAGCACTTCATCGCTGTTTGCATCGTAAGCTCGGTCACTGAGAAGTGAACTAAGCATGAATCTTTCTTCTGGCGATGGAATAAATTCGGGAGGAGATGGCAGACCAGAAGTGGTACTCCTGATGGTCGGTAATACTCTCGCCTCAAATTTACGTCCTCGGAATATGTCGCTGGGTTGCCGTGGGATGCATTAGAGACATTGGATCTTAGCCGCAGTGTTGAATTCTCGTGCGTAAAGTTCGATACTTGTTTGCGGATTGTGGCGAACATTCCCTCTGGTACAGATTTGCCGGGCGTCCCTAAAAATTTGACCGCCTTAGTTCCGGGAACTCTTTGGGTCTGAATACCCCGATAGACCTCTGTTTTGCTGATGGAATATTTGGTTTTACTAGCTGCAATCTACCTGGTAACAGGAGAATTCAGGGAAGCAAGGCAACTTTTGGCTCCGGAAATGCAATTGGCATCCTCTACAAAACGAGGTCCCACAGCACAGTTGACGGCGCCATATTTGGTTTACTTCTTTCTGTCTTTCAAGAAGTGTCTATAGCTGTCAAAGCCGGAAGGTAAGCCATTTGGACCCACCTCTATGCCCCAGAATCTGAATTCCTCTGCTGAGGGTTTCCAGCTCTCACGGTACATCGTATATTGGACCGAATGGGCAAGGTCACTACGACTTTTGGGCCACCACGGTACAGTGTTCGACAAGGCTGTACAAACGAGTTTTGATATATGCGCCCAAGCTGGTCCATGGCCAGAGACCCCTGGACCACCAAGTGAAGGATGAATAGCAGCTTCACAGCAGTCCCTTCTGCATGTGTGGAGAAACATAAAGGCATGTATCATCTCATGCAGTAAGGTGATTACCCAGCTATTCACGTTTCCCTCCCACCAAAACGAGGTCCCTACATCTATAAATATCACGCCAGTCGAGATTTGGAACTCTGCATGGTTCCCTCCCAATTTATTGCGTACGATTTTGATCGTGGTTTCCCTGGTTGTGTTTGCGAAGAACCAACGATCGAAGACCTTCTTGTAAAGCTCAAGGTGGGCGATGATCTCCTGATCGGTGAAGAATTCGTAAGATCGGTCGTAGCCACCACTTGTTTTGAGGATTGATATTTCCTGTGGAGTGGGGGAAAATCTGGGGATGAGAAAGCAAACCAGCAATGGTAACTCAGACGGCTGTGGACGATCAGTATTGCCATTTCTAGTTAGTCTGGGGAAACTAGGATGAATAAGGGAGGTTTGAGGAGGAAATGGGGTCTCAATCCTCCTAAAAACAACCTGAAAGAGGGAAAATGACTCGGAGGATACCCACTCGGTAGCAATTCTTTCGTAAATTCCCTTCATTGAAATCGGGGATCGGGTGCTCGTGGGGCGTATTCGAAACCTCTTTTGGCTTTAGCCGTATTATAGTGGTAAAAAAATCCTCTGGCAATGAGCTTGTGGGGCTTCCAATCAAGCCAGCCTCCTTGAATTTATCGATTTTTGTCGTGGGGGTAGCTTGGGCCCTGGGAATCTTTTGTGTTTGAATCCCGCGATAAATTTGATTGTCGTTGGTTGTATATTTTGCACCCTTGGTGTGGTTGGGAGAGTTTTGGGAGGCAAGATAGCTTTTGGGGGGCATTTTGCTTTGCCTTTTGTTTGGCCACAATTTCAGGACTCTGGGAGCCTGTTGATGTTAGTTCTCTAACGAGAGCCAGGAATGGATACATACTAGGGACTATGGTTTCGTTTCTGCACTAATTGTTGGCGGGGCAGGGAATTGAGGTGTCGCTCAAATTACTCTCCAGTAGAAGAAATTGATTTCGTTTTTCGATTTTCTTGTTACTCACAGCTGACAGTGTTGTGAAATCTGTGGGCGTAAAGCGACAGTACACTGACAAAGATTCAGATGGGTCTGAGATTGTTCTGTGGTTGAGACTTGAGGTGTTTGTTGTTGGGTAATTACGGCATCTCGTACGTACCAAAAGTCAGAATCGACTAAATCGTAAATCGTAAATCGCAAATCACAAATCGTAAATTATAAAGCTTAGATTTCTAAGTATATAGCTCTTTAGAGCTAAATTATAAATCGTAAATTATAAATCGATAAACGTAGATTTTTTAGAAGCTATTTAGACGTAAATCGAAATACTTAAATTAGTAATCTTAAAGCTTAAAGTAAGGGTATTTATAATTCGTAATACTTAAATTATAAGGCTTAAATCGTAAAATTCAAGTATAAGCAAGGGTAAAAAGTAGAAGATAATATAGTATATATATATCTATTAAATATATATATATCGTAATCGCTTACTACTTACTCTCTATTAATATATACTACCTAGTATTATACTAAATATAAGTATAATATAACTTTAAATCTATTATCTAAAATATTATAAATTATTAAAAGTAATATATATACTTAGTATAAACAATAACGTTATATAAGTACTTAATAAATAAGAGAGGAAAAGAGATAATTAAGACTTTTAATACTATAAGTACAGATGTAATTCAACCTAAGAGTAAGAGACGCTAAGCCTAATTAAGCAATTAGTATATAATTAGCAAAGTAGTGCTTAAAGTACTTAAATAATCTTAAATTATAATTATTTAAGCACTTTAGTAAAGAGGGTAAAAGGAGAGTAAAGGTAGTAAAAAGTAACTAAAAAGTAGTAATAAAATTAAGGTATTATAGATAATCCTCCTAGTATCTATACCTAAAGTATCTACTACTATATACTCTTACTTCTTATCCCTCTTCTTATTATACTTATTATATATAATCCTAACCTTTTTAGTAGTATAAGAGGGTCGATCGATAAGGGTTATTTAAGAGAGAGTATCTCCTCTCTTTCTCTTTAAATTAAGGCTATTTATAAAAGCGATTATAATAGTAGATATTGTTTTACTTACTAGCGTATTTATAGGTATAAGAGGAGTAGGTAAGAGCGAATTAGAGACCCTCTTATCGAGCTCTTAATCGAGTTTTAATTACTCTTCTTTATTAATTAATTTAAGCTTACCTTTAGTAATAGTAGTATTAATATTTATATATAATTAAGTATTAAGATCTCTTATAATTTACTCGTCTATATCTACTTATTATTATACTACCTTATCTACTCTCTCTAGTGTATTTAACTTAGTAGGTGCTATTAAGCTCTCCTTCTCCTTATCCCTTATAAGAGGCGACGACAAGTATAAGCCTAGGGTTAATACTCCTTTACTATTAACATCCTCCTCTATATCTATATCTATATCTATATCCTTACTTCTTATATTACTCCTAGAACCCTCTCTAGAATCATTATCTCTATCGTCTTCCTCTTCTAAATAAGCAGTAATAATTATAAAGCAGTCTCCTAAGTAAGTAGCAATAATTATAAATATCTCTAGAAGATCGTCTAATTCTAAATCGTCTACTAATATTATGTTTACTCTAGCACTAGTACTATCCCTTAGCGATAGTATAGGCCTAGTATCTCCCTCTCTATCTTAAGCGTTATCTTCAAGTATAATAGGCTCGTTGTTAGGTACCTTAATAGGCGCTAAGAGTTAAAGAAGTAGAATTAACAGCTCTTAAGTATCCTATAAGAGCGTGATAGATTACCTCTTTTTAGAAGATTAGAGCTTATTATTAATATAGCTATTAAATACTACGTATACTTTATAGTACTTTTTATTAGTAAGACCTTTTAGTAAATTAAAGTATTATATAAGAGCCTATACGTTATCTGCCTCTTTATAATCTATAGTACTTAATTACTTAGCTTTCCTCTTCTTAATAGTAACGTTCGTAGCTAGAAAGACGTCTTCTACTATATTAGTAAGGAGTAGTATATTAACAGGATCCTACCTACTAGGAGTAGGGATTATATAGTAGATATCCTCTAAGAGCTTAATAGCGAACCTTTTAACCTATATATTCTAAGATACTAATTTAAAGTTAAATAGATCCTTAGAGTTACTAGTAAATAAGTAAAGTACTTAAAATAGAAAGTCGTTATTAATTTATACTCTAACTATCTTACTACGTTATACTATAGAAGTATACGTAATCGTAGAGATACTCTTAGTAGTAGAGAAGTCCTTAGTACTCGTTATATATATATAGATATATAAGGCTACTCGAATATAGATTTTAGTAATAGGGATAGGCTTCGGCGCTCTATAGGTTAGAGAAGAAGGAGCTAGGGAGCCTATACTAATTAGTAGTATATACTAAATTTAAGAGTACTACTTACTTTTAGCCTTTTTCTTATTAAGAATAAATCCCTTCTTATGTACTTTTGCTTTAATTGTTTTAGTCTTACTAGAAGCCTTTATAAAGAAGGATTATCTAGCCTTAGCCTTTTCCTCCTAGATAGCTCGCTCTCTAGTCGTAGCTAATTTATCTTCCTTTTACTTAATAATAAGAGCGAAGTAGTTAGTAGTAGAACGTTCTATAGTAGCCTCTTACTTCCTCCTAAACTCTATAATTAACTGTTATTTCTTCTCTCAGCTGTTAAAGCTTTATACTATAGCTTTTATAAAGTAGTCCTTTACTTTTTATAGACGGTTCTTAATCTTATTATTAAAGAGCCTCTAAGGAAGCGTAGATACGTGATTTTCTAAAGCACTTACTAAGTTTACTAGAAAGTAATAAGAGTATACTTTAAGCTTTAAACCCTTAAGATAAGAAGTCTAGACTTCTAGGCATTTAAGAGACTAATATTAAGGCATCTTAGCGTGTTTTTAGTATTATAAGGTAATAGACGTAAGGCTTCTAAAAGTATAAGTAAAAGTAATAGAATAAAAGTAGGAAAATCAAGAGACTGTTCTACTTAAACTATATAACCTCCTATACCTCGCTTCTTACTTTTAGTACTATTTATAAGGCTCTAATATACTATTCTAGCATATATTAAATAATTACTAGTTATATGGTATATTATCTCTTATAAAGACTAGAACTTTGTTTACTATTCTATAAGTATTTATAAGAGTAGGTATAAGTAAGGCTAGATTAAAGGATATTCTAATCTAAGCGACTACTTAGAGGCTAGCTCAGAAACCTCCTCTAAGGACTAAGGAGGTTCTAAAAGTAAGTAATCGACGCTAAGCCTAATTCGTAAATTATTTACTACTACTAACAAAAGTTGGTAATCTATATGCTTAAAATGGCCTAAAAATATAATATTCTGAATTAATTCTTTTACTTTTAATTTAAGTATAGAATAGTATTATTTATATTTATAAAGCTAACTAGAACTTAATAGACATAGAACCTATAATATTACGATTTTTTAAAGATTTAAAGGTCTAAGATTACTAACTTTTGTTAGTAGTAGTAAGTAATTTACAAATTAGGCTTAGTGTTAACAGTCGTAGTTAGTAGGTTTACTCTACTAAAATCCTCTCTCGAGTACTTAGAGAATTATATACTTATAACTATATCTATAACCTTATATAAATTACTTCTAATTTTAATTAAAAGTCGATAAACATGTCTATTCCTCTCTAGAGTTACGTTAAGCCTTTTTTTATACTTAAAATATATGAATTTTAGGCCTAGAGCTTAGCCTATATTTAGTATAGGTTTATTCTTAGTTTAGTATATCTATTTACTTATTAATTATAAATAGTAAAAGCAACGTCGCTAGCTAACTCTCTACGCCTTTCATAGATAGTAATATATACTTCCTTTGTTATATTACTCTCTATTAACGTTCTATTTACCCTAGTTAATAGGTAATTATAATTATAGACCGCTGTAGAGTCTATAGTTAGTTAGTAGATTATAATACTATAATCCTAGAGTTACTACTATAGCTAAGGATATATATTAAGTACGAGGTTACTAATAGAGAGAGAGAGAATTAAGGATTTAGGACCTTACTCTTTAAATAGACTTAAGAGACTATCTTTTAGTAGACGACCTAGGATTAGAATTATTAGAGCTCTCTACTATAATAACGACGTTTAATACTATCTATTAGTAGAAAGGCTCTATAAAGGAGAAGGCCTAATCCTAAGGATAAATTAGTAGCCCTTAGAGTAGATTAATTAAATATAAATTTATCTACTAATATCTGTCCCTAAATCTCCTTTTAAATCATCTTCGACTAGTAAGGTATACCTATTAGTTATATACTCTCTTAAATCCTTATCTAATTTATTATCTAACTCCTCTAATTCCTCGTCTAAGAAGTCGCTATTATATAGATAATCTAGTACTACGTTCGTTGCTTAATCGCTCTTACCTTTGTTACTAAAGTATATACTAAATTTATCTTAATTAGCCTTTCTAGCTTCTTTTAATCCTTAAGCTACCTTAGAGCATAGCTCCTACTTATATACTCCTTCTAGCTTACTTAAAAGGCCTAATTCTACTAAATTACCTTCTTGAATATACGCTAATAATTCTACTCTTAAATCTAAGTACGCTATAGTATAAGTTTCCCTCTCTTTAGTACGTATTATCTTATTAATTAGTAGTATATATCTATATACTAATAATTTTATTTTATACTACTCTAGAGTCGCTTAAGGCAAATATATATTAATATCCTAATCCTTATACAATTCCTAAAGCTTAGTAAGCTTCTTAGCAAACACCTTAATATTATAATCCTCTACTAGATGCTCTTTACTCCTAAGATAGTAAAAGTTAGTCTATAGCACTCCTAGTACTCTATACTCTTAATTAGCATCGATATAAATATAATAGCGATTCTATATATATATAAACGTTTAAAGCTCCTTCTAAATAATTGGAATATATATATATAATATAGTAATTATATTAAGAAAGCTCTTTTTAGAAAACAACCTCTTTTTATAGATACCTTAGAAGTATATCTTCTACTTATTTAGAGACCCTTTTATAAGCTATCTCTACTAAGCCTTAATACGTTAGTTAGCTATAGAAGTACTAAACTAATATAGGTCTAAAAATTAGTATAGCTCTCTACTACTTTCTATAGCTTATTATTAACGAAGTATATAGTAAGCGTCTGCTACTATTAGAGATTCCGATCCTTAATCTAATCGTATATAACATAGTATCTTTCTAAGGCTACTTATAGTATCGCTGTATTACTATAGAGTAGATATTACTATATTATTTAAGATACTATAATAGCTCTAAGAGAGAAATCAAGTATAGGTATTAATACTAGTATATATCTTAATACTAATAAACCTTAATTTATAATATCTATTAATACTTTATATAAAATTAGGCCCTAGTATGACATATTTACTATAAGCATTCTTAATCTCTTATAACCTACGATTATACTCCTTCTTATTAACCTTTAATAGTACCTTTTAAATCTTATTCTAGCTTTATCTTTTATCTCTATCTCTATCAACACTATAAGTATTAAGGTACGTATAGAGGAACCTAAGGCCGAAGCTTCTTACGATACTAAAGTAGCTATATTCGTAGATCTTATACTAAAGGATAGCCTCTAGCTTTTTACGCTCTTCTTATATAAGGAACTTTCAACATTAAAGGCTTATCTTAAATTATAACCTTTAGAACCTCTAAGGCTTAATTATAAAGCTCTTACGATTTAATATATATACTATACTTAAATTAGATAATCCTATATCTTTAAAGAGATATACTACTTGTATATATAAGGTAGAAGTAGTCTTACTTTTTTTATACTAGTAAAGGTTCTACTCTATATTAATTCAGAGCTTAAGAGTAGTATTAGAGACGTTGATATTATACTTACTTTTAAGAATATTATATATCTCTTAAGTAGAGACTTTCTTTTAATATAACTTCTCTATAAACACTCTATATAGCTCTAAATTAATAAACTAACGTAGTATATTTAGGCTTCTATTATATACTTAAAATCGCTCTTTTTATACTTCCTACTATACTTAAAATTCTAGGATTATTACGCTATAATACTACTACTAAGAATATCACACTTTAATAGATACTTAGAGCTGCTACTAGAGATTATCCTCTTCCTTCTTCTATTGTTATTAGTACTCGAATTCAAGAGAAGAGAGAGAGTATATATAGTAGTAGAATAGTACTTTTAAAAGAAGGAATAATATAGAGTAGTATTTAAAGGAAGGAGCGACTAATTCGATTTATCTTAAGAGGTTCTACTACTAAGGATATTACACTTTAATAGATGCCTAAGGCTACTACTAGAGATTATCCTCTTCCTTCTCTTATTATTATTAGTACTCGAATTCAAGGGGAGAGAGAGAGTATATATAGTAGTAGAATAATACTTTTAAAGGAAGGAATAATAGAGAGTAGTATATAGTATTTAAAGGAAGAAGCGATATAAAGGGGTTAGTATACAGAGTAAGTATACTTTTTAGTCTATAAAATAAATAGTATTAACTCTAATTAGAAAATTAGTATATAATTAAGAAAAGTAGCTAAAAGTACTTAAATAATCTTAAATTAAGATTATTTAAGCTTTTAAAGTAAGCTAATTACTTTAATATTAAGTAATCCAGAGTAATTAGTTTAAAAAAGGCCTAGTTTTAAGACATAATTTAAGAACTTATTATAGTAATAAAAGTCGATTTATATAATCTTTTTATATTATATATATATATCTCTTACTCTAATATATTTTAATTTAATATTTAATACCTTTTATAATTATTTATTAATTATACGACTTTTACGATTTATGATTTACGATTTACAATTTACGATTTAGCCTCTAAAAAATCTACGTTTATCGATTTACGATTTACGATTTACGATTTAGCTCTAAAGGGCTATATACTTAGAAATCTAAGCTTTACGATTTACAATTTGCGATTTGCGATTTACGATTTGCGATTTAGTCGTCGTTTCCGACTTTTGGTATGTACGGGACGCCCTAGTAATGAAGAAGCTGGGAGTTCTATCGTTATTACTTTTATACTTTTTCTTTTCTTAAGGCAGAAAATTTACCACTCCCTACCATTCTTCACCCCTAGTTATTTTTTAGTTTCAACGTCTAAGTGAACAATTCTTTGAAAAGTTTTCCATACCTCGTTTTCCATACCTCTGGGGTTTCCAAACCAATACACATTCAACTTCACTCTTCAACTAACCTGTATATTTATCCCCCCCCCCAAGTAGACTGCTGGCTCAATTATCCATATATCTAGTTACTTCAACAGTGAGAAGTACTAATTCCTAATGAGGTCTTCCAAGTGCTTTTATTTATATTGTTCGTGCTGCTTGCTTGCATATCATTTGCCAAACCCAACCTCGTTTGTAGCTGTTTCTTTGTTCATCTGTTCATCTGCTTATTTACGGGTTTCTCTATGCTCTCTTCACATTGTAAATGTCCTAGCTAGGCTGGTCATCGATAAGGCCCTTCACTGGAGTCTATTGTGGCAACATTATGGTCTCCCTTGACTATTCACTATATGAATGATTTACCCACCGATAGCACTTCACCAGAGCCTTGCCATTTTATGTATCCTGTCTCTTCAGAACAACAAGGCTTATACCTGAGGGAGCGCCTATAAATATCTCCTCCTTAACCCACCTTTCAAAAGTTCTTTTTCTCTTCTAATCATCTAACAACACCAACCATATCCATCATCATCATCATGTCGAACCAATTTGACACTCCCCAACTAGCTTCGAGCCCCATCTCAGATGACCATGAAATACGGGAAGCGGTAGACGAAGCATTCTCTAATCTCGCCCCTGCTCCGTACCAATTGGCTAGCCAGCAATCAGAGACCTCACCTGGAAGTGTTAGACCATCCAACCCAACCTGGGCAGCAATCAGCAGAGCACCACCAAGCTTCTTAGCTGACCCCGCCCAAAATCGCATCCCTCCTCGTCTCTCATCGATACCCGCAGAACTCATGGAGATGATCAAGCTAGCAGTCAAGGATTCCTCCACTCGAAAACTCCACACTCTTGTATGGAGACCCGGCGTAGGCCTACATTCTAACCCCATCCAAACTGTCACCATCCCCCTTGGCCCTCCTCCTTCATTTACCGGATCCAATGGAGTGGACATATTTGATTTTGGACTTCCTGATTTGGAAAAAGGGCCTGTAGTCGACGGAAACCAGTGTTGTATCAAGTACAGCAAACGTTTCGCGTGCTTACACACCAATCCGATCAAAGTCATTCATGGGAGTACTTGTGTTTGTGCCACTCTTGACAATCTCAAAGGCCACAAGTGCATCAAGACTTATGATGTGGTCATCGACGACAAGTACCCTGTTTGCAAAGAGTGCGAGGAGAAGGGAGTTGGTGCGAACCCGGACAAGCCGAAGAAGGAGTGCAAGACTAGAAAGGTCTTGAACAAATTATTCCATCGGAATTAGACTGATACGGACAACACGATTGGGGGCGTTCTTTGGGGAATATTCTTTTCTCGGCAGATGGCATAGCAGTCCACGGTGGAAGATCTTTTAGATAGACCCGACCTCTTAGATAGATTGATAAGTGTATTCAACATTATGTCCCAAGTGTAGATAATTCGAAATTACTTTTAAAATTGTGATTAAACATCCCTTTACCTATAGTGGAACTAACTAGTTGATTTTAGTAAATCTTATCAAAACAAGAGGCTTTTGAGAATATTATCTCTTCGATAATAGTTTAAATCACTCCCCCTCCCTCTTCTAAAGTAGAGATATCTTCTGTTTTATCGCTTAGTGCTAGAGTTTGAGTTCAATAGCCACGCCTAGCATATCCTATATGACTCATCGATATTAGGCTAGGCAGCCACCTCCCTTTCGGCCTCGCTTAATATCCTTCACTATTGATTATCTACTCTCTTTTCATTATCACGTGATAACCTAAGCCTAGGCCTAAAGACTTTATATACCCTATTCACTATATAATAGCTCATCACGTGATACCTTAGGCCTAGCTTAGGCCTGGCCTAAGATTTTACTATATATATATCTCCTCCCTCCTAGACTTAAATCTTTTTTCTTCTCTCCTACAACTATTTTCTCCACTGCTTCCGAACCTCTGCTCCTCTATTCCACCACCATTTCACAAACCAACGACACCAACGAAACCAACCTGTCTTGCACTCACTCTGACAAGATGTCCTCAGCCACTTCCGCCACAGCATCTCCCTTCAACTACGCTGGTCTCCCCATGGACGTAGCATTAGTTGTCAAGGACCACGTTCAAGCAATGGTGTCGCAAGGACCAAACATGGTTCAGACCGTTGAGCTTGCTCCACCGCAACCCCGACCTATTGCGAAGAATGGCAAATACGTCCCAATGAGCTTCTGGGTTCCTTATAACCTAAAGGGTCCTCAAGTTGATACCAACCATGCCTGTATCAGGTACTTCACTCAATATCATTGTGGCCACCTTGAGACCAGCGAGGTGGTCCACTGTCCGGCCTGTGTCGCGGCATCTTTAGATAACCCTAGCCAAGCTGAATGCACCGTTATCTATGATGTTGAGACTGACTTCTTGCACCAATGCTTCTGTGATACCTGTGACGCATTGTTTCCCCCGGACGATGAAGAATATGTAGATGCAAATGGCCATTGGGACGGGGGCGAGTCTGATAGTGATGATAATGAAGACGTTGAGATGGACACTGAGGAGGATGAAGATTTCGACACCGAGTATGAGGAGGAAGAGGTCATCGCACGCGCCGACGATGAGGACTTTGATATGGACTTCGTGGGATTCAGCGATGATGAGGCATAAAGTTCCACAAAAAGTAATCCAATACCGATGGATTTGGATGACTGACAACTTCACAGGACTTGGCCAGGTGCGAGTAGTGAGCAACTGACACTACGATCCAGGGTTCGTGAACAGATGGCATGGCAGGCCACGATGGGGGATCCTTCAGAAAACGGGGAAAAACACAAAAAAAACCAGAAAACAAAAAGCAAAAAACTAGGCATAACAGGCCAGGCGTGGTAGTGAGCACTTGACACTACCAAGGTATGTTATGAGGTTTCTTATCACAGCGGATGATTTGACAGAAAAGAGAAAAACCAAAAAAATAGGCACATCAGGCCAGGAGGAGGATCTGTGAAAGGGGGACCAGTAGATAGATCAATAAAAGTATTTAATATCCAACCTCTGGATGTGCCATTTGCAAACGTGACGTGACCTTCAACATGTGACACAAAACTGGTACCTAGCATTAATATTAACATACTAACATACAGATGCAGCGAAAGAGCCCCATCCGAAAGTCGTAATTGTTGTGATCTTCGATCCAGTCATCTTCGTCTCCCAGTTTTTATTCGACTCCTCCTTATCTATAACGCCTTGCATCTTGAATACACGAAGAAAGACCAAATTTTGCGTCACCATCCATAGTGGGAGTTGATATGCGGTTATTGTGTTGTAAGAATTTGTTGAGAAGGCGAAGAGTACTGTCCCCTTCATTTCGTGCACCTAATAATAACATGGTTCTCTTGGGTGAGTAAATTGATATTCGAGTTTGAAAGAAGTTACTTAGCTCAGTCGAAACGATCAAGCCCATCGAGCCTACTTTTCTTACCACAGAACATTCCAATCTGGGGTTTTTGCTCAGCAAATGGCGGTAAGTTCTTATGACGTAAAAATGGAGATGATGAGTAGGTAGCTATACAGATCAGCTTTCACCTGGGTCAGCATCCTCCAACTCGCTTGAAGCATCTGCTTCTTCTTCCGAACCATCAGCTACGTTAGTTTTGAGGTCTTCGACTTCATCCACGTGAACGGAACTTTCACCTAGATCAAGATCTTCCAGGTCACTATCTCGATAGGGCGTTGAAGCATCTGCTTCTTTCTCCTCACCTGCTTCCTTCTCACTTGCCTTTTTTTTACCTCTGTCTCATCACCCACTTCTTCTTGAGAAGCAGGCTCTTCTTCTTGTGTGACAAACCCCTCTACCCGTAGCCCCTCTTTTGAGCTGAACATTTGCTATTGCTTTGTCGTTGGCAAGTCGGGGGAGGCATCGCGGTTCTCATCCACATAAGTGTCCTAAGCTGTCGCAATGGCGTCGAGATCTCCTTTGTAACTTACCGAGGCGTCATTTTTCTTCGAGATTATAAGCTTAGTGAAGTCGATATGTTGAGGAGCTTTCCGTCGTTGCCAAATTGGCTATCTAGGGCGTAGTCAATTGAACCTGCAATCGCTCGCGCAATTTGCTCGTGATCCTCCTGTTAAGCCATGTTGATACGCTGAAGCAAAAGCTTCTTGAACTCATCGTTTCGCGAAGTCGAGGTTCTGGGTATTTGGGGTTCTGCTTTTGCACCCCCTCGTTTGTAAATTACTAGCTTGAGAACATACTCTAGGAATTTCGGGTCCTTTACGAAGGCTGGAATGCTGATTACCCTTCTAAAGGAAACGGAAAGTGGACTGGCCCAGACTGGGATATCGTTGGCACTTGAGCTCTCTGGGCGATTATCACCTGGCAGGATATGGTAGGGCATTCGGCGAAGGAGCTTGAGTGATGCCCGGATCAATGCCACCCCCCCATCGTAAGTGCTTCCAAGTATTGTGTCATCCTCTGAGTTCCATCCAGGATCATCCTCTAGATCATCCTCGGAATTTGAGGTGCAGGAGTCCGACCAATATTCTGCATGAGCAGAATCCTCACCATCATCTGATGGTTCATGGTCTTCGATTAGATAGAGCAACAGGTTGGATTCCCCTAACCTCCTCCCAACTCTCCGCCCATGATTCTCCAAGGTTGTGTTGCGGGTCTTTCCAATTATCACAAAAGGTTGGAGGGAGGTTGATGATTTTTCGTTCTGGGTTTTTACTTTTGATTCCTACCTTGAAGATCTTTGGGAGGTAGATGGCGAAACGGTGGAGGTCTTGGGGGAGAAGAGGGCGAGTTCGGTAATTTGGTGGGAGGAGGGAGAGGAAGGGTGTGGTGGTTTTTAGGGTTCTCCAAAGTGAATCTGTTGATGGGTGGAAGAGAGTTGTATATGTTTAAGCGAGGTACGCGAGATCGCGAGGCGAGAGGTACAGGAGGAGAGAGTTGAGGAAGTCGGTAATTTCCATGCTAGGTACATTGTTTGGTTTGACCTTTAGAGAAAGGTATTAGTTTGAGGACTAGTATGAGTATTATATCTTCTGAGTTGTGGAACTGAGAGTCATTGTTGGTTTTACGTATATTTTACCCTGAGACGCGTTGGACTGGCTGAGCGCTGGAACACATGCTATATTTAGCCCCTTACTGAGAAAGAATCCTACATGTTTTGATGGAGTTTGTATTTTAATTAACTAAACAAACGACATGAGGAACATGAAAAGACAAAATAATCGGTCGTTGCACTGCGGAAGAGTCCCTCTTAGTTCAGTGCACAACTGAACAAAATCCGCAGAACGATATTGTTCTAGATAGTTTGGATATTGATTTGAAATTACGTCAAGTAACAGAACGGAACGAATCTCGGAGATCTCAAGCTTCTTTTAAGCATCCTTTCGAATGTAGAATAATAGTTTTGAATAGGTGGACCTTGAAGGTGATAGGGACGTTTACACCTGCCTGTCTTTCTTATCAATAATTTCAGAACAACTGCAGATGTTTTTCGGCTAAAACTAGAACATACAAGAGCTGATTATCTGATTCTTCTCGGTCGTCTCCAACATCATCAACACTCTTTACTTCTTTACATAATCCAAGGCAAGATAGTTATACGCGAAGTAATGACCGAGTCTTCTAAAACGCTCGCCATGAGAAAAACAGCAGAAGGAAGATAAACCTCGCAGATAGAAAATCTGCAACCTGGAATCTCGTAATCGTACAACCAGAGGCATTTGCCACGTGATTCACTTCGAGGTTGGTGTAACACTTGCTCACCATCCCTCAACCTTCTGCAATGGATCTCTGCCGTCTCTTGAAAAAAGAATACCGAAAGAAGGCCCTCGAGGATATCTTACGTCAGTAGAAGGTAGTATCCATTCCACAAAAAGGTTCTCTCGTAGTCTGTGGCTTTGACTAAGCATCCATGAGGTTCTGGTGGCGGAGGTATTGATTACACTTGCAACCAACACCAAAAACTCTTCCCGCCTATCCAGTGATATCTGGCCCAAGACTCACGGCTCTCCCGTTCGGTGTGAAAAAGTGATTCGGAGCTCTCGGGAAGTTGGCAAAAACACAAATCATGCTATGGCAAAACCTCGCGATTTTGCCACGTTTCTGTCATCTCATGACTAGCATAATCCCCAGATCTTCATCACTTCTATCACGAACAACGTTTGAAAGCAATTCCATAATCGTCGTAAGATCTGTTCAGGAAGCAGGACCGTCCTTGTTTGATCAAACAATTTCTCATTCTTGATCAAGGTTCCTCGTTGGCTTTTTGGTATTGTAGGATCCCCCACCTTGTCAGTCCTTTCCCCTCACCAACCAATTGCGAGGCGTGACCGGGAACAGAGAATGCTGGTTGGATGGGCAGTGCAGGTCGGTGTTATGCATGGAAGGCTGATGGAACATTGAGGGAAGGATGTGGGTTCGCGCTTTCCGATTGGATTGGTTGGGACGGGAGAGAGGACGAATGGAGAGGCGACGAACGGGGATGGAGGCGTTTTGGGAAATGGGGAAGTTTGATGCTGGTGATGGTCGTGATCGTTCGCCAACGAATAAGTTCCGAACCGAGTGACGTCTGTCAAGACTCAAGAGGTTAGGTTTGGGGGCGGCAGTTGAGAGTCTCCTTTGGGGATTTTCAATACAGTAAGCATCTTGCAAACTTTCTTCATGCCGTGAAAGGGGGGCAAGCTGAGAATGAGATGTGGGCGCAGGGCGTAGTTGTTGTGGGACAGGCAAGGTGCTGGCTGAGGTGGGTTTAATCCGATATTTTGGTGGTACTAGTACTTATACTTAGCTACGAACCTGTGGAACCCGTATTGAAGGGGATTTATTGAGACTGTCCACTATTATCTATTATTGCCTCGTACTCCTGTTCGCCCTCGTCTTGTGTTGGCAAAGTTTCAGGATGATGGTGGTTCTTGGCTTCAGGGACGGGATTTGGTAATGGCTGAATGGGAGACATTGGCGATTCATGCTCTTCTAAACCGGCGACCACTTGAGCAAGAATGAACAGTTGATGGCGAAAAGATGAACAAGAAGTGTGAAATGTGGAAAGAAATGTGGATTTGCTTGTTTTGAAGCTGATTTTTCTCAGCTGGAACAGGATTGTTGGTGGAGTGAACAGTTGTCTGACTCCAGCAAGTAATCGTTTTATTCGACCATTATAGGTAAAAAAGCAGACCAGTCCTAGTGAGGCAAATGAGGCAACGGTGAAGAGCGGCGTGCTTGCTGACATGCTACGTTACGCTATCGATAATCGCCTGCGCCCATCTACTGATCGAGGGATGCATGAAATATGGCAGTTGATGGTTTTCGTGGAGTCGTCGGTGACGAGGTTGAAGTTGAGATATCTGTAGATGAGATCAAGTGGGTGGACTATGAAAGAAAGATCTATGTTGATCGCAGTCCTCGAGATCTCTTGTTCTTCATAGTGTTGTATTTGATCCCACACTTTGGGTCGGCAGGTCCGGTTCCGTCAGCCGACTAGCCAAAATACTCGCCCAAGTAAGTGCTTTGAGGGCCCCTTGAAAACTTCAGTCAAAACATCAATAATAACCAATAAATAGGGAAGGAAACAGGCTAGTTCAGTTTTCAACAAATCACTTCATATGCCCTTTCACTATAAGCCATTAATTATAACGAGGGACGGGGGCACCATTTTAATACTACTCCCGTCCCTGTCGGTTCCCTTACATGCCCACGTGATCAGAGCCCCTGCCCCACTTCTTTTGTACGGTGACCAGAATTCCCCGCAGTTTTGCTGCAGCGGCCTGGAAATGAGGGCTCCATCTCTCCATCTTTTCCCTCCCTCGCCCTCTCCCAAAACCTCCCTCCCAAAACCTCCCTCCCAAAAGGACCGAATAACTCCAGTACTCCATACTCTAATCACACCACACCACCACCCCGACTCCACGTTTAATCCATTACCCCGTACTCCGTCAATTCACACTGCCAAAACACCACGATACACACAATACACCACAATTGATCAACATTCTCGGCGCAAGTCGACCTAAACACACGCGCGGTGGACCACGATCCGACGTGCGCTGAGTTGAGTTCGAGTCCTACCCACCAAACCCTCCAAACCCAACCCAACCCCGAATTCCCCCTCTCAACCGCAACTCTCTCGCCATGTCGACGTCGGTCAAGCGGGCGTGCGATGCATGCCATCGTCGCAAAGTCAAATGCGATGGCATCAATCCGTGTCGGAATTGTTCCTCGGCTCAACTGTCGTGTACCTACCACGCCATCCCCCAGAAGAAGGGCCCCAAGGGATCGAGAGCAAAGGTCATCAGCGAACTTCGCGAGACGCAACGACAATCCACACTCTCCTCGAAAGTCGCGAATCGATTGAATGGCATAACGAGTCCACCATGCAGTCCAACATTGGCCCCGACACCAGGACTGCTCACGCAGGACATGATCAAGGAATGCATCGAGTTTTTTTTCGCCAACATGTATCCTACCCTACCCATCCTACACCGCGGACGTCTCGAACAACAAGCAATGTATGCGGATCAAAATGTCGACACATACTGTCTCTTGACTTCGCTCTGCGCTTTCATGATGATCCAGCCAGGGATGGGAATACCAGGTGATCCTCTGGGACTCGACAGTTTACCGGGGGCAAACTTGGTATCCGGGAACCTATTGATGGATGAGACATTACGAGTGAGGAAGAGCTACGATCATTTGGAAAACCCAACTTTGAATAGTCTCGTCACCAGTTTCTTTTTGTTTGGCTGCAATTTTGGTCTGGATATGCACAACAAGGCCTGGTTCCATTTGCGAGAAGCGACAACATTGGCACATATTTTGGGGCTGCAGAAGGAGGAGAGCTACTCGCAATTTGATGCTATTGAATCTTCTAGGAGACGTAGACTTTATTGGCTGCTTTTCGTCACTGAGAGGTATTTATCTGCATCGCTGTGTTTATTGCACGATACTAACATCCCAAACAGAGCATATGCCCTTCAACGACATAGACCACTTTCCCTCCAAGCCACCATCAACCTTCCTACTCCAAACGACGATCCCTCCGATCTTCAAGCTCAACATATACATGGATTCTTACACCTCATCAGCCTATTCAGACCGTTTGATGAAAGTTTTGTCGCTCTGTGGAATAAAACCAGAACTGACTGCACGCCGCCATACCTCGCAGCTTTACAGAAACAACTTAACGATGCATTACCTACATATCTCAACTCGACAGAAAACCAAACTGCTGATTTGAGAACCAGTCAACAATGGCTTCGTACAATGGTATGGCAATTGAGCATCCAAAATGGCTGCCTGAGTTCAAATCACGATGACCCAAGCATGACTTTCAACTACCCTGTGGAGATTGCTCGAGATTTGATATCGATGACCTCTCAATTCTCACAGCAAAGCATGGAGGTTCACGGAATTGGTTTGGTATGTTCAATAAAAACCACGAAATATTTCCAAACTGACGCGATACAGATTGAAAAGCTTTTCGATGTTGCCTGTTCCTTAACCGACGTTCTTTCTCTCCTTCCACCAAATCCCGATCCATTCCAATTAGGTCCTCGAGATTATTTGAACGACTTTGTACGACTCCTCTCCGTTCTTCGCCGCGGTGACCATCGTTTCCTGCCACTTCTTTTGTCCAAGGTTCACGATGTTCTTCCTCGACTTGTCAACCCAATGCTTCAAACAGTCCCAGATACTCCAGCGGCAAATCTTTGCGCAGATGTCGATATCTTTGACGGTTTTGGTAACGCTGGTATGGGCGTTCCAAGCAACTTTCCCGGATACAATGGTGATGGAACAAGTGGCCATTTCAAGGTCGAACCAGATACTGATTTCAACCCAACAAATGTCCCTCTCGCATCTTTCGATAAACGAGTGGAAGAACTAGCGTCCCCCCTCAACGCACCTTCTAGTAGCAACGGCACCGAAGGAACGCCATTTACCAGTCCCCCAATTATACAAAGTCCAATGAGCCCAATGGAGTACCCAGGCATGGGGCAAAATGGTGGCGGGTTTCAATATATGAATTCCGCCCCCATCGGAAACAACATTAACGCGAATCAGATGACAAACTTTAATCCCAACGTTGGCGGTGGACAAGTCGAGTTTAAACAAGAATTCGATGGAAACATGGGTTTGAATAATCAGAACATGCCACCCAGTACAGGCGTGGGACCGATTCGACGACCACCGCTTAGACAGAGCAGTGGATCGAGCTTTGGAGTAAAGATACCGAGGAGTATACCGGAGCAGTACCGGAATTTACATCGTGCCAATACTACCAGCGAACTGTCACAAGGGATGGGAGCAATGAATGGAAATGGAGATATGACGTTTCGATGAAACCGACGATGAATGTTCGACTTTATCCAGCAATACGACGACTGAAGGCATGCCGAGGTATCGATGATGTGGGCCAGATCAACATTTGGGAGTTTCGAGGTTGACTGCTTTACTGAGATATACAGTTGATTGGATGCGGTGATCTTGCCATGTCACTTTATGTGCCATTCAATCGCCGATGCTCTGCCATTTTCTCTCTCGATATATTTAGCAAGGTGCTTCTCTGATGCTGTTTTTATGGTTTTCTTGTTCCGTTATCATCAAAAACGAATATCGTATACCAGAGTTCTCACCAAAGAAGGTTTTAATTTGGGGCGTTGGGAGATTTTCTTGCTCTGGAAGCATAGCTATTACTTGCTGGAGTTCTTTTATTTTTTATATCTTTTTATTATCAGTTTTGCTTTTTAGGGGGTATATCTATATATATGTTTTGGGAGTGGGGGTTACAACGGGGTGCTTTATTTGGCTTTTTGGTAGGAAAATCTTATTAAAGAGAGAGAGCAGGGGTCTCGACTTTTCGATATCTTTTGATATATTGGGGTATAGGTAGGGTTAGTTAGGAAGGGGAAATTAGTTGGTTTGGGATAAAGGGATGAAGGAAGGGAGGGGGGATGGAAAGGGAGCTTATGAATTTATATGTGGATATTTTAGAGGTGATTGATGACGTATATATTATATCTTTTTTAGCTTAGGATTAGTTTGGATAATGAAGTTTTGTGTTTGAAATAATTCTTGAGTGGTCTTGTCGGTGCTCTTAGCTTCCTTTTTCATCTCTTTCCTCGTTCAATCTCCCGGAAGGTCACTCCACCACTCATCCCTCCCTTCCCTTCCACCTTCCTATTATTCTGAAAGCACCCCACGAGTTTGTCTGCACTTGGTCGCGCTCATACGAGCTCTCTTTTTCCTTGTTGAAGAATTGCTTGAATAGGGTGTGAGTACCGAATTTATCGAATCACGTGCACTGAAATCATTCACCTCACCTTTTGCTTTGCGTCGAGTGAATCAGAAAAATGAACATCTCACTCTTCTTTGTACCCAACCAGTTACATAAAGGTTGACTCAGCCCCACTGATACAAACATATAAGCAGGATCTGTTGGATTGGGGCGCAGGATGACAATGACATGTTGGCGTAAATATTGATTTAATGGCGGTGGGATTGGATTCAAGTTGACATTTGGCTTCTTGTTCTGGCAGACATTCCCGCCGCATCTCCAACTCTTCGCGACCCAACAACAACATCAAAGCGCAACTCATCACGTTCACCATGGCATCGACCACGAGTACGCTACCCAACGAGGTCTTGACGGGAATTATCAGGCAGTATGTACGGATTCATCGGGAGGATGGTGTACGGCTTCAATTGCGATTGAGGGGGGTTAATCGTGAGTGAACCTACCACCCAGTGCTCCTCGTACTGCATTGGAATCTGATCTCGAAATACATACTTACACGGGAATAGGATTCTTTAATGCGGAGACCATTAAAGCCATGCTCGCACTTTCCCACCCGGGTGATATCCAGACTCTGGTTAATCCTTATGACAAACGTTGTATTGAGGTTTTTCGGTATCGCATGACTTTTGGCAAGATTATTTCAGGGAAGAATCAGTGGGAGTGGAAGATTCTTATGAGATCTGTCATCGATAAGATGATCTTGAAGTCAAGCAGAGGCGCGGAAGAAAAAGCAAATGGAGAGCGGGAGAAGATGGTTCATGTTATCTCTCGACTATTAACGGATATGAAATTCGATAATTGGTCTTTTGATAAGAGAGCTGATGAGCTGGAGGAAAAGCGACTCGAGGAGAAAGCGGAGGAGGGGGTGGTTGATGAGATAGAGGTTAGGATGTCTTGTTTTATCATCGGTATGGCTGCTGAAGGATATGAGGAGGTTTTCCAAGAATCCTTGAAGCAAGAAGGGGGGTTGGTAATCAATTTCGAAACTACATTCTTTGGTACCCCTCTCAACACCGCTACCAGATTGGGACGCGTAGATCTTGTCGAGATGTTACTTGAGAAGGGAGCAGATCCCGATGTCGAGAGTAACGAACACATGGACTCCACTATCTCCGCCCGAGAAGCCGCTGCTCAACTCGGAAAACTGGACATCATTCGTAAATTCTACGATCCCAAATTCCCCTCTGGCAAAAAAGAAAGAGGCTGCGACGAGTCCGAAGATCTTGGGATTGCGAGGGCAGCTGCGTTGTATGGGAATCCCGGAACCGTATCTTTCCTTCTTGACCGTCATGATCATATCTGCGTGCTTACCGCGGATGAGAATCTCATGCATGCAGCTTGTCAAGAAGGCGATTTGGAAATGGTGAAAAGGTTTATCAAGGGGGGAGTAGACATTTGGGAATGTGATGGATGGGATGGTGAGAGACCTATTGTAACAGCTGCTAAAGCTGGACATTTGAAGATTGTGGAACACCTTCTTGATCTAGATGCGGAGAATGAAAATCGAGGCGGGAATGCTTTTAATGAGGCGGCGGAGAATAACCATTTCGATATCGTGTTTATGATGTTTGAACGGGGGTTTAGGGAAGAACCTGTTGATTGGGATGAGGAGGAAGAGGAGGAAGATGAGCTGCAGTTTATTGATTTGGAGGAAGCGTATCAGGGAGCGGCGAGTAATGGGAATGTGGAAGCTGCGGAGACGATTTGGGAGAAGTATGATGATCATAGGTCAAGGGACAAGGATTTTGGTAATTTGGCTTTTTATTGGGCGGTTATAAAGGGGCATGGGAAGATGATTGAATGGGTTGTGGAAAAGATGGGGAAGGATGTTGATGTCTATTCGTGGCCACTGGAACATGAGATGGAGATGGTTCCTTTGGTGGACGCGCTGAAATTTGGACGACCGAATTCGGTTGAAAGTCTGCTCAAACTTGGTGCGAAGAGTGTTGATGTTGGGGACCCGGGTATAAAGGAGAGAATTGAGTTTGAGAAGATGACACCGGAGAAGCGTAAGGCAATAAAGGTACTTTCGGATTGGAAGGAGAAGATGCAGTCGAAGGGTACAAAAGAGTTGTCTGAGAAAGTAGGGAGCAATGACGAAAGCCGCGTGAAATTCTCTTCAGGAAGCGACTTTCCTCATTAAGAACCGACTTCGAGGGCGTGATTATCGGGCTAGGTTGACCTATAGATGAGAACAAAAAAAGAAGAAGGAATCTCGACGCGTTGAGACACAGCGGAACTAGTCATTTAGGGACTAGAAAGAGGTTGAGCAGATTGCGGCCGCTCAAAATCGACTTTGGTCAATTTTCATTTTCTTCCTGCCACTGGTGTTTGTTACGAGTGTTTTTTGGAATGACAAATATACCAGTTGATGTAGACTTCAAGCAATTTGGGCTGGTGATGGGGACTGCCTGTGTTTTTTTCTTTGTTGTGATTGGGTTCACTAGTGCCTGGAGGGGGAGAAATTTATGGCACGGAATTTGGGCCTGAGTAAAAAAGCATAAACCGACCACACTTGGAGGCAAGCGATGCTACTTTAAATAGTGACGAGGAAGAAAGTCGAAATGATGAGAATGGGAGCCAGAGTAAAATAGAAACCCAGACGAAGACCAATCCTACAGTGAGTTACAAGTTAAGCTTCTCTTTTCAACAATATTTTATAAACCGTACGTTTTTTTTAATTTTTTTTTTACACCTAGATACTCTTTTTCTCTTTACTTAATAATAACGTATATTATTATATCTTTAAAAACAGCTCATAAAAGCTCTATACTCTCTTTCTTATTCTATAAGCTTTTTAAAAAGAAAGCAGATACTTAGATATATATCTAAATTTTTTATAAGGTCTTAATAGAATTATAAGAGTATGAAATTTTTCTTATAAAAAGAAGGTTTTCTAAGAATTAAGTATTATTAAGTTTATTCTTAGTATACTTACTTAAATATAGTAAATGAAAAAGAGAATATATAAGAAGATATAGTAATTCTTTCTAGCTAGGTTTTATATCTTAAAAAGTACTTTAAAGCTTGTTTAGCTCGTATATATTAGTTCTTTTTTAATATATACACTACTAAAAATAAAGAGGTATTATATAATATATTTATATGTATCTCTTCTAATATATATATATATATATCCTATAATATATTCTAAAGTTTAGCTAGTATATATTATAGTATATGCTTTTGCTCGTACTTCCTTTAAATATATATATTAAGATATATACTACTAAAATTAAATAATATACTCTTTTAACCTCTTAACCTTTAACTTTTATATATATATATTTATTCCTAGATAGCTACTACTTCTACGACTATTAGCACTAGTACTAGCGTAACTCTATAATATGTACAGCGATATATATACGTCGAGCTAAACAATAATCAAGAAAACTTTATAATATAACCGGAAATATGAGAGCACCTTTTAACCTAGTACTCGTGCACAAATCTCATATAACTATAATGAATTATATGCATGCCAAACAGGCCCTTAGTTTTCTGTTTTCTAAAATAAATAAGAAAAATAAATAATTCTAAAAACGCACAGTTTACAAAATATCGTTAAAAGGGAAGCTTAACTCACAACTCACTGTACAACTTTGGCAGCGGTAGGAGTCGAGGAGACGATAGTGGGGGCTTCTACGGGGATTGAAACCGAGGAAATAAATGAAGCAACGTCGCAGGCTTCAAGAATCCCTGTAACAGGGCAAGTTGGAGGCCAAAAAGAAAGCACGAGCGAGGAGGGATTTCAAAGCAAAACAAATGGAGATGCGGAGGTTGATCACGTTGTGGAACCCGACAGTGAAGCCCGATGGCCCTCCTACAATGTGTGATTTAACACAGGTTGGTACTTTGTATGTTTTCTTGAGGTCAATAGCCGTGCGAGCCATAAAGGGAAAAGGATCGTCCACGATTAACCATCTATCCGCAGAAGTGTCTTGGTTTTCATTTTCCCTTCGAGTAATATCTTTGCGGACTTTATTCAGTAACCAGTCATAGAGGCCGCGTTGATGCGTCTTGGAGACTATGAGAGGCTTCTCGAGTTCCAGCGCCTGCCAGTCAAGCTCGTGTCCCTCGACATTCATGCCCAAGTCTTCCAACTCGTTGTTTTCTCTGCCGAGACGTCGACTACGAAGAAAAGCCCGAAAAAGCGCCATCAACAGTGTAGCCGCAAGTTGGTACAATGCAATTGATGCATGCAAACCACGAAACCCAACGAATTGACAGACAAATCCTATGCTTGAAGATGATATCGCGACCCAAAGGACTAGTAACATATGCCTAGAGATCAGACTGGACTCATTGCCGTGATCTGCTTTCCACGAAGTGACAAATTCTTGTTTTGGTCGAGAGTAAGCAAATGCGTTGAACGTTTGGTCGCCAACACGTTGACCACCGGGCTGCAGCCAAAACATTCTAGTGGGCCCCGTTTTCTAAATATCAAGTTACTAAAAACCAAATGAAACCTTCAATTGAGCCGAACCGCTGGTTGGTCCTGGCAAAATCTCCTCTCGGTGGAATGGCGCTCAAACAGAAAAGCGCAAAGTGTCATGCCAACGACAAGAAGTGCGGTTCCGGATGTTGCTAGCCCAAATTACCATATGTGTGGAGGACCGTCACCTTTATATAAGTCGGGTTTAAAAAATGTGATCCATGTCGCAAAGCCGAAGAAACTCAGCTGTGCCCATATTCTGAATACGGCAACAACCCAGAGGACTTTGGGGGAAACCTTTCTGATTCCAATGTTAAGTGAGAGATTTGGATACGGTGCAAAGTTTCTTGCTTTATGGCGTGGTTGATCTTCCTCGTCTGCCTCTTTGCTGGCCTTCTTTCCGTTTACTTCACGCCAACCGTACATTTGCTGATCTCTCGTTCTCGATGAACTCCTCCCACCAAACAGTTCTCGCGGCAGAAATATTCCACACGAAGCCGGCTCAGTGAGATCTTCAGCTCCGGGTCTAGGATAGAAGTCTGCTTTCTCCTTGATGAAAATAAACTCTAGTATTTTCGGACGTCCAAAGACACGACAAATCCCACCATTCGACCACAATTCGCAGACATCCTCGCTTGTCGAAGAGCACAACTCGGCTTCCGCTTGGCCATGGGCTTCTTGTGCTCGTCCGATGAAAGCTTTCAAGGAAGAATTTCCGTAAACGCGGATTGCAGAAACAATTGCTGTGATAACACCGAGAGGAGCCACGCCAAATATGATGTTGTCCCAAATGCTGGTGGATTCGCTTAGGAATTGCTTCGAGACTTGCTCACCGAAGAGGACGATGATTGGTGCAAGGTCCGTGGCGGAGTTGTTCGTGAAGTCGTCCCATTATTTCGCGGACTCGACGGCAGCCGTTGTCGGAAGGACGGTGGCCAAAAGTAGGAGAACTAGTAATGTCATTTGGGAATTTCGTGATGATGCGGATCTAGAGAGATATAATTGTTAAAGGCAATTGCCGGTATTGGATAAAAGGATCTGAGATAAACACTCGTCGCAAAGGCAAGCTGAAAGTATTCAACAGTATAAGGGGGAAGAGACATTGTTCCCTCGATCTCCCTTGATCCTCAGAACGGGACAGGACCACCCCATTTGTGTGCAACTACAGATGCAATGCAACAAACAGAAAAAAAGGTTCCAAATACCTCCGCGAAATATTTCCTCTCACGAAGTACAACAGCTGAACCAGGTATGGTATAATGATTAGCGGTGAACGCTTCCCCGTTTCGCTAAGTGTAACACCAACTTGCAGAAGATCGGCTTTATGCCATCGAGGGCGCAACCATGAGATCCCTAGATGAGTGGGCGGAAGGAGTGTTCTCCACAGGGACAGGAAGAATATCCGGGTTAGGTATGTGCCAGCTTCGATCGTTGCTCTGAATACACCTGTTTTTTTGTCACTTAAACAATCTTAGGACAACCCTACTAAGGGAGCTAGGACCTCGAGTATCGAAGACCTCCTCGAACAAATTGACTATCTTGAAAATTTTCCAATCAAAGGTAAGTTGACAGAAGCTCTTACATGCAAAAATATCCCTAATAACACGAAATTCTCGAGGGAGGGCATCCTGAATGCACCAAACTCTAAAACCGACTGCTTGGCAAATCGTAAATCGCAAGGTGTCACCTCGAGGCCAGGTACTCACGAGGAAGTTTTTGAAGATGACACCAACCTTATCGTGACGCTTTTGTAGACCAGTGGACCAGATACGGCATCCTGAATCTATAAGTCTCCAAAACGCATATCGCAAATCGCAAAAAAGAGGTTAGAATATATCAAGTACTCGGAGGTTTGATATCTATTTTTCACCCTCACTGTCGTACTACAGCTGTGGTAATCTTAAAAAGTAATATGAAAAGAGGAAGAGTGAGGAGAACTACGGGGGCGGGAAATATGTTTGCTTCCTCACTCTATTCCCCACCTTTGGGCTTGACTAGTCTCCTAGTAAACACGAAAAGTGACACTATTACTTTATGCTTTCAGAAGTACTATAGTAAGTTATAAGTTAAGCTTCTCTTTTAAAAATATTATATAAACTATGCTTTTTTCTTCCTAGGTTTTTCTCTTATTTATTTTAGAAAATAGAAAACTAAAGTACTTTTTAAGTTATATAATCTAGCTAGAAAGAACTATTATATCTTCTTATATATCTTCTCTCTTTATTACTATATCTAAGTAAATATAATAAGAATAACTCTAATTCTTAGAAAACTCTCTTTTATAAGAAAGTTTTTTATCTTTTTATAAAGTTCTACTAAGACTCTATAAACTTTATATATATATCTAAATATTTTATTTCTTTTTAAAAGGTTAATAGAGTAAGAAAGAGAGTATAGAGCTTTTATTAGCTATTCTTAGATTTATAATAATATAGATTATTATTAAGTAAAAAGAGAAAGAATATCTAGAAAATAAGAAAGTTACTAAAAATTTATAGTTTATAAAATATTATTAAAAGAGAAGCTTAACTTATAATTTACTATAATATATATAACTCTTATTCTAGTTTCTTAGTCTCTTATATAATAAACTACTTTAATATTTTTAGATATTAAGCTAAAAAAACCCTTATTAAGCCTAGTAAGCTAATTAGTAAGTAATATACGACTTTTATAAAAGTCTAAGATAGTATAATAAGAGCTTTAGTACTAAACGTGAATTTTGTTTTACTATATCGATTTAGACTCTTAATATTCTAATAACTACTCTTTTATAGTAAAATCTCTTTTAAAAAGTATTAGATAAATATCTTATTTACTTATAAAGTCTTTCTTTTAAGACTTATTAGCTACTTTTTTAACTTATCTAAACTTCTTAAAACTAAATTTAGTTTTTATACTTCTTTATTTTTTTAATATATATAAATAATAAAGCCTCTTTTTTTAAATAAATAAAAAATCTAGTCTAATAAAAGAGTCTAAACTATATAGTAAACTCTTTTATATATAACTTTTACTAATTTACTATTTCTTTTATAATATAGAAGTTATCTAAATACTAATCTAGTCTTTAGAACTAAAGCTATTACTATAAGCTCTTAGACGCTCTAGCTAAACCTAATATACTACGATACTATTAGCTAAAAAAAAGTAGAGATTAAAAAAATAGTAGATTAGGTTTACTACTAAGAAACTAAGATAATATAACTTAATATAAATAATAATAAAAAGTTTTAAAACTTAAGAGAATAGTTAATAATTCGCTAGCGTATCTAGTTATAGTTTTATTATAATTCTTCTATCTAATTAGTTGTTATTATGTTTTTACGTTGCTTACGATTTTAGTAGAGGCGTCTATATAACGCTTAATTATTTACTAGCTACTACTAGCTTTACTAATTTCTCCTTCCTTCTCCTAATTAACTACTACATCTAATAAAACAACACTTATCCTCCCTTTTGTATCCTTGACATTCGTTGCACCTACTGTTTATTGTTGCTCACTGTTGACCACTAGTTAGGAGATTATACGACAGCGAGTCTAGAGCAGACAATAAAAGAAAATTAATAAATGCATAAATTAAAATTGAATAATCAAGGACTAACTTTGCTTACTCCCTGTAACTATCTTTCCCCTGAACTTTAGATTGAAGAACTAGCCTGTTTAAATACTTATTATCATAGAATTGTGGTTGGGTAAGGGTAAATTGCATCCTGAAAGAGAAGAGACTAGCACGTAAGTTATCTTTCCGCAACCAGGAGTGAACAACAAACACCATGACAGGAAAAAGTGATTCTTTCTCTGCTATTTGCAAAATAAATAAATCATAGCAAAGGGACATGTGCTATCAAATGCGTTGAAAAGGAGGATTGAAGTTTATGTGAGGGCTTAAGGGCAGACCATTAGTATTCCTAGGTAGCCAGCCCACGGAGATCATCAAAGAAACTCTCGAATTAAGCTGTTCATAGGCTAAGTCTTATCCAAAATTAGCACCCACTTCTATCAGCAGCACTCCCTAAATTTCCGAGAGCAAGTAAGAACGACCATGCATACCACTGGATAACTTCCGACGGGTCCTGAACGCTGATCAAGATTAAAATCTCTCCTCTCAATTAGGCTATCAACAACAGCCGATTACGGAACGTTCGCGATGTATCATACGTGAAACTACATTCGGATCGAGAAAATTCGCACTTGCAACCAGGTCACCAATATCGAGACGATGCAAGACAAAATCAAAAGATATTAACATTAACTTCAAGTTTTTTAAACACTGGCACTAGAGTACGCCATTGCAAGTCATAACCCCAAAAATCAAAGAGTGATTCCCAAGACACCCGTAATCAAAAAAAGAATCATGATCTCGTTCAATGGATTTGCATTCGTTGAACTGGCCAAGAAAGTTTCCCACATTCAGCATCATTTATTCACAAGGAGCCGATGTCGTGGGTGTTGTACCCAGCCCAGTCCTTCACCTCCATTGAACCAGATACTTTTGTTTTCCCCATCCCTTCCAAACATCCCAAAGTTCGTGACCGTGCATGAGTATTCAGAACTCGAGTGCTTACAAGGCGAAAACGGCAGCAAAGGCGGCAAGACCGGCGATGGAGCCGACCTTGACGTTGTCGGCGGACGATGCCTTTGAGGAGGTAGCGGCGGCGGCCCCAGATGAGGTAGCAGAGGAACCAGCGGAACTGGCGGCTATAATATGTCAGTTTTGATCGCGTTTCAAGGGGGTGAATTGGGAGAACTTACCTCCACTGGCGGAGCTTGCTACGGTCTTGAGGCTTGCAGATGATGATGCAACGGAACCGGTGGATGATGGGCTTGACGAGCCTGAGGAGACAGATCCAGTTGCAGATCCTGAAGAAGAGGCGACAGATCCGGAACCGGTTGCGGTGGCGCTTCCTGACGCAACAGCTTTGATTATTGTCAGTATTTGCCTCAATATGATTCTCTAGAAATGTTGGCGGGGAAGGAGGAGTTCATAACGTCTGAGGAATGAGCATTGCTGTGCGAAGACCTCGTTTCCCATTGCTTGAGTTGACCTCGTACAATTGCAAAGATGGTTCTAAAGCTTTAGAAGAATCAAGAAACCAAGTTCCTCGTTCTCCCAGATCTTCTCGAACAATGTTTTCAATCCTCCTTGACTGTTTCGTGCAATTGAGATGATAACAGTAGGTGTTTGTGTAGAGTAGCAAAGACATCTTCTTTCGAAACAGTGAAATTTGATCGCTTACCTGCGGAGGAAGAGCTAGCGACTGGGGAAACGGTAGCCGGGGTGGTAAGAGTAGCAGTGGCCACGGTAGCGATACGGCATGCAGTTTGGCATGATTGGTAGGCCAAGTTGGCAGAGGCGGTTCCGTCACCTTGAGGGCAAGCTGCGATACAAGCGTTTCGGGAATTGGTGAGAGCGACCTCGTCGGCGACAGGGACAACACACTTTTGTCTGCAATCAGGGCTGTTGGCAGGGCCTGAGAGGGAATGTTAGAATGCGAGTCCGGGTTGGATCCCTCTCCCACTGGTCAGGTCTCCCCAATATCAATTGATGACTTACAAGCAGTCAAGCATGCCTCCTTGGAGATCTCAGCAGCGCTGGCCGTCTGGGTGGATGAAGCAGATGCTGATTGCGCGCTGACGGAGACGGCGGCAACGAGGCCAGAAAAGATGATGGTGGTGAAACGCATGTTGACGGTATTAAATTATCGGGTGATGTAGTTTGGGATTGAAGCGGTTGATTAAGACAGAGGCGAGAAGTCAAGATGTGATGTAGTGAGCGAGCGAGCGGGCGGGTGTGTTGTAAACGACAGTGGGTGGTGAACGAGAGAGGTTGAGGGAGGAAGGAAGGAGAAAGAGTAGAGGAAGAGCGAACGAGATGACTTTTATGAAAACACCCGACCCGACCCGACCCTTGGGGAGAAACCAAAATAGCCAAGCCAAGCGCGTCTGAGTGGGTTACTGTGGACGTGAGTGCCCTGTTTTTCAACACATCACCCCGGCCTTGTGGCGTGCTTTAAATTAGCTTAATTTGCTTTCGCGTGTGGGGGAGCGCTAACCGTAAGGGTTCTGCAAAGCCCACCTATTCATGTGCGCGAGTGATCCAATTGGCTCGTATATCCGAGGCTAGCAGCTTAAAGGTGCCAAGAGTCTAGCGGAAGACGATCCGCGAGATCGGACTCCATCGCGTCAGTCCTGCATGCCCCTGCTGTGTGTCGCCTGAATCTTCGCTACCCCGTTTTCTTTTTCTTTAAATTCTTTCACTATGCCACCTGGAAATGCCCCTTGAACAACTTGACTTCTTATGGAGGGTGTCTCATTTATTCCATGCTGCATTGCTGTCTGCTTCTCGGGGACGTCGATTCACATGTCATTGGTGACTGTTGTCTGTTGTTCAATTCAGGGTCCACTCCACCTGCCTTGCCCACCTCTGGCATGCCAAATCTACCCCTGCTGTGCCCCTTTTAAGGCGCTGTCATAGCGACGTGACAAACCCTTAAAAGGGTCAAAACCCTAGTATAACAGCTATAGTGACAGCACAGCCTCACTTACGCCACGAGTTGCCTTTACTAACGCATAAAAGTAAGGCGTATACAACAACGCCTCCACGCCCACACTATACCTAATTAGTACTAGATTCCGTCTAACCCGGGCTAAAGTCCGGCCAGCCTACGCCGGTATTTAACCGCTCCCACTCCTACTACCCTACTTTATAACTTATTTATACCCCTTTTACTATAATAGACTTAAGGCTCTACTATATAACGTCGCCTACTACTAGAGTCTCCTTTTTAACCTTCTTTTACTCTTTAGTATAAGTCTTGATAATTAGAATATATTATTTCCTCTTATTAATAACATTTATTTACTAAAAGATCTATATACTATAAAAGATAGCTCTTATGTAAGCTAGTATATGTTATATTAGTATTAGAGCGATGATTAAGCGCCTCTTAGAGGAGTAGGTCGAGGCTAGCTAAAATAGGAATAGATTCGTTTACTAATCGTACTTATATATATCTTACTTTTATACGTCTTCTATACTAAATAATCGTACTCTACTAATCGCTAGTTCAAAGTAGAGTTTAAGATATCTCTTAAGTAACGTAATATATAAGCTAGAAGAAAGAGAGCTAGATAAAGAGATAAGAGAAAGAGAGGTTTCTTATAAAACTATCTTATATATTAATAGTTATTTATCTAATTAGTAGTATAACTAGTCTAGTTTTCTTATAATAAAAAGAGAACTAATTAATATTTATTATTAATATAAATATTAGAGAAAAAGACTATATAAATAAGGTTATATAGCTAAAATATAGATAGTTCTAAGAGGTAAAGCTAAAAGAAGTAGAAAGTAAACTAAAGTAGCTTTTAGTATTATAATTAATTTAAATTTCTTATAAAAGCTAAGATAAGCTATATATTTAGATAAAAATTTAGATTTAATATAACTTATTATATTTATATAATAAATAGTTAGAATAGACCTTTATTTATAATATTTAGTATATATAACTATTAATAGATTAAAAAAGTTAAGTATATTAGATATCTATATAGTTTATCTAAAAATAGTAGTAGCTAAGCTACTATAACTATCTAACGTTTTTTAGATATTTTTAATAATATTTAGTATATAAAAGTATTAAAAGATTTAAAAAGATTAAATATATTAAATCTCTATATATTCTATATAAATTTATATAATAGTAGTAGTAGCTAAGCTACTAAACTATCTAACGTTTTTTAGAACTTTATTTGTAATTTTTAGTATAAAAGTGTATTAATAGATAAATATCTATATATTCTATATAGATTTATCTAAGAGTTATAGTAGCTAAGCTACTATAACTATTTAAAGCTTTTTAGATATTTATTTATAATATTTAGTATATAAGAGATTTAATTATTAAATATCTATATATTCTATATAGATTTATCTAAGAGTTATAGTAGCTAAGCTACTATAACTTGCTAATGTCTTTTAAACCTTTATTTATAATATTTAGTATAAAAAAGTATTAATAGATAAATATTTATAAATTTTATATAGATTTATCTAAGAGTTATAGTAGCTAAGCTACTATAACTTACTAACGTCTTTTAGACCTTTATTTATAATATTTAGTATAAAAGAGATTTAATTATTAAATATCTATATATTCTATATAGATTTATCTAAGAGTTATAGTAGCTAAGCTACTATAACTTACTAACGTCTTTTA
>LLCB01000176.1:0-119646 GCA_001414345.1 Hymenoscyphus infarciens | reverse complement strand
ATAAGTTCTAATCTTAGGACTTATCTATATATATAAGTAAAATAAAATAAGGTCTAATATTATAACTTATCTATATATATAAGTAAAATAAAATAAGTTCTAATATTAGAACTTATCTATATATATAGGTAGAAGAGAATAAGTTCTAATATTAGAATTTATCTATATATATAGATAGAATAGAATAAGTTCTAATATTAGAACTTATCTATATATATAGATAAGAGAGAATAAGTTCTAATATTAGAACTTATCTATATATATAAGTAAGATAAAATAAGTTCTAATATTAGGACTTATCTATATATATAAGTAAAATAAAATAAGTTCTAATATTAGAACTTCTCTATATATATAGGTAAAAGAGAATAAGAAACTTATCTATATATATATAGATAAGAGAGAATAAGTTCTAATATTAGAACTTATCTATATATATAAGTAAAATAAAATAAGTTCTAATATTAGAACTTATCTATATATATAAGTAAGATAAAATAAGTTCTAATATTAGAACTTATCTATATATATAGGTAGAATAGAATAAGTTCTAATATTAGAACTTATCTATATATATAGATAAGAGAGAATAAGTTCTAATATTAGAACTTATCTATATATTTAGGTAGAATAGAATTCTAATATTAGAACTTATTCTATGTATATAGGTAGAACAGAATAAGTTCTAATATTAGAACTTATAACTCGGCGCTTTACGCCTTCTAGACCTATATAAGGGTGGCTTCTTATTATAGCGAACGTGTCTCCGGAAGGGCCTCGCTCGGCTATTCGGCATGTATGAGGTGTACTTCATCTTATTGGCTTTCTACTCGCGAGAGTTATAGTACTCGCAAACGTCTCCTACCCACTTAACCTTATAATCTGTATAGTTCTAAATTAACTTCCTACTCTAGCGGCATAGTATTCAATTTTATAGCACGAACCTTAATTCCACTCAAAGCAACGATTAAGCTGTCGAAACATACTCCGAAGAAGAATATTTCTTCTATTCTTAGGGTCGCAGTATTAATAACTCAAATAAAGGTAGATAGATACTCTAACAATAGGTACTCGGAAAGAGTTTTTGAATTAGGTGAATATTCATAAGAGACATTGGACTTCGTTTACTTAAAATTCACGTATTTGCTTGGAGTTTGTTTACTTCCCACCACACCTCGGGTTATAGCCCTCCCGCTACTACACTACCCGATTTCACAGAAGGATAATATACTCATAGAGAGTCAATTCGGAGGAGAAGAGTATAATTAGTTACCTGTTTAGTCACTGAGTGTATCGATGTCTTCTTTTTGCTAGGCAATTGTTATAGAAGATGCTATGTCTGGTGTAGCAGGTGACCCAGACAGCCTTCATACAACCCTTCCTTCAGACAGTATGTTGAATTCCCTTAATTGCTTCTCATCTTATCCGTGAAAGTTTTTCAAAGTGAGATTAATACTAATTGTGCCTGGTTTATGCTTTGACTTAGCTCTCCAGTCAAAGAGGTATTGAAGTTATAATCTTAAGTTAAGAGAGAGATAGATCCAGGCCTGGCCTTCCACGATTTTCTTGACAACTCACAGCCGTTTGGGTATGTCAGCTATAACAGGTAGGAGGATGTTAGAGAAAATTAGTCGAGGTGTAGACCATTATGAAGGAGAGTGATCTCTTATCTCAGTCTTGAGTTCGTAAACTGAGCTCGGTCAGGAATAATTTCCATAACTCTTGTCAAAACTTTAACCTGCTTATAAGATTATAGCTATTTTAGACATAGAACTTCTCGGACGCAGTAAACAGAGAGTTATCCCATTCAGCAGCGTTGGCTTTTCGCTTTAAAACCATGTACTATGGTCGTCGTAAATGGACGGGGTTTCGTAATACAGGCGCCACAGATGTGAGTTGCTGATTCGCGACCAGCCGAGTTATGCTCGTATACTCGATCTATGGGGAGGATACGATTCGTATTGGTACACTTGTGGCTGCACTTGCTGTTCCCCATCGTTCCCCTCAAAAGATCATATTTATTAGGATAATTTGGGCCAAAACAGTAAAGACATGTTTTTAAAGTAGACATCGAGGATGTTGTGGCTTTTTAGAAAAGATAGAAACTTATTTCGATACTTAGGTTGTCACTACAAAAAAGAGGTCTGGTTTGGAGGAGTCTTGTTGCCAGATGAAGGGCCTAAGGTTTTGGGGAATATGTCATGGGTATTGGGAAAATCACCTCGAGCAAATCAAAATCAAGATATCAGAAATACCAGACTAAGTCTTTCCACTGGGCCGTCCGTTGAAGGAACAGTATATTGAAATTTGAAATGATGATAGTTCTATAGACGAGAATTGTTTCGATACATCTAGAATAAGCTTGTTGCCTTATACGTTCTGTGACCTGGAACGAGTGTAGAGGGTAGGAGTAGAGGGGAGGGGGCGAATTGGCGAGTCTCTGCTCTGTATTTTTTCTCCATTATAAGTAGATATAAAGCGAATAAGAGTAAAAAGAGACGCGGATGAGCTGCGAGCAACGATGAGAAGGAAGGAAATCTTTGCTTTCTCGCTTAGGTTCACTAGCTCCCCGGAGATTGTTTATTACCTATTTAGCCTTCTCGTCTATTTTTATCTCATAACGTGTATTCCTGTGAGATAAAAGAATATTTATATTTTCCTTATATGTGACGTATTTTTAGGTTGAAAACGCTCTGAGGAGCTTGAATTTAGGAGGTAAAAACTCTGCTATATATACAGGGAAAAGGGGTCACGTAAGACCCCCCTTTTTCCGTGACACACCCTTTAGGTCTAGGAGACAGCTTCCTAGGCCTATAAACTCAAACCAGATTACAAAAGAACCCCTTAACTACATCGCCCCCTATTCCTGCTCTAGAATCCTACAAAGCGCACTTCTAAACAGCGATCCCAGATAACATTCTTAAGGGTAAGTTCCTACTCCCAGATCCTATCTAACTTCCTCCCTTATACCCCGGCTCTGACTCTACTTTGGTTCTGGCTTCAGTGTCTTTAGTGAAGAGCGAGTGGCGTTCGTAAGAGGTGGTAGCTTATAGTTAGCGTTATATTTATACCAGCTTCGTAGAGTACTAGGCTTCCGAATTCGAAGTATATCTTCGAGCACCCCTTAGGGTAAGCCAGCGCGCTGCTAGGCTTCCGGTTTATAATGCCTACTCGTAGTAGGGCTTTCGCTATATTCGAAGTTGAGAGCGTCCCGTAGGAGAGTCCCGTCCACGCTTGTTAGGAAAGTCCTTGTTCGCGCTCGTTAAGAGAGTCTCGTATTCGAAGTTAGGAGAGCCCTTCAAGGGCTTTCGAGTGCTCGTCGAACACGAGCATCGAGGTTGGTTACGCTAACCAATAGCAGAGAGCGTTCCGAATACGTCGCAACGTTAAATACGTAAGTAGAAGATAAAGAAGTTATAGAGTACACTATAAGTGCAAACCGGGCTTATAACTGTAACGTATTTTTAGGTTGAAAACGCTCTAAGGAGATTGAATTTAGGAGGTGAAAACTCTGCTATATATACAGGGAAAAGGGGTCACGTGAGACCCCCCTTTTTCCGTGACATTATAATTACGGAGGACATTAGCAGGCAGTTGGCCAATGCGAAAACAGAAAACCTAAAACATAAAACATAAAATTTTAAAATTTTAAAAAGCTTTTATTACTTAATTAAACTATATAATATAAATATATAAGTAATATAAAAGTGATTTAGTAGATAAAAAGTAAAGCTAGAGTACTTTTTTTCTTAAAATTTACTTAATTTTCTAAATACCTTTTAAAAATCTAAAATATTTATATAAAAAACTTTTATAATACTTAAGAATTAGATTAGTTATATTATAGTATAAAAGAATTTCTAAAGAAGAAACTAATTAAATAGCTAGCTTTTAGATATATTTATAGTTAAGTTTACTTCTTTCTATTTTTTTTATCTTAAAATCTAAAGTATTTATAGAAAAGTCTTATATAATAATTAAAACTTAGATTAGATATAGTTATAATAGTATAAATTAGACTTACTAAAGAAGAAACTAAGTTAATTATTAACTTCTAGCTATATTAGTAGTTAAATTTACTTATTTTTAAAGTCTCTTATAAAAATCTAAGATATTTATATAAAAGACTTTTTTAATATAAAGAAAGTAGAATAGATAGAGTTATTATATAATAAAAAAGACTAACTAAAGAAGAAACTAAGTTAATAGCTAGTCTCTTACTAATTAATAGTTAGGTTTATTTATTTTAATAATTCTACTAGTAATATAGCTTTTCTATATATTTTAACTTCTTATCTCTTAATTTTATATACTAAATTACTTTTTTATAACTTATCTAAATATAGTATATAGAATAGTTAACTATTGAAGGCTTTTAAAAAAATTATTATTTTATGTTTTCTGTTTTCTGTTTCTGTTTTCGCATTAGCCAACTGCCTTCTAATGTCCTCCGTAATAATACTAGCATAGCTTGATAAAGTGAAATTATAATAAGCTTTTTGGGATATGTTTTTTTTACCTCCCTTGAAGTATAGAGAAGACTTAATTATGAGCTACTTTTTTTTGTGAGCTCAAAAAGTAGAATTTTACTCTAAGTGTTTTTAGCTATCCCTTGGCGCGTCAAGTACAGGTTTGAAAGTAGTAGAATTTTTTCGAAAAAGTCCACTAGTCTTCTTTCGAAAACGACTTTCACCCCTGAATTTAAATGTTCCGTTTCCGTTCAACTAACTCTTCTTGCTCAGGTAAGAGCAAATTCAATAGAGCAATGTTATTACAGCTGATTTTTCTTAAGAAATGCGTCCCTGTTCCAGAGTCAAAATTACCGACATTATCTAGAAGTCTTCAGTAGAATATCGCTTTAAATTTTCTTCGCACAGACTATAAAAGCCGGAGTAAACTTCTCTTGCCTAGTGTCAGTCCAAAGATTTTCAAGCAGCTAACACCATTGTCAGACACGATATAGCTTGATGTTCCGAATTATTCTAATCTTTTGGGATAACTACTTCGAATTACCCCAGAAAGATAAAACAATAAAAGCTATACAGGTAGCTACGATCCAGAAAGGAAACCTCCATTGATATCTATTATCTTTTCGTAACAAAAGGCGAGATAATAACAACCAACATCGACAAAAATGTATTATTAAGAAGATTTCGGGCCTCGCGTGATAATTACCTGACATGCTTGTTTCTTCTGACTAGAAAGAATGAAATGGCTATGAATCATACTGTAAGTTTCTTGATCCCAAACATGACATTGTTCCAACATGTTGTACAAAATAAAGATTCTAAACTCACGACACGCTGGCACTTGCGCATGTTAAGTGCGTGCCAAACACGTTTGACCACCGAGCTTCACTGAACATCTCGCTTAACTTTAACCGAAGTCGTATTATTAAGTTTGACTTTTATCCTATTTGCGAGTTTGTGATAGTCCTTATAGCATCTTTGGGTCACTTGGTTTGCTGAATTGTGACGCAGATGATTCACTTTTGCTTCATGAGTCCTCGTTGCGTTTTCCTCCTCGCTTAATCGACCCATATAAACACATTTGCCCACCTTGAGAAATCTGTTCGTAACCACTTTCCCTAGTACATTTTCTTGTCTCTTGAAGCTTGCAACGGCTACAGGAAAACGAAGCTCAAAATTGAAGCACGTAAAGATGGACGGAAGGATGATCCTAACAAGAGGCTTTCGAAGGCCCCCCAACAACCACTTAGAAGTTCGAGAATTGTTAGGTCCAAGGATACAGAACCAGCTGTTCAATCAACACCATCTTCCTCTCGCGGTTCTGATATGTCCAATTCGCCCCATGTTTCCCCCACCCAGCGACCAGCCGCTCGACAGCCAGCTTTCCATTCATTTCCCTCTTATGTAGCAGTAGACCGAGCTTTGGGAACTGATGATTCAAAAGACTGGCCAGAAGGGTGGCAATCAACCACCATTCCAAGCGATTGGACACCAACATGGCAGACAACATACCAAGTATGTTTCTGATATAACAGTTTTGAGGTAAGATACTCATTTAAGGACATAGGGAGAATTAACAAGCAACACTCCAGACAACCGGGAGAAGACAATCCCGTGGTATGATAGAAAGCGAAAGATTGGCCGGCAGTTCAGAAGCCCGGGCTCTTGTCGGCAGCTTGACCTTGGATCCAAAAAGAGCTTTACGAATAAAAGCCGGAAACGACGGCGTTATCGATGATTTGACCATTGCCAATAGGAGGCGAAACATGGATGCTTGTGTGGGATATATCTATGGGGATGTGGAACAGTATTCATGTACCAACCTTTGTTGCCGGGAGGGACCTTTCCCCTATTGTATCACTGCGAAGGATGAAGACGGAACCGCGCTTTGGCATGGAGCGTGTATGAACTGTAGACAAGGGGGACTTGAAAGGAATTGCACTTTGACACGTCCACCAGGTATTAGTAGTAGTGGTGGGGCTCGCGGAGGGAGTGGAGGTAGAGGAGGGAGTGCCGGAAGAGGAGGAGAGCGAGGTGCAAGAGGAAGGGGGAGTGGGAGTGGAAGTGGAAGTGGAAGTGGAAGTGGAAGTGGAAGTGGAAGTGGAAGAGGAAGAGGAAGAGGAAGAGGAAGAGGAAGAGGAAGAGGAAGAGGAAGAGGAAGAGGAAGAGGAAGAGGAAGAGGAAGAGGAAGAGGAAGAGGAAGAGGAAGAGGAAGAGGAAGAGGAAGAGGAAGAGGAAGAGGAAGAGGAAGAGGAAGAGGAAGAGGAAGAGGAAGAGGAAGAGGAAGAGGGAGTGGAGAAGGCCCCCCCTCTACAACGACATTCTCTTCAGGACTTCCTATTCCTCCTCAAAATCCCAGCCGTCACCCCTCAAACGTAAACTATGATAACTCCCGGCTTCGGAATACTCGGAACGACCCCTCTTCAACTGGGACTTTGGTCGCTCGTAATGTCATTTCGAGTAGCGATGAAAGTATCCCGGCCGTCGCTAAGCCGAAGGAACCCAGACCTAATCCCAATGGCCAAAAGCCGGGTTCAAAATTAGGCGGCCAAGGTGGTTTTGTTGATGGTGGTAAGGGTGAGAAATAATCGAGTAACTTTTATTGATGGTTTTGGTTTCGGTGGAGGGAAAATAAATTAGCCGTGTTGATCTTATGGACCTGCGTTGTTTTAGTAGATTGTGGAACCGGACTTCTTGAAGCTCTTGGAGTAATCTTTGTCAAATAAGTATTGTTGAAAGTATTTGAAGGTGTTGATTCGACTTTGAAATTTCCAATTTTGGCGTTTTCAAGTCAGAACAGCAGAGATATTTAGCTGGACTTGAATTGAGAAAAATAGGTTCTTTTAAGTAAGTAGCGAAAAAGCTACGTTATTGAGGTTTTATGACACGAGAAAAGGTGTAAAATACGCGAAAGGTAAACATATACCTACTCTTACCCCCGCCTCTCCTCTACTATCCCCCCTCCTTTAACTGTCTGTCATGTGTAAGGGTAGCTTGGCAGTGAAAATATCTGAGCGTCTACAGACAGTTAAGGGGGGGGGGGGTAGTACCTTTTTTCAAGTTCATCTTTTAAGAAGCCGAAGAAACATCTAATCTACGAAACCGATCCATCTGACCATCCTGGAAAATCTAGCTCAAAGAGGGTTGGCACCAAGTCTGCAGTCTCGGTCGTGCTAGGCCCTCGAGATTCCACCACCATGAGATGACTTTGTTTCAAGTCAGCTTTCGTATAGTGTTCCGTACGAAAGCTGACAGGGACACTATACATGCCTACGATAGGTTACCACTGATACTAATCTTCCGCTTTATCAAAATAGACAGCAGACCAATGAGAAGCTATAAAGTCACAACGGACAATATAGTTCCAATCCCAGTCCAGAGTACCTTAGCAACTTTAGTCGCGACCGGATGAATAAGGAAAGGTAGTCTCTTAGTTATACTTATAGCTTAGAAAGTGATAGAACATACAAATATAAGAAGCAGACCAAGGCCATAGATTATATACCAAAAAAGGGTATTAATTCTTAGACCTCTAATAAGTAACATCAAATGCAAGGAACTTCTCACAACGGAGACGTTTTATTTTCTTTCGCCAGGGGATATAGTAAGTATCATCTTTCCGAGGGTTACGAATATACGTTGACGTAGAGATGGAAATCACACGTGTGTATGTAGTCGCTGTTATACCTTGAACAGGTTAGGTTGTCATGTTCACAGATGAAAAAGTCCCGGGATAAAAAATTGGGAAATTGGTGTTTTGTGAAGCTACCTATCTATGTAGAAGGTGAGAAGATATTTTGTAGGAGAGGAGAAGATCAAAGTTGGGGTGAGGGGTGCTATGTTTGAAGAGTAAATTGAGCTGAAGAATCAAGCCGAAGAACCACAGGCAAAGTTTGGGTTCGAGCCAAAGACATGACCTAGAAGCCGAGAAGCCGAGAAACACTAGCCCGTGCCTCAGCTCTAGCCCCATCCCGAGAGCTTTTCCCTTTAATCGTAGACTCGCAAGCTAAACTTTATTGATTTCAGGAAGGGGGAATGTCCTCTTAGGGGGAAGGGGGAGGGGTCTTAAAATACGGAGCGTTTGAAATCACCTAGATGCCTTGGTGTGTACGAAGAAATCTAGGCATCTTACTTGATACGCCGCAGAGATGGCACCAGACAATATCTCTGATTATATACCAAGGCACGCCGAGACTTGCATAGCATACTCAAGAAAGGAACTTTAGAAAATCGCAACTTAAAATCAAACAATCTCCCATTCATAATGTTCCCCTCAAATATTTTTAGACACCAGGATTGTGAAGAGCAACCAAACCAGCCAACCAGCCCAGCGAAAGAAACCCAACAAGCACAGAGGGGAAGCAAACAAATCTCAGAAGAAGAAAAAAAGGACATGGTATCGTCGCAACCCACTATAAACCCATATGCACATCATAACATCAACCCCTCGCACCCATCTAAGCTTTCCTCTTCTTCCCTCCCTCCTCCTCATCCTCCGCCTTCCGCTTCCTACTCTCCGATTTATCCTTCTTATGCTTCTTCCCTTCCTGATGACTCAACCCATCCGAGCTGCGTCTACGCTTCCTCTCCTTCTTCGCCTCCTTACTTTCACCTAAAGCCTCGACTTCCTTGGTTGCCTCACCGACATCGACTTCAGCTTGGAGTTGTGCTTGGAGGGCGTGGAAGTCTACTTCCTTTGTCTCAGCTTCGTCAGCTACGATTTTTGCCTTCTTAGATTTCCTAGGCTCAATTTCAGGGGATTGTTCTTTGCGCTTGATCTCCTTGGGTTCTGATGTGATTTCAATAGCTTGGGACTTCTTGACTTTCTTCACCTTTTTCTCGGAGGGTTCCTCGTCCTTTGCGCGTTTCTTGCCTTTCTTGGTGGGGAGGACGGAGGTGCTGGGGAGGTTTACGGGTGTAGGTTCGGTGTCGACGACGAAGTATGGGTTTGGTTCGACCTCTGCGACGGGTTTGGTGGTTTTCTCTTCGCCCTTCTTCTTGGATGTGGAGTCGTCTTCATCTTCGCTGTCGCTAGATGAGGAGTCCGAGTCCGAGTCGGAATCGATTTCTGGTGCGTCCTCCATCTCGCTATCGCCATCGCTATCGACTGGTTCCGCCTTCTTGGCCGTGGCTCCCAAAGCAGTGGCACCGTTGTCCTCCTTGTCTACTGTAAGACCCGCCTTTAGAGCTTCGACTTGAGGTAGCAGGGGAACGTAGTTGATGCCCGTAACTCCTAGACCCTTCTTGTCTCGTAGGTATTGTGGTGCGACCTGCAAAAACCAAAATCAGCAAACACCCTCACATACCCCGCGCCTCATCGCATCAAACTTACCAAACCCTGCGAAGCCTCCCTAGCATTACAAAGCGTATCCCTCGCCCTATCCAACAACCCACAAATCTTCCCCCAATTCCCCTCCTCCCCCTTCTCCCACTTAATCCTCTCCTCAACCGGCAGTCCACTCATATAACTCTTCAAATTTTGCGCCACCCGATCCAAAGCCTTAACATGACTCTCCAAAACCCCCAAATGCTTCTTAAAAAGCGCCGTCCACTTAACATGGCTTAGCGCCTCCTTCGCCCGCTGCGGCGCCGTAGTAATAACCAAATCCTCATACTTAATCGCCGGTGTCGCGGCCAGACGCGCCTTCTTGATGTCCTTATGGCGAAGCTTGGGAGCGGTTCCCGGTGGGAGGGCGGCTTCGCGCGCGGCGAGTTTGGCGGCTTTGATTGCGGTTTTGGCGGCGGTGCGCTTTGCGCGGTCGAGCGACGAGGTTTTGGATTTGACTTTACCCATTGTGAATGCGATTGAGCGGGGTGAGCTGCGGTGTTGCGCGGTGGTGTTGGACTAGGGAGGAAGCTTAGGTGGGTTCGCAGAAAATTATTTGGGGGAGGAGTTTAGCGCGAGGCTGGGAGCCTTTTTTCTTCAAAAGAAGGCTGGTTAACCGAGGTTCTGCCGACAGAACTCCCCATATAAATCTAGTAAATACCAGAAGTAAAAGCGTTTATTACACATTGTGTTTCCCCCTATCTCAAAGATCTAAATCAAATTCAAGTTTCACTTTCAAATAACTCGAAAGATGAGATGAAAGTCAAAATCAATTGAATGTCGTCTGTATAGTGCGTCTATAGGTGGTGTTGTCATATATCGCTTTTTTTGAAAGTGTCCTAGAATATGTTAGCCCAACGAATAGAGATTAGATGAAACTTTGTTCTTTTTTCTTTCTTTTTTTCTTTAAGGATATTTAGTAAGTTAATTATATAAAAAGCAAAGGAAATGATTTTCGCTCTCTCCCAAGTTTCAATCTTTAACAACTTACTTGATTATATGTTTGAGAGCTAAGAACTATGTTGGTTCACTAGATGTTTGGTAGCTTACTAGTGTTTTTCTTCTTCTTCTTAGCCTCTAGTTTGAAGGTTGAGTTACTCAGTTTGCAGTGGCTTACTAGGGGAGAAAGCTTACTCAATGTTTTGTTCCCCCGTAACACGCCAGGTTGAAGGAGCTTCCAGAAGTGCTTTTCCTCTAAAATCAAGACATGTCCATGCTTAACTTAATTCCCATCGACATTGAACTTGCTCATTCACGTCATTTCTCGCTCTATTGTATCATGATCAACCTCAAGTTCAGTCAGGCCACAAGTTGACAAAAATTTCCATATATCATTAAAGGGTATAATATTATGTCCCCGCAACTTCCGAGCAGCATCGGCATGTCTCGTAGATATCTTGTTGTATGACTCCATCGCTATGCAAATCCCATTTTCAAAGGCAATAATCGATGCCCAAGACAAATATCCCTAGTCATCAATAGACCAATGTGGCCATCCCAAGTTCCAGCAAGCTTCTACCCTGGTTACTTGACGAGGTGTTAACGATAGGCGTTTTCGAGGTTGTGGTTGTGGTGTTCAAGTTTCCAATTTCACACCAACCATTGACATTCTAATTGTATCAGTAAAAGAGTAAAAAAACACTGGAGAGGAGCAAAACTTACAATACAAGTGAAATAGTGACACCAGCTACAGGTTGATCTTTTGTCGGTAGTCTTGTAGAAATTGTCCATTAGAAGAATGAAGACAACCAAAACAAAGACCAAAGCTGCAACTCGAACAAGCCACCACGCCCACCACGCAGGCTTTCGACCTTTGAAAAATCCAACAGGTGCTTTGGCAAACTTCATAGTTCCCGAATTGAGATGATCATCGCTCTTGCTCTGGGAAACTGGCTTATACGGAGGATCTTGGCCGAGGCGCTTCTGCAACGCAGCAGGAGATCGTAGGATGCAAATGCCCAATGTGAGGCCCATAAAAAAGCCACCGATATGGGAGAAGTTGTCCAGTCCGGGGAGCAGACCAAGAGCAAAAGAAATCACAACATCGAGCATGATAAAAGCCAAGTCCTTCCAAGGACCAACACGCTCCTGCCAGTGATAGAGTAAATCGAGGAGTGTCAAAGCCAAAATACCAAAGAGGGCTCCTGATGCACCGGTTGAGGGTAACATGGGTCCTGCGAAATTTCCACCTAGAACGAAACCAAAAATTCCGCTGGCCATGTAAACCAAGAAATACCGGATAGGACCTATCATGATTTCCATTTCTCGACCGAGAGTCATCTGGAGTAGCATGTTGAACCCGATATGAATAATTCCGGCGTGTAGGAATATGGGAGTAATAAATCGAAACCACTGATTTGGGGCTGGGGTCGGATCAGCACCCTGGCCAACTGGTGGTATCCATTCTGTTTTGAATCCCAGCCCACAAAGTTGCTGCAGATTGCACGTTTCTCCAGCTGTTGTTGACACTCCGCGCGATACTCCTGTTGCCTCTACAGTATCCGGACACGGGAAGTGAATTTCTTCTGCAGCGTTCTGCAGTCCTAGAACATTATGCATGCATAATGGGTATCTCGCTCCCATATTAATGGTGACATAGGGGGATGGTCCAATCATGGGGTTTACTGATGGTTTGATCATGATGGGTGAACCGGTGAGTTGTGCTATAATCATGTTAGTATCGAGAACCGATGCGTACGAGGCGTTTGCAACTTACCATTCCGAACAATTTCGACAATAAAAACTACCACCTGAATGAGAGTGAAAAGGTAGGTTACGAATGCTATCTTCTTCTTCTTGAGGAGACCAAATCGGCTCCCGCGGGTGCCTTCTTCGAGCGAGTTCGTGTTTCTGCGAGGCGGCGGGCCGTTTGGATCCCCTACATCATATACATGATCTGTATCGTAGACATGGTCGGTACCTGCCTTTGAGGGTACTGCCGGTTTCTGATTTTGCAATGGGATATCGTCGCGAAAAGATGGATTTGATTGCTGTCGTCCACCACCACCTTGTCCATAATAGGCCGAATCACCTCCTATCGTGCTGTGACTGTCGAATCTCTGTGTAGATTGCCCCATGGGGTATACATGATCGTCAAAGGGTGCTTCGAAGGGTGAGACGGGTGAGGGCTCTGTGTGTGGTTTTGTTGATTGGGTCCGCGAGGGTGGCTGCGAAGCGTATGAGGGAGGAAATGGTGATGGAGTTTGCTGGGGATATGGGTGAGGAAGCTGGGAATGATCGTTACTCGACGAGGGATTGTAATAATCGTTGGCGGCCATGTTGGATGTATAGATGGCGATGAAAGGAGACTAGTGTTGGTGTTGGTGTTTCTGGATGAATAGAAGAGGGCGTTGCCTCTTGTTATGCTGCTGCTCGCACAGAGTTGATATGGTTGGCTGCGCAGGTGAGGTGCAGAAGGGGTTTCAAGGATCAGAGGTCCCGGGCGGGAGAGGTGGAAATATTGTTCGGGATGAACGCAAATTTGAATAACGAAGGTGGAAGACTTTGTATCACGGAAGCCAACAGAGCTGGAGCGATAGAAGAGAAGTACGAGGATTCTTTTGAGTGTTGTTGTCTCATGAATGTGGTGGCATGGTTGGCCTGCTGAACGTCACCAGGGGAGGCGGTGCAGTGCAGTGACAAAGCAAAGCCACTGGGTTTCAGCGTCTGCTTCTTTCACCCACAGAGGCAACTCGCCCGTGATGAAGCCGAAATACAGTCTATGCAACTGCAACTGCATTATGGAGAAATAATCCAGAAAATATACATGAACGTTTCAGAGTAACCTTCCCATCTTGTAGAGCTCTCCGTAAAACTCGACCTTTTTGCTGATTTCTATGTGTTTTCTACAAGCCGCAATACAATACTCGTACTCAGCTGAACAACAGAGTCAAATCGAGTCAAAACCGCTCGGCAGTGGAGTTGATTCGCATGCTTTTGTGGCTCCTGTCGATACCTGATACGTACGCCCAGCAACGATGTGCTTTTCTATTCTATTATTAGCATACGTATCATTTCTCCGCATTTTCATCATTGGAATTCCGATCTGGGTAAGAATTCGGTTGGCCGGGTTGCTTCCAACTGTTACCAATGGAAAAAACAAACACTGAAAAGTAACCCAAAGCTTTCATACGGGCAAAATATCTGTATATGGGTAGTGATATAAAGAGGAGATACTGGCTGGTTAGTCTTCATAGTTATACGGATACCTCAGCATGAACCTTGAGTAGCCTCGTGCACTCAGTCAATGACTACTTCGTAAATCAAAACCCAACAAACTTGACTGAATTTCAACTCCTTTCGTAAAAGAACAAGGTAGATTGAAAGGTTGACTAGGCATCTGCCAAGATACAAGGCCAGTAGGTAGCATTTGTATCTCCTGTGTCTAAATAATACCAAACAGCTCATGAGGAACTCGGACACAAAGAAAACGTTGAATACGTTGGCAGTCTCATCAGATCATGATCAGAATCATGTTTACAAATATATGAGAACAGCCACATTTCAAAAGTCTCACGTGATGCACAGCCACACATCCGTGCACTTTAGATTGATTTCGCGTCAGGGTCAATCAAGCGCGACGCGATCAGAACGCCAAAAATCCCAAGGTCAAGCAACCAGTAGCTGGTTTGGTGTTTACTCCTCCCCTCCAATTCCCCCTCGAACCCACCCTCCTCCGAACGCCTAAACCCCAAAACATACATCATGGCTCCTTCGAGAGTCCCCCAAAAGCGATTCCTTGGTGAAGCAAGCAATGCTCGACAGAATATCGCCTCATCGCCGGCATCAGCCAAAAAGCGGAAGCTGGAACCAATATCCGAACCAGCAAACCGATTCAAGAGCTCCCAGAATGGACCAAAAGGGAAGATTGGCTCAAGCCAGCCCAGTCACTTCGAGTCGGAAGTGCTGGAGAAAATGACACAGGATATGGCGGGCCTGCGGAAGAATAACTCGGAAAAAGACCAACAATGGGCGCGACCAGGTCTGACAGATTTTAAACCGCAGACGGATAATTTGGTCTTTCAGCAGATCGAAGTTAAAGAGGGAACCCTCCATGGAAAACAAGTGGTCAAACTGTTTGGTGTGACAGAGGTAAGCTTTCCCCTATCGTTTTGGCATAAACGTGCTTAACAAGCTATCTAGACTGGCCATTCTGTCATGTTACATGTCACCGACTTCCTCCATTACCTTTACGTCGAAGCCCCCATAGGCTTCAAACCACAAGATTGCGATGGATTTAAGACATACCTCGAATCCCAAGTTGGCTCACATCAACAAGCCATACACTCAGTTACAGTCTTGAATCGAGAAAGTTTATACCATTTCAAAGGCAATCAACAGTTCGCATATATCAAGATCACTCTTGTAGACCACAAAATGATTAACAAAGTTCGAGGAATTATCGAGAGTTGTGGTGCTAATTGGAAAGGGATGTTCAAGCCGTTCATGAATGGGGACCGAGCACATATTCAAACCTTTGATAGTGTTGCATATGAGATGAGATTCATGATAGACTGTGATGTATATCCGACCACCGATGGAAGTGAAGAACTATGCTGATGGCTAATAGATTGCGGGAATGTCCTGGGTCGAGGCACCTTCGAAAACATACACAATGATTCCACATAACGAACGCCAGTCGAATTGTCAAATCGAAGCCGAAATATCCTACCGCGACTTGATATCCCACAAACCAGAAGGAGAATGGGCAAAGATGGCACCTCTCAGAATCCTCTCCTTCGATATTGAATGCGCGGGTCGCAAGGGCATTTTCCCGGAACCTAATATGGACCCTGTCATCCAAATCGCAAATGTTGTTACCCGATACGGAGAGAAAAAGCCTTTCGTTCGGAATGTATTTTGCTTGGACACCACCAGCGTAATTGTCAATACCCAAATTTTCGAGTTCGAGCGAGAAGAAAAACTTCTCTCGAAATGGAGAGATTTCTTGGAGGAAGTAGATCCCGACATTATTATCGGATACAACATTTGTAATTTCGATTTTCCATACCTTTTGGATCGCGCAAAGCATCTCAAGGTCAGGGACTTTGATCATTGGACTCGTTTGCCAAATGTACGATCAGAAGCGAAAACGTCAAATTTTTCCAGCAAACAGATGGGAAATCGCGACACAAAAGCAACCAACACGGATGGTCGTCTACAACTTGATTTACTTCAACTTGTCCAAAGAGATCATCAATTGCGAAGTTACACACTCAATTCTGTTTGTGCCCAGTTTCTTGGGGAGCAAAAGGAAGATGTGCATCACACCATGATTACAGAACTTTTCAATGGAACCCCTGAATCCCGTCGAAGATTAGCGGTCTACTGTTTGAAGGATGCTTATCTCCCCCAACGATTGATGGACAAACTTTCATGTCTTGAAAACTATACGGAAATGGCCAGAGTCACAGGTGTTCCGTTTAATTATCTTCTAGCTCGTGGACAACAAGTCAAGTTCGTTAGTCAAATTTTCCGAAAGGCTCGGGAGCAAAAACTGGTTATTCCGAACCTCAAGACCGATCCCACGGAGGATCAATATGATGGCGCAACAGTTATCGAACCCACCAGAGGATATTATGATGTACCTATCGCCACTCTCGATTTTGCTTCGCTTTACCCTAGTATTATCCAGGCCCACAACCTCTGTTACACCACTCTTCTCAACAACGCAGCCATTGAAACCCTGAAATTAGTAAAGGGCGAAGATTATATCGTCACGCCGAATGGAGATAAATTTTGTACCACCAAACGAAGGAAGGGTCTTTTGTCTCAAATTCTGGAGGAACTCCTCACTGCAAGAAAACAAGCCAAGCGAGAACTTGCAGTTGAAACAGACCCTTTCAAGAAGGCTGTGCTCAACGGTCGTCAACTTGCGTTGAAGGTTAGTGCCAACAGTGTTTATGGATTGACTGGTGCAACCGTTGGTAAATTACCGTGTCTGCCCATTGCAAGTAGTACCACGAGTTATGGAAGACAGATGATTGAAAAGACAAAAGCCGAAGTGGAGGCCAAATACACAATAGCTAATGGCTATTCCCACGATGCACAAGTCATTTACGGAGATACTGATTCCGTTATGGTAAAGTTCGGAGTGAAGGATTTGGCAACCGCGATGAGGTTGGGCGAAGAAGCTGCTGCATACGTATCGGAGAAGTTCCAAAAGCCCATCAAGTTGGAGTTTGAGAAGGTGTACTTTCCATATCTACTCATCAACAAGAAGCGATACGCCGGCCTTTACTGGACCAACCCCGACAAATACGACAAGATGGACACCAAAGGTATCGAGACTGTTCGACGAGATAATTGTCGGCTGGTCCAGAATGTCATTGAGACTGTACTGAGGATGATATTGATTGATCAGGACGTCCAAGGTGCCCAAAAGTAAGTTTCTTCTCTCAAAAGTGTGGGGTACAATATCTAACATGAATTCAGTTACGTGAAAGACACCATCTCAGACCTCCTGCAAAACAAGATCGACATGTCAAAACTAGTCATCACCAAAGCACTTTCAAAATCAAAAGACGACTACGCAGGTAAACAAGCACACGTTGAACTCGCCGAGCGAATGAAGAAACGCGATGCTGGCTCAGCCCCCACCATGGGAGACCGTGTCGCATACGTGATCATCAAGGGTTCAGCCGGTGCCAAGAATTTCGAGCGTTCCGAGGATCCCATCTATGTCCTAGAAAACAACATCCCCATCGACACCAAATACTACCTCGACAACCAACTCGCCAAACCCCTCGGTCGAATCTTCGAGCCCATCCTCGGAGAAACAAAAGCCAACTCCCTCCTCGCAGGAGACCACACACGCTCCATCTCCGTCGCAGCACCCACTCTCGGCGGCCTCATGAAATTCGCAAAAAAGACCTTTACCTGCATGGGATGCAAGAAACCACTTAGCGGGAAGGAAGAAAGCGGTGGTGCGGTATGTAGCAATTGTGCGCCGAGGGTGGGGGAGCTGTATACGAAGACTCTGAATAAGGTTTCCGACTTGGAGGTGCGGTTTAGTCGGCTTTGGACGCAGTGTCAGCGGTGTCAAGGAAGTATGCATTGCGAGGTTATTTGTAGTAGCAAGGATTGTCCGATTTTCTATATGCGGATGAAGGCTAAGAAGGATGTGGAGGATGCGGGGAAGGAATTGGTGCGGTTTGATAACGATGCTAATGCTTGGTGAGGGGGGAAATATTGAGGAGGATGTATTTTGAGGGCTTTGGGGTTTGCATTGATACCTGTAGTGAGCGGATGGCGTTTGGGGTGCGGTGCGGGTTAAATTGAATGATGACAGATTTTGAGAGAGTGCATTCAAATAACCCGGTGATCAACTCTTGTGGTGACTCCTTAGGGTGTACGTAGATTCATCGATGGATAGAATCTTCCTGCGGTACGACGGCATGTATAAAAGGCCCAAGGCGGCTTCGGAGGGTAGAACAGCAAAGGGCACGCTTTAGATTCATGGTGGTAAGTGCGTCGTCTCTCTCTTAAACTTTACCTTGCCCAATAGAGGTTACAACCCTAGTGCCGACCCTGTCCAAGTGGAACCTATGTCAATAGGTCTCCCCGCGGTAGCTCTGGTTTAGGATCTGAACTTCTACCAGCCCTCGAATCTTAAGCTATTGTCGGTTTCCCTTTTCCGGTCGATACGAGAACAAGTCATCTAGATCTTCTAAGTTGGGGCTTGGGTGTTTGTTCCTTCTGTGAGTGCTTCTGTGTTGTATTTGCCTCTCATATCTCGTGTTAGGGCAGGGCCGCTTACTAAATAGTCGAGGACTGGCGAGGTTACTGCATGCTTCTCCGCCGTGATTTCTCGACCAAGGTATGTTTCTTCTGTAACACAGTCGCTGCGTGGAGAGAGATTCGTAGGTATCGAAAGGGTTTGGTTTTTGGTTTGTGTCATGTGTGGATATAGTTTGCTTAGGTGAAGTATATTTCTTGGTTTTGGTGTTTGTGGACTTTTTCTTCGTATTAATATATTGTGTATTAGCAAGTAGTATACTTTTACTACGAGAAAGAGTTTACTGACAATGTTTTCTTCCCTCTTTCATAGTCCTAAGACTTGAGGCGTTTTAGTATATCAGTTACCACAGGAGAGTTGAAGTTTCTCTACGTGGTGCCAAAAACACATGTTAAAACTTGCATTGGAGTTGCGTTCGTGCTTTTCTTTTTTCTTATGTAGGAAAGGAGATTGTTTGTAGCTTGTTTTGGTTTTACTATCTGTCCCCTAAATCCTTAAAAGCTCTCTATTACTCTGGTACTAGCTATTTTTTACGAGATGTATAGACTTTATATACTCGATAGTAGCTAGTAGTGGTTTATTAGAGAAGAAGTTATTTAGGTGTTTAGAGTATAGAATAGAGAATAGAGAATAGAGAATAGAGCTATGCTTTATAAGTTTTTAAATACAAATTAGTACTTCTAGAGGAACTTTCTTTTAATATCTATTTATAACTCTTCTTTCTATCTCTTAGCCTTCTCTCTAGTTCCTAGGTTTCTATACTTCTTCTTTACTTCTATATTATATCTCTTAGAGTCTTTACTCTCTTGCTTTTATTCTTAGAAAGTGCTTACGATTATAAAAGTTAGAGATTAAGTACTTTCTCTATACTTTAAATAAAATAAAAGTATATAGCTGCTATACTATACTAAAAAGCTCTATACTCTATATTTTATTTAGAGAGAGAGAAGAGAGAGAAGAGAGAGAGTAGAGCGTTTATATCTTATATAGACGCTTTTCTTAGAAGAGAATAGAAAAGTTATATAAAACGTCTAAAAGAGCCTAGTAACTATAAGAATCTATTACTCGAGTCTCTCTTTTCTCTTTCTACTTTTCTTACTCTTCTTATCTCTTTACTCTCTCGTTTTAAGATAGTATTTTAGTAATAAGAAAGACGTACTCTAGCTAGAAAAGAGAGAAAAATAAAGAGAAAGTAGAGAGTCTAGCTAGAAACTAGATATTATCTAGTAATTAAACTTATAAGATAGAGCTCTATTCTCTATTCTCTATTCTGTATTAGAGAGTACTAGTAATTAATATTAGATAGTTTCTTTATAATAAGAATATTTATAAGTAATTGTTAAAATAAGATAGTTCTATTCGCTTAAAAAGCGTAGATACTTATATATATTATCTAAGAGACTTTTAAAATAACTTGGTTTTAGTAAGTAATAGTCGAAGTATAGTATAGTCTTCTCGTATATAAGATATACGCGAATACTATATCTACTATTTTTTTCTTCAGAGTATACGAGGCTATATAAGAAGCTTCTTTAATTATCATTTTTATAAAGCTATTTCTTTCTACTTTACTAGCTTTTTTAAATATAATAAGTCTTTTTAAAACCTAGAGAAGAGATATTAGTATAATAGAGAGATTCGATAGTCTTAATTAAGTTTCTAGATATTAGAAGTTATTCTTAGAAGTGGAAAATAACTAGAAAGTAGTAGAGTCGGGAAATAATTAAGTAACTAAGAGCCTATTTAGCTAGTATGTTTTCTAAATAGTTTAATATATATACTACTTAAAAGGCGTTATAATAATAACGGATAATTTAATATATTTAACACTTTGATATATACTAGAGTATTTAGTCTATATATTTCTTAAGCTAGATTATTTAGTAAAATAATCTAATATTTATATAAAAGATTATCTCTACTAAGAAAAGGTTATTATTCTATTATTACTAAAACCACGATAATTAGAATATATCCTAGTATCTTTTCTCAACTACTTACGCTAGTATATACTACTACTATTCTAAGACAGAATACTAGCTCTAAGATATACGAGCTAAACGGTTATAGAATTTATTAGCTAAATAATTAGATAATAAATAAATATATGCTATGCTACTTTTAAAAGGTCGCTATATATTTAATAGACTATTTATAATTATCCTAGTATAAGCTAAACAGGCCCTAAGATGACTTTTTCTATAGACTTTTCTTTATAATTTTCTTAGCTTTTTACTACTAGTAGTTGTAGGATATCGTTAATTAGGTCTTCTCTTTATTTTTGTAGAAATAAGTTACTTTTTCTACTCTAAAAAGAGGGACTCCGAGGGGGAGGGGGCTGTAGGATAGAAGTCAGCCACGTTGGTGAATCGCAAATACTGCACTGGTTGAGAGAAATAAGAGGTGGTACGAGGATTTGTCATCTGCCTCCGTAAGGAACTCCCTATAAGTAGCAGAGGAAGCACTGGTTGTTGACTGACCAGCAGACACCGTGAGGAATTGACCGGTGATTGCCATGGCTACGCGGGTATCGTCAGAGCAGAATCGTGTACTCAAGGGGAATACAATGGTTGAGAAGTATTCCAAGTTGTTGCCCGTGGGAAGTTGAGTTTTGTAGAGAGAGATCTGACAGTTTTTGAGTCGTTTTGTTTTGTACAGTCGAGATGGGACTGGTTTTCGTTTGGTATTTTAGTGTCGAATTCCAAGGTAACTTCATCCATTGACAGCACTTTAAAGTCTTACAAGACTCGGTCAATTTCAATATTTTGTAATGAGAGTTTAGCTTCTGAGAGAACTGGTAGTTTTGTTCTTGAAATAGAAGAAAGTTGAGACCTTAGTATGTATCTAGTTCTGCTAAGCGAGCTGAAAGAAGACTTCTTATTATCTTCGACTATTTTGTATAAGTTATAACTAGATGAGTATATAACGAGTAATTGGTAATATTTTAATTCAGAAACAATGCTTAAAGAACATCTCAACTCCACAGTCCTGGACAATTTGTTTAAGTGGGGAGAATTGAAAACCACCTGTTTTCTCGATGGTACGAAAGTCGTTTCTAAATGATTTGAGCTTCTCTAACGACGAACGGTTTCTAACTAAGCAAGGGTCAGTTGTTAATGCTTCGACGTCATATGGGTGTGATGTATATCTTTTTATCAAAGCGCCCACATATATCACTTTTATCATCTAAAAGCCCCTCCAGCTATTCTAGAACGGGAATCACTGGGAGTTATCTTGAAACTACTTGCGAAGACAAGGATGACCTGCGCCGATAAAATAAAGTGATAACGAAGCCCATCTACGCAAACGCAGACCATTGGATTGACGTTACAAGATTATGGCTGTACGGCTGCCAGCTGGGTGATGGGGTGATTGAATACAAAAACCCAATTGCACGAAAACCTTCTCAGTCTGTACACTCTGCCACCGCCAATAATCCAAGCTGTAATGCAGAGCTACTTGCAGTACTTGGCTCACAGACTTTGCAAAAGAGCTCTCATGGAGCGAGTTCTCACGATGGGTGGAGATAGGATTTTCTTCTTCTTTTTTTCAAATCCACTTCTCGAACAATTCAACGCCACAATTTCTTCTCAAGAGTGCGCTTCGGGTTTAGGATCCAGATGGGAAGGTATATTCTATGTCATACTGGGTCTCGCAGTCGTCATCAATACTCTCTGTCTGATAGTTTTATTCCTCGTTGCTCGTTCTGGATTCGTCACCGAATTTACGGAGCCGGAGAAACACCATTGCTTTGGCAGTGAGAAAAGATGTAAAGTTGGTTTCTCTTCAGGATTGTAGAAACCCGTGAGGATGACCTAATCACAATAAGAACAAGAACAAAAATCGATTCAATTTCGTTTTGGCAATTCATTCAGGGGTAACAAAAGTGGAATTAGACGAGAATTGAACAAGAGGAAAGGAGTTGGCAGGGAAATGTCACTTTCCGACGCTAGTCACTCCACCAGTCCAAAATGAGTTTCTTGACCATCTCACAGCGCTTGCCTCCTACTTATGTCTAGAACTTTAGGAAGTGATGTCCGATACGTCGGCGGAACTTAGCCGAGAAGCAGTAAAAGCATGAGAAACCACAGCATTCAAACCCCATAAGCCATCCCAAATTATTAGCACTAACCTGTTTGTTTATTCTTAAAACATCCATAGTTCGTAAACGCCGGTATCCAGAGTCCAGGTAATCACCAGAATATTCAGGACACATCCCCCCCGCCTAAACTGAACCATCTTCTTAGACAGTTTCGCTTTCTAAATATTTCTACTTTTTAAAAAGCGCAGAAAAACACCTGCTTTTGGACCTTTCACCGACGTGTTGAACTAGCGCACACCTCCATCAAATAATTTCTCAAGGAAGAATTGTCTATAGTGGACTTATGGGGGAGTTTTGTGACTGTTGTTGATTCAAATTCAGGCCTGCAGTCAGTTTTAAAGTGCCGTTGTTTCATCGAGAACTTTCGTCTCGCCAAAAGCCATTGGTTCATCACAGACTTTCAAATCTGGAAGACTCCTTTATTAAATATTTTCTCCATTTTGATCCCAACCACGTCTGTGTACAACATAGATCCTAGCCAGCATACCAGCATACCAGCACACCAGCACACCAGAACCGCCTTCCTCCTGTGTCCAGCCATTACCACCACTCCTCTCACCAATAGTCTGCCTTCAACGTTGTGTATCCAGGTTTCTTCCCTCCAAGTACCACATCGCTGCGTATGCCGATTCGAACTCGCAGAGTCGGAGAAGACCCTTGGCACGCGCCCCATCTTGTGTTCGACTGTTTGGTCCATGGAGGGTTGGCGTTGGTATATGGAGTGTCTGAATTGTTGAACCAAATGAGGCTTGGACATAATAGAGGATTCCACACATGCTTTGGACGCTTGTAGCTTGTACTCGTTAGCATCCGCCAGTTATGGGAATTCTCCTATAACACTTACCACTGACACGCCTCGCGGGCTCATGTTTTCGTAATTTTCTCGCAGTCGAGTGGGTTGATGATGATTGGTAGTTCGAAGAGGTTGGCAGAAAACCCGGAAGAGATTGGCACAGCACTATGCAAAGCTGCCGCAACCCATAATCAGCTCTCCACAGCAGCCCCGGAAAACCATTGAAAAGGAGCCTATTGATGTCAACAAGGTCTCTGATTTCATTCAAGGAACGTGTCACCACTAGTGAAAGGAATGATGAGGGACGTGTCACCACTGGTGAAAGGAATGGTGAGCCCATCTTAGTTTTGCCCGCTGGGGTTACTCGTCACCAACACGGGGAAGTACTATTCTCCCAGGCGTGTGGGCTCTTCGTTGGTGCTCCTACTCATCTCAAACACTGCCGTACCGTCAACTTTCGGAGCCTCTTCAGTCAACCTTTCAGTCGACATCCAAGGAATGTGTGCGAACGGAAAGGATGCATAACACCAGGAAGACAACGCCGTCATCTCCAAAGTTAACATGCCAAGAATGCCGTTCTGCAACCTTGATCAAAGACACCAACAACTCCGTCATCTTGTCCAGCTTCTTCGCTATCTTGACCAGCTCCCCCGCGGATTTCCTTTGGTAATCAGCGACACTGGCAAGGTTAGCATTTGCAATCGAAAAGGGGTCTAGGGGAGAGGTGTCGGGGGGAGTAGTCTGAGCCACCGGAGTGAACACAAACCACCCTTTGTGAATTGCCCATCTTTTAGCATATTCTACGAGGAGTGGACCAAGTATCGTCGCGCCCACCCCGGCGAGAATGACGCTGCCAATCTCAACCGCAGTTGCCATTTCGCGTGGTTCAAATGAAGTAGTATAAACTGCGTAGGCAAAAAAATGAAGCGTGCGTGCAATGATTCCTCTGACTGACGGTATGGAGAAGAAAAGAGGAGGAGGTCGCGAGAACGGAGCGATATACCCAGAAAAGATTCTTCAAAAATCGTAATGTGGAAGGAGCGTTGAGGTTGGAAGTTTAATTCAGAAGGAAGGCGCGTCTAGCTCTCCAAGCCCGACATGTACTTCGCCAAAGTCCACCAATTTGAATCGCTATCCCGACCCCTTTGCAGCCAAACGGCCTGATTTACACTACTGACTTTTTCTCTACCAAGCCAAGAGGACCATATCCCAACATATGCTCTTTTGAGATTCTCTAGAGATTCTCCACTGGCACCCTCGAAGCTCTCTCGAATACTCCCCCTGACATGGCCCCGGAGAAAAGGGCGATATCCTTGGACATAGGAAACATGATTTTTCCATTTTGGATCATCTGGGCAAAGCCCAGCTCCAAAATCCAGCCAGCGGGTAAGGGAGATAGCGATTCCAATCTCTCCACAGTCAATTCCTGTTAATTCATAATCCATACAGCAATCTCGGCATTGCTCATATCTCGGGAAGGGATGATGGCCATCTAAAATTCTGTTAAGCATTGATATAGCTAGTGTGCCTTTATGGCGGCAGGATGTAGAACTGTAGAAACCATCCGTGTCGGCAAAATCTCGACAGCAATGTCTGGGAAGGAGGAAGCATTGGTGGACTCGATACAAAAAGCTGCCCTCGACAATTCTTGCTTCAACAGAGATAATTATCTTGTATCCAGAGGATGCTTCTAGTAATCCCGTGAAGGAAAACGCTGATAAAGGCACGCCATCTGAGCTCCCATTATTGTGCCTTTTCATTGCCGATTGTATATGAGGAAAGCCAAATTGTATGGGAGAGGTCACCATCGGGGTGTAGTTGCGCATGGATTCATGGTAAGCATTTCTTTCGTGACAGGGTCCATAAGCACTCCGGAGTCGTTCTGGAGCTGGGTATCGGGGTACATAGATTTTTGAGACAGAGTGAAATCGAACACAGTGGTTACATAGAAAATGGAGGGGGCGATCTTTCGATAGTAGGAAGAGAAATTCGAGACGAGTGGCTGTATCTTGAAGTGCTTCCCGAGACTTTTGTCCGAGGAGATTGTTGAAGACGCGGCTGGAAAGCGCGAGACATGTTGTTGAATGGAGAGGTAAAAAGTCCGAGATGAGAAGCAATACCTCTGGCGGTAGGGCCAGCAATCCCTCCGCGGGAGTAATGGGCGGAATGGGGAGTGGCCCAAAAGAAAGGAGTTGAGCTATTTTCGTTATAATATTGGTATATTTCAGCATTGTGGTTTTGGTTACGCGGTTGGAGATTGATGGGAGTGGGGGAATTGGAGAGTAGTACCTGGCTACTCCTAGTTCCAGGTTAGTCTCAACGCTACTGGTCACGTGAACAATAAGCCCACCTCAGAGCACCTGGACCCTTGAAGGGTTTTGGTGGGGCTAGTGGACTCTCAATAGATTCTCAGACGAGAGTCAAAGCATATTAATTATCCGAATATCACAGAGCCTCTAAGAGTTAAGGTCCTCGCTTAAGAGTTAAAATCGCTTAAGAGTAATTAGTAAAGCCTTAGTAGACGTAGAGGCTAGGTACGTAGAGGCTAGGTACGTAGAGGCTAGAGGTTAGGCTAGGTATAGGTACCTCTTATACTTCTTTACTATAATAAGAGTAGTACGGAGTATAAGGCTTCTACTAGTATACGTTAGATAACTTTCACTAAATTAGTCGAATACTTTCTTTATATTATAATAGCGTTAACGTTAATTCTTTATAAGCGATACTAAGTTATACGAGTACCTCTATCTACTAGGCGTATATGCCTAGTATAGTGCTTCTATCTAGAGTATAGTACTTCTATCTAGAGTATAGTTCTTCTAGCTAGTATATACTTATACTAGGCTTTAACTCTTAAGAGTTATTTAAGAAGTAAAGCCTTTTAATAATTAATTCTCTCTTAAGAATTAAGCTCGCTTAATAGTTAAGGATTTTAAGCCTTAAAATCCTTAATTATCGCCTAATAGTTAAGGTATCTACTAACTCTTATATAATAATCAATTATACTTGATTATTATATAATAGTCTTTAGAAAGTCTATCTCTACTACCTAAACTCTATAAGAACACCTAGGCTTATCTATATAATATTATAGCTACGTAACTAGTAAATATTTACTAGGTTCGCTCTATATACGCGCTATTAGTTAAACTAGTACTATTCGGTAGTTAATTTAGATAAACTTCTACGTTATCGTCTCTCTAACGTAATAACTACTTTATATATTATATAAACTAATAGCTAATAATATAATATATAATTACTAAATATTTTAAAATTATTTTAAGCTTTTAAATCTAACTTTAACGATTTTATAATATTACTATAGCTCTAGTATAAGCTATACTCTTAGAAGTTTAATATATCTTATTTCTTTAACTTCTTTTATAAATATATCTAATAGAGTTACTAGACTTAGATAATAATATAATATTTATTAGATTATCGCGATATATATTATATAATAAATATTCGGTTCTTAGTACTAGTATCTTAAAGTACTAAATAGATATTATATAACTTATATTTTCTTTTTAAAAATCTACTTTAAAATATTTTTATATAAAGTCTAATTTAGTATAAAAGACTTATAATACGAAGTATAATTATTAATAGAAGTTACTATTTTAATAATAAAATTAGATAGCTTTATCTTTATTTTTAGAAAATACTAGCTCTTAGCTTAGAAGAACTATTATTCTCTAGATTAACTATTTTTCTACTAATAATTAAGATATTATTAGTTATTCTTAGAAATCTAGTATTAATTAGATTATTTAATAGAATATAAGAAATATCGCTATCTAAGTCTAAAAGTTACTTTATAGTTGAATTCTATAGATATAACTTAGTTAGATTTAGATAGCGATATTACTAGTTATATATTAAGAGAGTTAATAATAGTTATTCTATTATATTAAGTAATTTACTTAATACTAGTTTTCTAAGAATAACTAATAATATATTAATAATTAATAGAAAAAAGTTACTCTAAAGAAGAAAAGTTTTTCTAGCTAAGAAAGCTATTAGAATACTTAAGCTTACTATTTTCTTATAATAGTATACTATTCTAGATAGCTAGGAGTATCTATTATATATAAGGTTTTAGTAGTTATTATCTTATATTATCTATTTTAGAAAGGTTATATAGACGACGTATAACGTTAGTCGGTTTTAGACTCTTTTATATTATCTAAACCTCTTATATATAGTAGCCTACTTCTAGAGTTAGAAGAGAGATAGTTTTTCCTTTTCTTCTATATTAGAGCCTAGTATTTATATACGTTATTCTATCTCAAATATACTCTTATATACCTCTTCTCTAGTAGTATATATTTCGTACTATTATATAAAAAGGAAAAACTCTTCTTTACTAGTAATAGTATTTATAATATCTCTTTTAAGCTTATTATTACTTTTTATTTCAATTTCGATTTAGCTTAGAATTAGACTATAATAATATATTCTTAAATAGCTAGGATTCTAGAGATCTCTTAGATAGCTAGTAATACTAGGGTTTAGTATCTATATAAATAGCTAGTAAAAATTATATATTATAGATTAGTATAGTCGATAGTATTTAGAATATTATACTACTACGATATATTATTAGAAACCTACTTTAATAGATACTTTTTATACTATTTAAATACTACGATATCTAATAATATTATCCTCTATATTATTAGTATTTTAATCGATATTATAATAATATCGCGATACTACTAAGTACGCTAAGAACTTCGAATTCTTAATTAATTTAAGTAATTCTTTTTTATAAAAATAGAGTATCTTAAATATAAAGAAATAATAGTAGTCTTATAATACTCCGAGTATTATTAATTATTAAATATTAAGAAGTTATTAAGAAGAAATACTTAAGTAGAAACTACTTTATATACTATACTTAACTAGTATACTTTAAGTAGAGTTTTAGATATACGAGTTATTAAATAGTATACTATATAATATCGCGATATTACTATAGTATTACGACGAAAACTAATACGTACTATTAAAATATTATAATAATATATAAGTCGAAAATACTATAGTATTTTATTATAATAATACTATCGACTACACTATTATATATTAAGAAAGCGAGATACGCTAAGTGTCTCTAAGACTTCTAATAACTCTCTTTATATAAGAACTACTATATATAGGTTTAGTAAATAAGTTAATATATAAAGTTATCTAGAAAGCTTCTAAATCTAATCTTATCTCTCTCTCTCTAAATCGATATTATATTAAACTAGTTCTATTATAAGACGTTAAGTAATAACCTATCTTCTAAGGCTACTCTCTTTTTTAAAAGACTATCTAAACTCTCTCTAATATATAACTATATACTGAAAAAATATAAAAGGTCTTAAAAAGACTTTTTAAATATAAATAAGATAGAGGTAAAAAATATAAGAAATAAAATAATTAGTTAGCTAAGAGATAGAGGATATAATTATAAGCGAACTCTAAAGTTAATAACTTAAAAACACTTTATCTCTAAACTCTTCTTAATCTAACTCTCTTTTAAACCTTTGTTTAAACTCTTCTTTGCTTTTTAGAGCTTGAATTTAAACTTCTTTTACTTAAAAGACACTACTATCTCTAATACCTTTCTACTACTTTCTTAAATCAGATACGAATTAGTTAAAATACACTTTCTATTAAGATAAAACTTAGAAGCGAGCTCTTAGCTAAGTTATTACTATTAATCTTAACTAAATATTAACTAAAAGAGATAGAAGTAGAATTAAGAGAAGATTATACTAAAGAAACTTTTACTAACTTTAAAAGGTTACTTTTTAAATATAGCTATACTTAGAGAAATACTAGAATTAGAACGCTTCTTTTATATATAGAATAAGATTATATCTTAGCTCTAAAACACGTCTACTATAGTTAAGAGAGACTAGAATTACAACTTTACTAAGATAGTTAATAATCTTTTAGCTATAGATAAGAAGTGATAATAATAAGATAGAAGTAGAGTAGAGAAGTAGTTTATTCGAGTTACGCTATTCTGTCTTAATACTAGCAGAGGCCTCTAGTATACTAAGAGCGCTACTACGTGATTTGCTCTCTTATTCTTCTATTTACTCGCTCTAGTCTCTAGTATACTAAGAGCGCTACTACGTGATTCGCTCTCTCGTTCTTCTATTTACTCTACTAGAAGTGTTTTGAAATCCTTTTATATTATATATATATATTATTACATTTCTAAATACTAATACTCTAAAAACTATAGATATAACTTAAATTATTACTTAAAAGTGCTTAATACTTATAAAACACTTAAATATATACTTAACTAGTTAAACTAATAAAACTGATAAAAATATTAATATCTCTAAAAAGTAGGAATAACCTTAGTTTTGCCTTCTTAGAGTATTACCTAACTTCTAGACATATTCTAATAGTAATATATATAGATACTTATCTTTTCCTTAGAGAGCTAGCCTCTTAGACCCTCTAGTAGAAGGGATACTCTCTTATACTTACTCGCTAGGAGTAAGCGTCTCTTATATATAAAAGTAAATAAATTTAAGCCTTTTTACCTCTTTAATATAAATCGTATTACGTCTATATCTAGTATATCTAAATTAGCTTATAGCTAAATTCAAATTTATATCTTCGATACTCTCTTCTATCTTTTAGATCTTTTAACCTAAGATAGAGCTTAAGATAGAGCCTAACTCTCTTAACCTACGAGCGTGTAAACGGCCTAAGACTCTCTATTCTCCTTTATAAAAGGTTAATCTCTTTAATAATCCTAAGAGCCTCTTATAGTAGCGTAAGAAGTTATTTAAGTATACTGATTTAGATAGGATATTACTATCTAAGAAGGACTTTGATATACTATAGCTTTATCTCTTGAATATATAGAGTATTAAGCACGCTCTTTGAAGTAATAAAGATAATACGTAAACGTTCTAATATAATTATATCTTTAAGCGTAAAAAGAATTAAAGTATAGCTACTAATAAAATAATTAATACTATATATAATTTAACTCTTAAGTGTTCTTATACTATTTAAGTAATCTACTACTAACTTGATAATTAGATCTAAATTATATAAACCGCTATTATAGAAGATTATAGCTATACTCTTAATAATTATAATCTAAAGAGAAGGAATTATACTATATACTAAATTATTAAAAGCTAACTTAAAGTTAGATATAAGCCTTCTACTATTATAGTTACTCTTAAAAGGAGCTAAGCGTAATTAGATAATACTAGAGAATAATACCTCTTACTTAAGAATATATATAATTAGAAACGATTACTTAATACTACTGCTTAGAGATAAGGCCTTAGTAAAGTTAAAGGATTAATTAAACCTTCTAAATTCTCTAATAAGTAAGATAGCTTCCTTATTAAGATAGAATAAGTAGTAGAATACTTAAAGGAGTATATAGTATAAGAAAAGAGACTTTACTTTTATAACTCTATCGTTGTTAATAAAAGAGGAAAGAGCTCTAAAAAGAGTAAGCTAAAGAGTAAAGAAGAGTATAAAGTTTAAAGATTTATATAAGTAAAAGTAAAGAGACTTGAGCTCTTTATAAAAGATAGATATCTTATACTAATTAATTCTACTTATAAAACTAATTACTTTAAATAGAAGCTCTTCTTATTAGTATATTACTTACCTAAGAGTATATACTTACTATCTACCTTCTTCCTTACCTCTAATAAAGATAGTAAGATTATTAAAGCTTACTTTTATTAAATCGTAACCTAGGTAAAAGAGAGGCTTAATATATAATAGTATATTAAGTACGTACTCTTTAATAACTCTGCTACTAAGTAACTTATAATTAAGAACGTATTTGTTAAGGAGAATAAGTTCTCTTTATATAGTACTATTAAGTACTTTATTTATATATAGTACTCTAGCTAAATAATAGATTAAAACCTTAAGAACTATAGATAAGATTGTCTTATATAAGCTGCTAACTATCTTAAGAGCGTACTATTTTATTAATATATAAAAGCTAGATATAATAAATTAATATAATCTACTCTTAATATAATCTTAGACGGTCTTAGTCTTAAAAAGAGTAGGAATGAATTCTAGGATATAAAGAAGTATATATAAAAAGAGTAGAAAGATACTAGCGAAAAGTAGGTAAACTACGCTTATTAAGAAGAGCTAATCCTTATATAAGTTCTTACTACTAGCCTAAACGAAGAATAGTACTATAAGCTTAAAAGATCCCTCTTCCTTTATAAGAACTAAGATTCTAGATATACTCTTACTTTTATAGTATAAACGGTTAAGAAAGACGCTAACGATTAAGTAAATAAGAACGAAAAGGCTATATATAATCTTAATAACAAAGTTAACGTATTTATAGATTAATATCCTTAGCTAGAACTATTCTTATAATTAGTATAAGACATCTTAATAAGTAACTTAGTAGACGTAGAGAAGGTATATCGTAAAGCTATTAAAGGTTTACTTATAGAAGCTTAATAATTATTATATAAGAGCTATACTCTTAATACTAATAGCGAGTATAATTATAAGAGCTTTTATATATAGGAGTTACCTTACTAGTATATACTTGAATAATATATCCTTCTTTCTAAGCTTAATACGTAAGATTAGTAATAGTAACTCGATTAGTATAAGTACTTAAGCACTTTCTAAGATACTAAGAGATATATAATATTCTAATACTCTTAATAAATATAACCTAATAATCTTTCTAAAGAGTATATTATATCTAAAAACTCTTAAATATATATATACTAAAATAGTTAATAAGAGGTAGAGGAAGTAGTCTTTTAGATTAAGGATAGAGAGTATACGATTAAGAACTTCTATTAAAAGCGAGGTATACTAGAGGTATAAACGAAACTATTACTATTAAAAAGCGTTAACGAATTTAAATAATTTTAAGATATAATTAAGTATAAGAAGCTAGAGAATTAGATTATAGAAAAGTAATAAGAGATTATTATAGAGTTCGATATACTTACTATATAAGATGCTTAGTGATTATAATATATAAGTACTACTTATAAAAGTTAGAATAGCTTCTTTTAATCTAACCTCTACTACTTTAGAATAGATATTAATTTAACCTCTTAATTTAACGCTTTTAACACTACTACTACTACTTCTTTGCCTTCTTAAAGTATATATTATAATACGCTAATTAATAAGATATAACTAAATCGGATACTAGATAACGTAGAGTAATAGGCGGAAGTTAATAAGTAGATTACTAAAGACCTTAGTATAGCGTTTTACGAGAATTAGTAGGAGAGTATACTAGAAAGACCTATACCTAGTGTAAAAGTAAAGAGAAAGCGCTAGCCTAATTAGATAATTAGTATACGATTAAGAAAAGTCTTTAGATTTAAGCTTTTTAAGCTTTAAATTAACTTTTTAAGCGCTTTATTTAATTATACGTAGTTTATTAATTTATTATTATTATAACTTTTATTTACTCTTTTTAACCGATTTTACGTGTTTATAGCCTCTTAGTATAAATTCACTTTTTTAGATAGAACTAGTCCTTTTTAGAAAGGTAGTAGCGATTATTTTCTAGTAAGAGTGAATATATTAAAATTTCGCTAATTTTATACGCTAGTATAGTATCTATGCTAGCGTTAAGACAGAATAGCGTTTCCCGTTTATTCGTAGTTATTAACGCGAAAAGTAAAGGTAAAAAGCGAAGATAGCTTTAAATAATACTAATATATAGAATTCTACTAGGCAGTGAGGATTCACGTGATAGGTCTGAAACTAGAACTGCTATAGTCTTAAATCGGGACTATTATATTTCTCTCTCTTTAGTAGAGCTTGCTCTCGAGCTCTATAGAAACCTATGTAGTTGTTTATCTATATATCTACTAGTTCTAGCCTATACTCTTATCTTTCCTTCTACTAAGGTAGTTGTGAGATACTAGCTCTATAAGAGTAGTAAGATACTAGCTAAACGCTAAGTTGTCTAAAACTCTCTATATTCGCTCTCTAATACTAATCTATATAATCTACTAAGCGACTAGTATATACTTCTACGATTTTGTCGATTACTAAAGTATAAGCTTTAAGAGCTTTTGTAATATTAGGAGAAAGAGGAGAAGAAGGCTTCGAGAGTTATTAGAAAACAATATAGCTAAAAGTAAGAAGGTCTACTTAAAAGGCTACTCTCGTCGAAGCGTAGAAGAGCTTCTTCTTATTAGTAGAAGGCTTAGAATAACTAATAACGAGCTAGATAAGCTATCTTATTAAAGTGTTAATTATACGAGTATATTAATATTTCTTCTTAATAAGAGAGCTAAAGTTATATACCTAGCGTACGATGTTAAGGTCTATTATCGGATTTAGTAGTTAGATACTAGCTATTTAAAAAGAGAGAGAGGGAGTTCGTAGACGCTAGAGAGAGAGATCCGAAGATACTAGAGAGAGAGATCCGAAGATACTAGAAGAGAGTCTTAAGCTTAGTATCGATTCAGAGGTCGCTAGTGAGGGGTCTAGAAAGCTATTTAAAGAGGTTCAGTGCTATAAAGAGGAATAAAGCTATAGAGTTATAGAGTATATACGTAGTTATCTAGAAGCTATTTAAAAAGGGAGTTCTAGAGTATATATATAGGTCTAGGAGCTGTTTAAAAGAGAGGTCGTAGAGTTAATAGTAGAGAGGCTAGAATAGAAGTAAGGTTAAGAGCCTAATATATTAGAGAGACCTTTAGTTTAATATAATAATAAGATAGAAGTAGAGTAGAGAAGTAGTCTATTCGTAGTTATTAACACGAAAACTAAAGGTAAAGAGCGAAGATAGCTCTAAACGATATTAATATATAGGATTCTACTAGGTAGTAAGAAGTCACGTAATAGGTCTGAAACTAGAACTACTATAGTCTTAAATCAGAACTATTATAGAAGTAAAACCGAAACACTTTAGTCTAGAATACCTCTCTATCTAATAGTAACTCTTTTTCTAAAATTAGAAGATAAATAAGTCTTTAAGTACTTTAAAAGAAATAAGGTAATATAATAACTACGGTATTAAGTTTATTTAACTAGCTAAAACTACTTCTTTTATTATCTTAAATGTTAGATAGTCTTTTTAAATTTAGTAATAACTCTTTTAACTAGCTAAAACTACCTCTTTATTATTCTAAACTTTAAATAATAATTTCAATCTTAATAACTTTAGTAATAACTTCGCCTTTAACTAGCTAAAACTCTACCGACTCTAGTAAGAAGTCTTTCTTATATTTTTTACTTTCTTTTAGTTCTAGCTAGGCTAGAAGTTCTTTTTTATTAAATTCTTTAAATTAGATATAAATCAGTACGCTCTTAAAGTAAGTTCTTAACTAAGTTATTACTATCTCTTAACTAAACGACCTCTGACTCTACTCTAAACCTTTAAGTTTACTTTAAACTTTTCTAATTTTACTTTAAACTTTTTCTAACTTATTAAATAGAGTTAGACTATACACTTTTAGTAAACGTAAATACTTACTTTAATATAGAAGGATTAATATAACGGCACGAAATATATACTATAGAAGAAGAGGTATATAAGAGTGCGTTCGAGACTAAATAATATATATAAATACTAGATACTAATATAGAAGAAAAGGAAAAACTATCCTTCTTCTATACTAAGTATAAACATCTATATATAAGAGGTTAAAGACTACTAAGTCTTAATAAGAATAATAACCGAGTCTTTTCTAATATAGCTACTAAAATAATAAGAGCTTTAAAGCTAAATATATAATATCTAATTCTTACTCCTTTTAATACCTTCTATCTTATAAGTTATAGAAGTATTAGTAGTTATAGAGATATTAGTAGTTTTATAAATGCTAATAATTTAAGATAATATGCTATTATATTCTCTCTTCTTTAAAAAGACTCGTTCTAAGTCTTTAGTTATTAATTAGCATAGTATTAGCTTAGTTAGAAGTTTATATATTTGTTATAAAGAATATAACTTATCTACTATTATAATGTCTAGTAGTTAGAGTAGAGTTAGTAACTAGTAGTATTATTATTTTAAGAGATAATCGTTCTTTATTTACTATTATATACTATATAATAATAGATATAAATAGAAGAGAGGCTAATTATTAGCTATTAGATAGAAAGTAGTATACTACTATAGAGTTGTTATATTCTTACTCTTATTATATATTATAATAGTAATTATTAAGTAATAAATAATAATTATAAAGTAATAGCTATTATTATAAGTAGTATATTAGTAGATAACTTCTCTCTGATTCTAACTTCTCTTCTTCTTTTCTTTTTATCTAAAATAATATATATATAGTAAGAATACTTTCTAACTAGGTATATTCTTATATACTAACCTTTATCCTAGAATATATATATATATTATATATATATATATATATAAAAGTAAGTCTTTCTCTTCTTTATTAGGCCTAACTTAGAGCTAATCTGATATAGTAAAGTACCTCTCTTATGTCCTTCTAGTACGCTTCTAGCTACTTACTAAGTCTACTACGTTTAGTGTCTTTAGGTAAAATCTTAGAATAGAGATTACGTATATACTTTTAAAAAGCTAAAGTTAAAGAAGTATAGGTACTATATAGAGTAGAATACTATATATATTCTAGTAAGTTTAATTCTAAATATATACTAAATCTATTCTAACTTAGATAGTTACTATAGTTTATAGAGATAGAGTTTAATAAGCTTAAGTTTAAGAAAAAGAAAGAGGAGATTAAGAAGACTACTAAGGCCTTAGATAAGATGTTAGTTATTACTAGTATAGAGGTACTAAAGAATAGTTTAGAGATATAGTTTACTCTTCTAGAGAAGACTTAAGTGCTTTATACTAAGGTTACTATAAGTACTTCTTACTTATTAAAGTAGCTTTAGTTACTAATATTTAATAGTCTTTATACTATACTATAGAGAGTAGGACCTCTGTCTAAACCTAGGTTTAGGTCTTCTTTAAGGCCTACTTAAAGAGTTTATAAGTATCTCTTCTTAAGCTAGTTATAGGAGGTTATTATAGTAAGAAGCGTGCTTATAAGAAGGAGATAGAGGAAGAGCTAATTCGGGCTTCTTATGCTTAGAAGAGTAGAGAGAAGGATAATAAGTTAGAGAAAGGAGAGACTATAGTCTAGAGAGAGTTAGTAGGCCTTATTTTAGTAGTAACTTAGTCTTAGTTCTTTACTTTATTAATTTCTAATATTCCTACTAGTTAATATAATTTAATTTAGGTTTTTATTATAAGTTTCTTATTAAAAGTAACTAGAATTAAAGAGTATTAATAGAGTTTTATAAATTAACTCTTTTACTTAATTCTTATTTAATTCTTATATATTAATCTATTTAAAGAGGAGTTAAAGTAGTTTTAGCTATTTTAGATATTTAGTATAAAAGTCTCTTAGATAATATAGTAAACTCTGAAGATTATCTATAAGATACTAAGTAGAATCTGAATTATATCTAACCTATTTTATCTAGTATTATAGCTATCTTTTAAAAAGTCTACTACTAAGTATTTCTTAAACTTCCTATTCTTATATACTTTAAATAATATCTAGTAGAGGCTTTAAAGCCTCTTATTCTAGTAAAGGGGTATTTAGATTCTTTAAAAGTATATTAGAGACGAAAATATTATAAATTAATAATCCTTTTAGAAGCTTTAGCTTATAAAAGTATCTTATATAATCTAGTATTTTAAAAGGTTCTATCTACTATTTAGTAAGCTTTTAACTAAGATAATTTATCTTAAGACTCTTAGTAAATAAGTAGACTTTGTTTCTAACGTCCTAGTTAATAGCTCTTTAGTATTAATTTATACTATTCTCTATTCTTTTCTAAGCCTTACTTATATTATTTTTTACTATCTCTTAAATAGAGTATATATATTAAGCTACTTTTACTACTTTATTATAGTTAAGACGTTTCTAGAGAATAGACGTCTTTAGTATTATTCTAGTCTTATAAAGTCCTTAGATTAAGTCTAAACTTAAGCTAATAAGAGATTATACTAATAGATAAGTATAGAAGTATTATTTATACTCTATTTATTAAAGAGATTAATTTACTTTAGTTATCTTAGTAGTAGTTTATAAAGAGCCTTAGTCTCTAATTAATATATTAGTTTATTATCTCTATCTATCTATCTATTTATTTATAATAGATAGTACTAAGCTTAAACTTAATACTAATTATTTAATAAAATTTAGTCTAAAATAATAATATAAATTAAAGTCCTTAATTAGACGTAATCGATTTAGAGTAGTAGCTAAAATAGTAAATCTATTAAATAAAGAGTTTAGCTAAGTCTTTAGTATCTATAGTTAAGTAGTAGAGTATTAATACTAAATCCTTCCTAAGTTAGTTAATAAATACTAGTATAGTATTAAATCTATAGTTATCTTTTAAGAATAATTTAAAATCTATATATAAATATTATATAAGATAGTCAAGTACTAGAAAAGAGTAAAGAAAGCTTTACTACTTAGTCTATTAAGAATAAGAGTATCTATAGGCTTAGTAATTCGCTATATACCTCTTATAGTTTAAACCTAGTCTAACCTAGTAGTAGTATTCTACTAATAACTAGTATATCTTTTTTATACTTAGATAAGTACTAAATACTTAGTTATAGACTTCTTAGATTAGCTTTATATAAAGTTTAGTATTCCTTTAAATATAAAGTTAATTCTTAAAGAAAAGTAAATTATTAAGTAAAATAGAGTATCTATCTAGAAGTTTATAATATTCTTTTTAAAAAAAGTATAGATTATCTTCTTTTAACTTCTAAATTATATTTAAACTTAACTCTAGAATAATATTTATTATATTAAAAGATATAGACTATTCTTATAAAAAGATTTAAGTAAGTTTAATATTAATTTAGAGGTTTAACTAATTAGGTCTTAAGAGAGTATATAAGTAGCTATCTAATTTAGTTTAATTATAGGTTTTTAAGTCTTATTTATATTAAGTTAATATATCTACTTTTTAATTACTCTTCCTAGATATAAATTAGATTTAAAAGTTAAAGTCTAATAAAAACTCTATTTATTAGACTTACTTAGCTATAAGTAGCTTAGTTATTATAAAGTATTCTAATAATCTATAGTTTAAATATACGTTAATACACTTTTAATATAATATAAGTTTAAAACGTTATTTCTTAAAAGCTTTTATAATAGTAGATAGTTCTTTATTATAGATCTCTTAGTTTAATTTATAGCTAACTAAGACGTATTTATAGAACCTAATAAGGTACTAAAAGCTATTATATTATTATAAGAAAACATCTACTATTACTCTTTTTAAAGAGTCTATTTCTACCTTTATATTATAATTAGAGTCGAAGTAGTATAAGGTTTATATAGTAAGTAGCCTAGTCCTTAGCACTTTAAAGGCTTTATTATACTTCGGCGTCTATAGAAAAGGCTCTAAAAGGTATATTATTATAGTTAGAGGTTTAGTAATTTTAGTATAACCTTTAATAAATTATCTATAGAATTCTATAAACTCTAAGTAAGACTTTATATCTATTATAGTAGTAGGTTAAACCTAGTTCTATAGAGGTTCTACTTTTTTAAGGTTAACTTTAAGTCTTTTTATAGTTAAGATAAATCCTAAGTATTTTACTCTAGTAATATTAAATTTACTTTTCTTAATATTTACTTAGAGTCTAGCTTCTTAGAGCTAACTTAGAACCTTCTTAACTTATTTCTTATATTCTTTAATAGTATTTAAATAAATTAAAATATTATTTAAGTAAGTAATATAGAAGTTATCTAGATAATTAATTAAGATATCGTTTATATAACGTTAATAGGTAATAAGGCTATTATAGAGTCTAAAAGGAAGAACCTTATATTTATATATACTATATCTAGTTCTAAACGTAGTTATCTCTTCTAAGATAGAGTCTATCTAGATATAATAGAAAGCTTATCTTATATCTAACTTAGTAAAGATTTTAGCTATTCTTATTCTTAAAAGGAGCTTATTAATTTAAAGGATTAGATAGAGATTATTTTAAGTTAGAGTGTTTAAATTCTTATGATTAATATAAAACTATAACTTAGTATTATTAGCCTTTTTAATAAAGAGTACTAGAGAGGTAAAAGAGCTATTACTATTAATAATAAACCTCTTATCTAGGTTCTTTATAAGCTACTCCTTTATAGCTTTAAGCTCTATAGTTAACTATTAATATAGAGGTAAAAAAGAGTTAGAAAGTAGTTTATTTAAAGTAATCTTATAATTATATTTATAGTAAGAAGAGAGCTTATTAAAAGCTACTTTTAAGAATACGTCTTTATAAGAAGAATAATATTTTAGAAGTTAGGCCTATATTAGAGCTCTTATTGTCGGTATATATTCAAGGGGTAAATAGCGATTCGGATTAGTATACGTAGGTACACGTGTACTCGCTTAGAGGCTACTTAAGTAGTTATCGTAGCTAGCTTTACTCAGTATATACAAACGATAATATAACTCTTTTTATATTACTTTTATAACTATAAGTTATACTAATACTAATTAGTAGACGTATAGATTAGATTAGATACTTAGTTACTTCGTATATTTCTGCCACAGGTATACTTATATAAAAGTAGACTCGATATTACTAATCAGATACTTAGTTACTTTATGTATTTCTACTACAGGTATACTTATATAAAAGTAAACTCGATATTACTAGTAGACTCCTCTTCATAGATCGTAGTTCCTTCTACTATTTAAACACTTCGATAATACACTATAAACGCTTCTTAATATAGGAAGCACTGATTACTAATCCCGACCCTCTACCTCTCTCTAAAGAGACCTCTTAAAATCGTTAGTACTAATACTTTCAACAATACTTTCAATTCAACAAACTATAAACGCTTCTTAAGATAGGAAGCACTAATTACAAATACTAACCTTCTACTAACCTCCTATCTCTTCTCAAGATAATTTATACTCTCTAAGATACTTATTTACTTAAAACCTAATAATAACTTTTTAATAATATCTACTACTTTAAATAACAATAATATAGTAGATATACTAACCCTAATTCTAATAATAGAAAAGACAATATATACTACCGAAAAAGAAGAGGAGTATACTAAAGAAGAGAATAAAGACCTTCTTCTTTAGAACGAGTTTTAAGTAGACTTTAAAAGATAGGACTAAGATAACTTTACTAAAATCTACTAATCTACTACTACTAAGTTATAATAGACGCTTTATAGTAGAAGCGTATAGGTTAGAATAGATAGACACACTTAAGCACTATATAATACTACTACTAAGGTCAACTAAACTAAGTAGTTAGACAAAGAAATATTAAAAGCTATAATAGCTAAGAGAGCTAGTACTAAAGTCTTTAAATCCTATTATAAATATATAATAGAATATACTAAAAGATAATAAAAGCTATAACAACGACATTTAGCCTTCTTAGATACTACTAGTAATTACTTCAATAATTCTACTAACCTAAGTCTATTAGTCTTTAAATCTTGTTATAAATATATAGAGATATACGCTAGAAGATAATAAAAACTATAGTAGTAATAATAATAATATCTAGCTTCTCTAAATACTACTAGTAAGTACTTTAATAATCTCGCTAACCTTAGTCTATTATATACTACCTAAACTTAAGATAATAGAGTTGAGAATAAGGACTATATCATAGTACTACTAGGTAGTTTTATAAAGTTTTAACCTATAGTTATAAAGCTATACTCTTTTAAAACTTCTTAAACTTTTAGAACAGTACTAGTAGATAGAGAAGTTTCTAGGATAGTACTATTAAATAATCTAATACTATAATCTTATAAAAAGGGGGGAACTTTAGAGTCTTAAGGTAGGTAAGATGTTAAATAACAGACCTCTTCTTAATATTAACTTTATTATTTAGAAGTTCTTTAAGACGCTAATATCTTAAAACCCTTTTCAGAACCGCTCTAGGGGCGTGGATATAGCTAACTCCAAAAGCATCTAAGGCCTCTAAGCGACTTTGAATTTAAAGTGTTATTCTAGGAGTTAGATACTTTTATTACTCTTAAAGATATTAAAACCTTTATCTCTAGTTTAAGTAATAGTAATAACTTTAACATTCCTGCTAAATATCTAGAGTATAATTAGCGATAGGACGATCCTAGCGAAGGCCTACTAATATAAAGAAATATATACTTCGATCTAGGTTAATATAAATAAGCTAGATATATAGAACAGAATAAGGAGTAATAAGAGCTCCTTATTAGTCAAAGACAATAGATAAAGGGCTATAATTAGTTAGATTTTAGTAGAGATATTAATAGCTTTTAAGTAACTTCTATTGTTTTAAAGAAGTGCTAGTGTTAGTATATATTTAAGGGGTAAATAGCGATTCGGATTAGTATATATAGGTATACGTACACTCGTTTAGAGGCTACTTAAGTAGTTATCGTAGCTAGCTTTACTCGGTATATACAAACGATAATATAACTCTTTTTACATCGCTTTTATGACCATAAGTTATACTAACACTTATATTATCGTTATCTTAAAAAGAGGCTAATCTTTTATTAATAATCTAATCTAGCTTATAGATACTAGTTATATAAAATTCTAAATTAGGTTATTTTATATTAAAGTATATAGTATTTATACTTCTTTTACTAATAAAAGAGTATAGAGTCTAGTTTTTTAAAACTATACTAGTAGTTTAAAGAAGCTCTAGACTAGAGTTAGAGGTTAAAGTTTTAAGAGGAGTTATTATTATAAATAAGAGTAATAGCTTAGCTATATTTATAAGTCTACTCTTTTTACGTCTTTCTTATTACTAGATAGTATATTCTCTTTAATTTATATTTAACTAGTAATTTAAAATAGGTTTCTAGTTCTAGCTAGAAAGTAAAAGTAGAATCTTTTTACTAAAGTAGAGAGTTAGAGAGTAATTAGCTAGCTAAGTAATCTAGCTCTTTAAAGAGTTAAAGAAGACTTTAAAATAGTTTAACTATTTCTTACTAATAATTAAGTCTTACTATCTAAGGTCTAGAATAATAAAGAAGTAGTTAAGAATATAATATTTATTAATATTTAAATATAGTTATATAAACTAAGTTATCTAGCTTTTAGTATAGTTATTATATCTATAAATAAATACTATATATAGTAATCTCTAAATCTTTAAATCTATTATCTTAGATAAGTATAAGACTAAAAGCTAATTTAGAAATAGATACCTATTTACTCTTATATCTACTAAAGCTTATAATTTAAGACTATATCCCTATATACTAAGAGTAGTATTTATAAAGAACTGTTTTCTCTCTATAAGCTTAGAAAGATTAAGTCTAGTTAGGTTATAATTATATAGGCTTAGGAAGGAATTTTTATCTAAGTCTCTTTATTTTTCTTCTAACTTAGCTTAGAGTTAGAGTACTCTTTAGAAGGTTATTCTTCTTTAAGTTAATTATCTATCTTATTAATACTAAGAAGATTAGAGTAATTAGATTTAAAATACCTAGGCTTACTATAATAGAAATACTTTATACTAGTAAGGACTTAGTCTATTAATATAGTCTTTAATTTTTTACTAGTAGAAAATAGTTTAAGAGTTTATAAAATCTTCTAAGAAGTAGAATTAAGTCTATATAAGAGTAGAGAGGGTTTTAGAATTAAGCTAAGTAAGGAGTAAAAAGTACTTATCTTTTTAAATAATAAGGTTATACTAATTAGTTTAGTTATAGTACTAGTTATAGATAACTCTATATTTTAGTATTTCTTCTTATCTAAAGCTAAAAGATATACTACTATCTTATTAAAATTATAATTCTAACCTCTTTTAGCTAAAGTAGAGCTACTTTAGAGCTATAGCGTAATCTTATCTTATATCTAGTAGAATCTTTCTAACTCTAATATCTCTCTAAGTATAGCTATACTTAAGAAGTATACTCTAAAATCTAAAGAAGTTTCTTTTATATAACTCTTTCTATCTATTTATAAGGCTTAAAATTTATTCTAAGTATTCTCTTTCTTATAACTAGTTAAGAAGTAGGAATTAAGAAGTTTTATTATATTTTATTAATCTTTAAAGACTATATTACCTATATCTAACTTATATTAAAGCTCTAAGTAGTTTCTAATAAGTTTTATAGTCGTTCTTTAAATAAGAGCTTTATAAGTTTTAGGTATATAATAATAGTTAGTATTTACTTAGAGTCTATTATATATAGATATCTTCTATTACTTATAAGTAAGTAAAGTATTATTATATAAAGGTTTAATTTTCTATATAATTTTACTTTTAATAGGTTATTAGGCTTTTAGTAAGGTTTTAGCTTATAATTATAAAGTAGATTATTATAAAGAAAGAATATTAAGAGTTAAGTTTTATATTTAAAGATAGTCTAAAGTAATAGGAGAGTATAAAGGAGGAGTCTAATTATTTCCTAGTAAGTGTTAACTAATCTATTATATTAAATCTACTAATTAAGCGATTTAATTATCTTACTACTAGATTCTTTTATCTTTTTCTTAGTCTTTAGCCTTTATAGTCTAAATTACTCTCTATATCTTATCTATATTAGAAAAGTCTTAGTTATCTCTTTAGCTTCTAGAAGTAACTACTTTACTTTTATTACTTTAAGACTTTTTATTATTCTTTAGTAAGTAGTATTAAGTTAGAGATCTTTCTATAAATACTTAACTTTATTTCTTAAAAGGAGGCTCTACGCTTTAAAGTAGAGCTTAAGAGAGACTTAGAGTTACTTCTAAGTCTAATATATTAAATATTAAAAAGAGAGAGGTAAAGAGAGCGATTTAAGAGTTTTCTAGATAACTATTTATATTATTAACTATCTAAATTATATATAGTAATCCCTATACTAAGAGAGTTATTAGGATTCTTAAGAATACTTAACGTATTCTAATCTCTTAATATATAAGATATAATTTTTACTAGCTATTTATATAGATACTAAACCCTAGTATTACTAGCTATTTAGAAGATCTTTAGAATCCTAGCTATTTAAGAATATATTATTATAGTCTAATTCTAAGCTAAATCGAAATTAAAATAAAAAGTAATAATAAGCTTAAAAGAGATATTATAAAAGCTATTACTAGTAAAGAAGAGTTTTTCCTTTTTATATAATAGTATAAAATATTTACTATAAGAGAAGAGGTATATAAGAGTATATTTAAGACTAAATAACATATATAAATACTAAGTACTAATATAAAAGAAAAGGAAAAACTATTCTTCTTCTATACTAAGTATAAATATCTATATATAAGAGGTTAAAGACTACTAAGTTCTAATAAGAATAATAACCGAGTCCTTCTTAATATAGCTACTAAAATAATAAGAGCTTTGAAACTAAGTATATAAGACTTTAAAGTAAAACATATAATATCTAATTCTTATTCTCTTTAATACCTTCTATCTTATAAGTCGTAGAAGTATTAGTAGTCGTAGAGGTATTAGTAGTTTCACAAATGCCGATAATTTAGAATAGCGTACTATTATAATTAAAAACGAAGTCTCTCTTTTATAAGTATCTATAAATTAGGTCGATTATAATTTAGACCTAAAATCAATATCTTAATAACTGTCTTACTTACGATAATTTTAATAAAAGTATTTATAAACTCGAGTTAGCTATGATTTAGACTCTAACCTTTTCGCTTATAACAAATATAACAACTTATACTATCTCGATTCAACTCTAAATAATAAGATAGATAGACTTAAGAATAAGTCTTTTTCAAGAGAGAAGAATATAATAGCATACTATTCTAGATAGCTAAAAGTACCTACTATATATAAGGTTTTAGTAGTTATTATCTTCTATTATCTATTTTAGAAAGGTTATATAGACAACGTATAATATTAGTCGGTTTCGGACTCTTTTATACTATCTGAACCTCTTATATATAGTAGCCTACTTCTAGAGTTAAAAGAGAGATAGTTTTTCCTTTTCTTCTATATTAGAGCCTAGTATTTATATACGTTATCCTGTCTCGAACGCATATCTATATACCTCTTCTCTAGTAGTATATATTTCGTACTATTATATTTCTAAATATTAATATTAAATTATATAATTTTCAAAGTTAATAATTATTATTTATAACTCTAAGAGATTACTTCTCTTTTTATAAGTCTATTATACTAAATTAAGATTTATATAATAACTTTTCAAAGTAGATTTTTAAAAAGAAAATATAAGTTATATAATATCTATTTAGTATTATAAGACTCTAGCGCTAAAAACCTAATAGTTATTAATTATTATTACTTTCTTAATAATACTTATTATATTAGATAGGAAATTATAATATTTATTATATAATATAGATTATAATAATCTAATATAATATAATATTACTATCTAAGTCTAGATTTAGTCTATATAGAAAAATATATAATATTAGACTATATAACTAGCTAATAATCGTAGAGTCTATTCTATATATATACTATTAGTTAGAATATTCCTATTTAGTAGTTATTTTAAGAAAACCTTTATATTTATATTTCTCTAATATAAGAGTTTTCTTATATATTATATAAACTATTAACTAAAAGTTTAATAATTCGTATATATCTTTTTAACTTAGTTTCTTAGCTTTATAAAAGAAAAATCGTTACGCTTATCTATTATAAAATAGACTAACTAAAATAAGAAAAGAATACTAAGTTAAAAGAACGATTTTTTTAAGAAAAGTCTAAGATAGTATAGTAATAGCTTTAGTATTAAATATAAGTTTAGTTTTAATATTTTAATAACTACTTTCTATAATAGCCTATTACCTAGGCTATTCTAAGTAGCTAGGAGTATCTATTATATATAAGGTTTCAGTAGTTGTTATTATATATTATCTAATTTAGGAAGATTATATACGTCTAGGCTTTTAGACGTACTTCGTAGAGTTCGAGCTTTTATATTAGCCGACGTATATTTGTATTCAGTTTTAGACTCTTTTATATTATCCGAACCTCTTATATATAACTGTTTACTCCTAGAGTTAGAAAAGGCTAGTTTAGCCTTTTCTTCTATATTAGAGCCTAGTATTTACGTATATTATTCTACTAAACGTACTCTTAAATACCTCTTCTATAGTAGTATATATTTCGTACTATTATATAAAAAGGCTAAACTCTTCTTTACTAGTAATAGTATAAATAATATCTCTTTCAAGCTTTTTATCGCTTCTTTTATTTCGAATATAACTTAGCCTAGATTTAGACTAGAAGGATAAATAGCTAGGTAATTAGAGACTACCTAGATAGCTAGTAATACTAGGGTTTAGTATCTATATAGATAGCTAGTAAAAATCGTATTACTAATATATTAAGAGATTAGAATACACTAAGTGTTCCTAAGAATCCTAATAACCCTAGGTTTAGTAAATAAGTTGATATCCTATAGTTATTACGAAGGCTTCTGAATCTGATATTACCTCTCCCCCTCTCTAAATCGACGAAGATGTCGAACCTAGTTCCGCTACGAGGCGTTGAACGACCTTCTAGAGCCACCTCTCTTTTCGAAAGACAACTCTCTAAATCGAAACCGTACGCTAAAGAAGAAGTCCTAAAACAATAAGAGCTTAGCCCTCTAAAGAGATAACTAAGACTTCTTAAATTTAGATAATATTTAGACAATATATAGACGAGATAGTAGTATAAAGGATAAAACGATCGGTTAGATAAGATAGACATAATTATAAGCGAACTCTAAAGTTAATAAAACTTAAAAACACTCCGTCTCCGAACCCTCTCTGATCCGACTCTCTTTCGAACCTTCGTTCAAACCCTCCTTTACTTTCAAGCCCGAATTCAGACCTCTTTCGCTTAAGGGACACCGCTGCCCCTGATGCCTTCCCACCACTTCATACATATTCGAAAATACCTCTACTAGCGAACGACTAAAAAGAATACGAATTACTCGGTTACGGACCGAGTCCCAGCCGCCGGTACAAAGGTTAAAGGAGATGGAAGTGGAATTAGGATAAGAATACGCTAAAGAAACTTTTACCGACTTCAAAAGGTCGCTTTTCGAGTACGGCTATACTCGGAGAGATACCAGAATCGGAAAGGTTCTTTCATATGTGGGACAAGATTACACCTCAGCTCCAGAACGCGTCTGCTACTCTTAAGAGACACTAGAGTTACAACTTCGCTAAGGTAGTAAACGATCTTTTAGCTATAGATAAGGAGCAACGCTGAAACGTTGAATTATCGGAAACGACTAAGCCTATCGATATTAGCACTACAGTTCAGAAGACCCCTCTATCTAGCTCTGAGCTCCCTATAATATAATAGCAACTCTTCTTTAAAAATCAGAAGATGATAAATAAGTCCTTATGTACCCCGATTCAAACCCGAATCATAAAAGGGAACAAGGCAATACAACAATTTCAGCATCAAGTTCATTTAACCAGCCGAAACTGCTCCTTTTTTTTATTATCCTAAACTTCAGACAGCAAAACTCTAACAACTTCAGCAACAACTTCGCTTTTGACCAGCTAAAACTACCCTTTTTATTATCCTAAACATTAGATAGTATTTTCAAATTCGGCAACAACTCTTTTAACCAGCCGAGACCACCTCTTTTATTGTCCCTAGATACTCAGACAGTTTAACAAACTTCAGTAACAACTTCGTTTTTAACCAGCCAAACCCCCACCGATTCTAGTACAAAGTCTTATAGTCTTTACATTCTCTACTTTCTTTCACTTCTAGCCGGGCTAGAAGTTCCTTTTTCAATTGAATTCTTCGAATCGGATGCGAATCAGTTAAAATACACTTTCTATTAGGACGAAATAAAGAAGTGAGCTCTTAACTAAGTTATTACTATTAATCCCGACCGAGCACCATCCAAATCTACTTTAAACTTCCGCCAACCTGAGTTCAGACAAACCTACACTCTTTTAGTAAATTCGAATCAGATACGAATCGGTACGCTCTCGAAGTAAGCTCTTAACTGAGTTATCACCGCTAATCACGACCGAACGACTTCCGACTCTACTCTGAACTCGCCTCCGACTCTGCTTTAAACTTTTTCTGATTTTACTCCGAACTTTGAACTTTGAACTTTTTCCGACCTGCTAGACGGATCGGACTACATTCTTTTAGCGAACGCTTGCTTTGATATTGAAGGATTAGAAACGAAGTCTCTTTTGCAAGCATCTACGAATTGGGTCGGTTACGATTCGGAACCGACATCTCGCTTACGACAATTTCGATAAACAAAGCATCTACGAACTCGGGTCAGCTACGATTCAGACCCTGACCTTCTCGCTTACGACAAAATCAACAAATACGACAAATGCTTCGACTCCGACAATGATGCCACAGCATCCCGATTCGACCCTGAACCATAAGATAGATAGACTCGAGGACGAGTCTTTTTCAAGGGAGGGGGATATGATGGCCCGTCACCTAGGCCATCCTGGAAAGCTGGGAGTACCTGCTATATATAAGGTTTTAGCAGTTGTTGTTGTGCATTGTCTGTTTTAGGAAGGTTACGTACGTCTAGGCTTTTAGACGTACTTCGTAGGGTTCGGGCTTTTGTATTAGCCGACGTATGTCGTTGTTCGGTTTCAGACCCTTTTGTATTATCTGAACCTCTTATATATAGCTGCCTACTCCTAGAGTTAGAAAAGGCTAGTTTAGCCTTTTCTTCTGTATTAGAGCCTAGTATTTACGTATGTTATTCTGCCAAACGCACTCCTATATACCTCTTCTATAGTAGTGTATATTTCGTACTATTACACTTTCTTATAAAAGTCTTTTTATTAATACTTACTACTTATCTACTTACTTAATTCTATATCTTCTAAGATTCTTAAAGTTCTTAAAAATAATTTTAGTCTTAATATATATATTAATAATAAAGTCTTTTCTTAAAGATCTACTTCTTATAAAAGATTCTAAACTATTTAATAAACTCTTTCATATATAATTCTTAACAATTTAATATACTTTTATAATAAAGAAGTATTTTTAAGAGATTCTATTATATTAAAAACTATAATATAAACTCTACTTTCTTATAATAAGCTTTCTTATTATCTAGTTATCTCTTTTATTATATAGTATTACTAAGAGAGAACTACGAGATCTAATATTTATATAATTACTCTAGTAGCTTAAATAATTTATTACTAAGATCTTTAAGTAAATACTTTATATATAATTATTAAAAGAGTATACTTATAAATAAACTTAGTCTAGTAATACTAAGCTTTTAAAAAATATTTAAAATATTTCAATTCTTCTTTCTAAAAGAATATCTCTTAACTATAACTTCTAACTATACTACTTTTTTATTCTAAGTTTTAAAAAGCTTATTATCTTATTATTATAATATTCTTTTTATTATAAAAACTCGTTCTAGAAAGAGTATTTCATTTTATATCTTCTTAATTATTACTTATAGTATTATATTATAGAATATCTCTTTAAATAAACTTAGTAAGAATTAGCTTACTTAGGTTTATAGAACTAAGTTTATAAATCTTATAATACTTAACTATAATAAATATTATTAATAAAAAAAAAGAATCTTTAATAAAATTAAAGCTAGCTTCTTTATTAATATATTAAGAGGAACTCGAACTAAGATAAGTTATAATAGACATAGCTATTATATAATAAGCTAGAGACTCGGATCTCTAGCTAAGTTACTTAGTTAGTAGCCTACGAGAGTTAGTCTCTTCTTATACTATAACACGTAGTAATCTTTATATAAGTCTTCTTAGGTAGAATACCTTATATTTTATATTCTTATCTGCTGAAGAAATGTTGTCTATTCTATCTTACATATGACTTCGGCACTTCGGAACCGATTTCGGCCTCTCTATTAAGGCGCTAAACACCTTAGGCCTTTCAGTGCTTTTAACAGCACTTTCATCGTTGCTTACGCTCTCTCTCTATCAAGCACTCGCCATTCCACAGAAGCCTCATTATAGGCGCGATCGCACACTTTGCATTGTTAAAATTTGAGGCCCTTCCTTTTTTGGAGTTACGACAGTCCAGCGTGCGGCGCGGACACACCACAGCGACGGGCGTTTTCGTGACAATGGCATACAGCAACGGTCCCTCAATACTATCTATACTACCTATGTCTCTTTACCAAGCAATCTTACAATCAAGACTCTGGATTACTATACAAGTCACTCGTCGCATATTGCCGCAATTATTCCAAAGAAACAACACCAAGCGGCACTGAAAGAAACCCAACAAGATGCCACGCCCGTTCAATACCCACCCCGGTATTGAAAAGCCACGAAAGCTTGGTGGTGGAGATGCCGTTCACCGTTTATTGCTTTCATTGTCGTAAGGCTGGAAAGAGTCGAGTGGGATTCAGGTGGCGTTACTCCTCTACCATAGCACCGCAATTTTGAACCGACTGTTTGGAGACGCAATTGGTTAAAACCCGGGGAAACAAGTCTAAATTAGGGAGATAGAGGTTCCTTTCTGATGGGTTTTCTTCCACAGGTCTCGACTTCTCGGATCACTTACACGCGGGATGCAAACTCTCGATATATGTGGCAGTCTTCGCCCCCAAAACCATCTCCCATCTATATTTTTCTTGTCTAAGAGGTGAGAACTGTCACATTTTCGAACATAACCCAAACCAAAACCTCCCCGCAGGAACAGTTTCAGGCGTCTCAGTGGTATAAATACAGTTTTTATGGAAGATTTCCACTTGATAATTCATGGTAGGCTGCCGCTGCTCGTATTCCCAAGAACTACGGGGCAGTTACCTACTTGCACACCGTCTATGCAGGGGAGTTAGCCAATGTCCCTAATCGGATTACGATAACAACGTGGGATTCAAGGAAAGCTTTTGCTCCTAATGGACTGACAAGTAAAATCCGACGCCGAACTCACGTCAGCCGCTCAGCATGATGGTTCGTCGCTTCTTCATCACGCCTCTCTTACAGCTCGGATGACCCAATCGACGCTAACAAATCATACTCGCTGACAATTGTCACACTCATGGCCCTCAATCTTCAGCAAATCCCACATCATCTCATCCTTTCAAGCCCTGGCGCTCTAGGCGTCGTACCATTGTCCATGTATTGGTGTATTAGACGACCCGTTTAGATTCAGTGTGACATTCGTTACCTCTCTTTTGAATTGTCAACTTCATGGTGGCTTCCGTCTAAGGCAGCTTTTTCTCTTTCCGGCAGCCGAGTAGCATTTTTTCGATAATTCAGAGCATATTTTCGTGGGGTATAATGCTTCATCTTCGTAAGTCCGGAATTGTCAAGGTTTCTCCAAATTCTCGGGGATGAGAAAAGTCAGGACCACTGGAACATGACATATAAAGGTTCCTAGTTGTCTTACGTCAATTTCTTCCTTCTTAGCATCACAGTTTTTTGATATTCTTCACTCCTTCCAACTTCACCTTCAAGATGATGAGCTCTACCGTCAACACATTGCTTACTCTATTATTTTCGTTTCTCCCACTTGCGTTGGCCGTTGATCCTACTACGGTCATTGACTCAAATGGAATATCTCTATTCGAAAAGATTGAGGAGATGGAGAGACAGCTGCTCAATCCACAACTTCTCAGTTCTCTCGTAAATCCCTGCTTCATCAACGTCTTTGCCAACCCAAACGAAGGACGCCAAACATCGGCTGAATGGGTCAGACTTGTCTTTCATGATGCCATTACCAAGAATATCGAAGGTCCTGGCAAAGGGTATGTTGAGAAATGTTCCAACATCTTTGCGAAACTTTCTAACGCAGTTTGCAGTGGTCTGGATGCCTCTGTTAGCTTTGAATCAGATAGAGCAGAGAACGCTGGAGGTGCTCAATTCATAAATGTCACAATCGCCCAAGTCAGAAACACTTACTACGGTTGATTGGTCATGAGCTAAATTTAATAGTTCAATCCATTTCAGTCGGTATTTCTATCGATGGCAGATTTGATTGGAGTTGTAAGTATACTTCTACATCTTCATCAGCCATTACTAATTCGATGCTTGATCCAGGGCCTTGTCGATTCGTTGGTCACTTGTGACAGTACCCACCGAAGGTTGGCACTTCGCGTCGGTAGAATCGATGCTACTGCAGCTGGACCAGCCGGCGTCCCAGGTCCATCCGACAGCCTTGCTTTTGCACAAGCGGCATTTACGAGGGCGGGCTTCACACAGGCTGAAATGATACAATCGATGTTAGTGCATACCCCCATACCGAAGTTTGTATAAGGAACTAACGCGAATGAATAGAGCATGCGGACACTCACTTGGTGGGGTTCACGGAAAGAATTTTCCAGACATTGGAGGCCCATTTGAAGAAAGTCAACCTGGCTTTGATCCCACCAAGTAAGTATTTCAATTCGCTGCCACATTTTCTACAGAATGCTAATCACAAAATAGCACCTTTGGTCGAAAGCCATTTGGTACCACTCCGGATGCGTTTGACGCAAATGGTATTGCTGAATATCTTGACGGAACGGGTTTGAAAGGAGGCCCGTTAGTCGTCGGACAGAACGATACAGAAAATTCTGATAAACGTATTTTCAAATCTGATGGCAATGTAACTATCTCAGGTAAGCACACGGTCCTACAGCTCAGTTCGCCCTTGAAGCATGAAAATTGTGTTCCAAAAAACCCTACTGACTATAAAAACTCGAACTATAGCCATGCGCTCAGCTACTTCGTTTCGGGATACCTGTTTCACAGTTTTCGACAAAATGATGAATACGGTCCCTTCTACTGTTACTCTCTCTGACCCTGTGGTAATCCGGCCATGGATCATGCTTAAAGGTTTTCTCGATCTTACCCCAGCCGGAGTAGCAAATTTCAGTGGAGTAATCGCGGCCCATGCTACGACCGAACCACCCGCTACTGCGACTTATCAATATGTTACTGTAGGAAATGGAAATACTGGAACTAAGACCAGTCAAGTGGGAGGTAAGTTCGATTATTTGCCCTTCAAAAATCACTGATTCATCAGAAGCTAAGCCAAAAATAGCTGTGCAACCTGGAGTGGCCTTTGGTCCTGCACCACCAGCAACCGATTCTCTTTATCTAGGACTCGGTCTCATAAAATACTATGGTTTCTGGGATCTCCTCTTCTCAAATCCCGTCACTTCGATCAAGATTACTAGTCCTGGTAGCACTTACGTCGGTGCAATCAACCCAAATATCTTCGTAATTCCATCAATGAGCTTCAAACAAGCAGGTGCCAACTGGATGGTCAGAGTAGCTGTATGTCGAGCTCTCATTCCATATGTTACTTTTCACCTACTAACAACCCATTAGATCTCGACTTCCATCTCAACATCAAGCTCCGCTCCAGTCGTCACAGCATGGAGTCCCGTCAGTCAAGCAAATTCCCTAGCTTTCAAAATCGTGCCTTCTACTGGTACTTCGGTTTTCGAGAAAACGTTGGGGACTTACAACATCTACAAAACAACCACTTTCTCGCCGGCATTACCAGCAGTCAATAGCCCTCATTTCATGGCTACTCTGGGCACGAATAGGAGTGCTAAACTTGATGGGCGCGATTTCAATACTAATTGCACTGCATCAGGCATTGGGCTTTGTTAGATAGGGAACGCGGGGGAAAGAGAATATTTCTGGTATGCTTTAATGATAAATCATGGGATTGGCCAATTTTGTTACCACTTTAGATTGTTAGGCAGTTAGTCTATCAATTTCAACTCATGACATGATTTCCTTCATGGGCAAAAACAATATATGGTGTCGCTTCTGTGGTTTCACCATCTTGATAGGACATTTGCAAATATAGGAACATGACGTTAAAAGGATGGATGGATGATGAGAGCTTTTCTTGAGAGTTTTCCTGGGGAGAAGGAGTGCCTCTCGAGTTACATGGATCCTTGGATGATGTGATAACAAGGAGAATGTAAGGGAATTAATAAATTCTCCTAATTCCACAGGTGAATCTTGGTGATTCTCGTTGTTTCGGGGGTAAGCTGGATATCGATGGGGCTCACGTGTGGGTTATCTATGAGTAAACCATGGCTTACTCGCTCGTTGTCTGCACCAACTCGACCATCCCCACCACTTGAGCACTTAATTATAATCTGCAACAAACCACGGTCGCAAGTACCTAATTTATCCTTAATATCGTGGATCTAAATGAATTGTAGCATTGAGACAAAGGAATAGTTGATCCATGTGGCGGATACTAGTAAATTATGTTGGTGGTTTGTTAGTGGTGTTGATGAAAGCGATATGAAGTTGATTCAATGGAGTCTCAAGAGCTTTGAAAGTATGTAGTAGTACTTGTCTGAATGAGGTTTTTTTTAGGATTCTTCTTCAAGAACGTTTAGAATAATTAAATTAAGTAAAATAAGTAAGGCAAGCTTAGACACCTATTTATAAGTCCTATGTAAAGATTATTTCGGACATTGAGTTCATGACGACCTTAGTGTATTATTTAACAGAATTTGGTGAATAAAGCCTACTAGGGCGTCCTAGATACACCAAAAAGTCGGAATCGACTAAATCGTAAATCGCAAATCGCAAATCGCAAATCGTAAATTACAAAGTCGAGCTAAAGTAGAACTTAATAATTATATTATCTAAGCCCTTTATTAAGGGTATCACGGGACAAAGGTGGGTTAGACAAAGGATCACCTAATGATCCCTACCTTTTAAGTAAGAAGTATAGTATTTAAAGCCTTATACTCTTCTCTATAGTTCTAGGAATTAAGTATCTACTTTAACTTTATTTACTTATCCTATACTCTTAATATAGCTTCTATAATTGCTATAGTTATAAGCCTAGTTAGTAGATAGAATACTACTTCTACTATACTAGTTATATTAGCTTTATCTTCTTTTTATCTATCCTTATCTTCTCTTTAAGAGTACTACTTTTATAATAGTAAGCTTACTCTTAACTAAAAAAGTCTTTCTTACTAACTAAAGCTTATAACTTATATAGTATAACCGCTTCTTTTATATTACCTACTAAGAAAGAGTCTAAGAATACTTTAATCTAAATAGCTTTAATACTAAAAACGCTAATAAGCTTAAAAGACTCTATTCTATAATTAAATAGGTTATACTTAATAAGAATATTAGACTTAAAGAAGCCTAGCTTATAGTAAATAAAGTCTAAGATATACTCTTAGTAGCTTAATATATAAGAAGAGATCTACTAGAACTACCTCTCTTAGTAATAGCTAATAATATTAAAGAAGACTTTAGAGATAATATTAAAAGATATACTTTTAAAATTAATAAGCTTTATATTATATAAAGTAAGATATATAAAGTTAGCTTCTAGGTAATAAGTACTATAGATAAGTTTATACTCTTAAAAGCCTAATCCTTACTTAGGTATACTAGGAAAATTCGCTCTCTAGAATCTAATTTAAAAGCTTAAAAGCAACTTAGTACTAATATTAGAAAGTATAGAAGATATAGTATATATAGAATACTAGAATATACTTACTTAAACTAAATCGAAGTCTATAAACCTTAATTGCTATTTCTTTAACTAGAAATACTACTATAACTAAGTAAAAAATTTTTAACTCTTAGAGATTAAGAGTCTACTTATAATAAAGGACTTCTTAGATATAGTTTACTAAATTACTCCTACTTAGGTAATAAGTTAAAAGATATAGTTAATTAATAATATAAAGCTTAAAAAAGGAGTTATATTATTTAATAATCTTATTAAAATATTTTTAAAGTTTCTATATAAACACCTTATATTAAAGACTAATAAGAAGGCTAGTAGAATGTTCTCTATCTTTAGAAGTAGAAGTAATAACCTATTTAATTCTAAGAATAGAGCTTAAAATAAGAGTTCTAATAATAAGAAATATCTATATAAGACTAGTTAAGAACACTTTTAGAAACCTATTAACTACTAAACCTTAGAATTCGTATTTACTAGAAAGTATAATCTTACTCTTAATAATCCCCTAAATAATAAGGAGTTAAAAGAGATAATATAGTACTTAAGAGCTCTATTCTAGATAGACCTTTAAAAGAAACTAATTAAAAAGTTCTTTATAGTATAATCTAAGTTTAAAAAGGGATTTATAAACTCTATTAGTAGTACTTAGAGGTTATTAAAATACCTTATTAAGAATATAAGTACTATAATCTTATCTTTAAAGCTTTTAACTAATCTAGAAAGGATAAACCGAGCTCTAAAATAGAGAATCTATACTTTCTTAGCTAAATATACTAGATATCTCTTTATAGATTTAATACTTTTTAATAATTATAAAATAGTCTATTTTATTAATAGTAAGGATATACTTATTCTAAGAACCTTTAAGTACTCTAATAATATAGTAGAATTAAGAATAACTAGTATTCTAATTAGTAGAATAGGAATAAGAGTTATAAAGAACGTTCTTAGAAGTAAGAGAGGAAGTAACTCTATAGATCTAATACTTACTAATATTGTTATTATTAAGGGTTTTTATTCTAATATTATCTTAGAAATATATATTAGAGAATCTAAAGTATAGTATAATAAGTATAACTATTTACTATACTTTAGACTTATAAAGAATAATATAGTTATTAAATCTTTAATTTATATAATAAACTTAGTCTTATTTAAATATAACCTTATTAATAACTATACTAAGCTTTAAAACCCTTAAGCTATATTTACTTTAATATACCTAATACTCTCTAAAAAGATTAATAAACACTTTTATAAGAAGATAAGAGACTATATTAGACTAAGAAGTAATTTAGTAGAAATATAGTATAAAAGATTAGAATATCTAGGATAAGAAGCTCTTAAAGCTTTAGTCTAGTTAGTAAAGAACGTAAAAATTATAAGTATTAAATAAGTAAAGTACTTATACTATACTATTACTTATACTTAGAAAGTTGTTTTAAGATATATCTCTAAGAATAGGAGTATATAACTATTCTAGTAGTACTTATAAGATCTATTTAACTTTCTAACTAGATATAATAAAGCTAAATAGCTCCTTCTAATAAAAGAGAAGTATAGTAGAAAGCTTTTTAGATTTATAATAATAAATAAGAGAGAAGAAATAGTATTTAAAAAGCTTAGAAACTTTAAAAGATAAGTTAGATAGTAATATAGTCTTTTAATTTATAAGCTTAAGTATAATAATAATAAATTAGTAATCTTATAATATAAAGCCTTAGAATATACTTTATAAGCTATAGAAATTAGAATAGACTTAGAGCTTATACTAACTTATACTTATAAGCTAAATAAAGGAGTAAAAAGAGTAGAATAAGAAGTAATTATATATTTAATTAAAATATTATCTACTACTAACTTACTATAACGCTTCTAGACTAAGTCGACTATAGCTAGAATCTAGCTTTATAATATAAGCTCTAACTAAAGAAATAAGTTTAAGATACTAATTAAAGTACTCTTATTATAGTTTAATAATTATTTCTACTAATATAATCTAAAGTTTAAGAACTTAGTAATAAGAGACCTTAGACTAGATTAGAATAGAATCTATATTTATAAATCTAGAGCTTATCTACTAAAAAAGAAGAGAGAATAAAAAGTTAAGAAGAGAGCTTTTAAAGTTAATCTTAGAGCTTATATAGGTTATTTAGTTAGGTATATCTTATTAAATATCTACTATATCTAGGTTTTATAGCTTAATTAAGTTATTATAACTTAGAACGTTATATTTAATAAAGAAATCTTTTATATACTAGAATATAAAAAGGTAAAATAATAACCTATTATAATTACTTATATAGTAGTATAGTATATAATTAAGTAGAAGTAATAAGACGCTAAAGCTCTACTTAAAAGTATTAGTATATATAAAATAAAGAGTATAAGAAAACTAAAACTAAGAGCTAAACTAGTAAGAGATATCTTATTTAAAGCTACTAATATACTAAGTAAAGCTTTAATTAGCTAGAACTTAGAGGTAAGACTAGAAAAGAGAGATATAATCTCTTTTAAGTTTAGACTTCTATTACTTAGAGTAATACTTAAACCTAAAAGTATACTAAGATAAGTTATAAGCTCTTAAAATAAGTAAAATATAAGAATCTCCTAATAAACTATAAGACTCTTCTAATAAGCGCTTATAAGATTCTTCTAACTATAAAATAGTACTAAAAGTATAAAAGGCCTAAGTAGTCTACTAATTAGAATAAGTAATAGAATATTAAAGAGAATCTTCTAATAAAATAGAGAGAGTAGGCCTCTCTAATAATAAAGTAGTATATAAGAAAGAACTTTTAATATACTAGTTCTAGAAACTTCTAATATAAAGTTAACTAAAAAGTAAAGAATAATAAATATAGAAAGTAAAGACCTAAAAAAGCCTAAGATAAAGTAAGAGTATATAAAAAAAGTAGATCTACTTATATTAAGAAAGAGTAAAAGAGGTTAACTTAGAGAAGAGGATATTAAAGATATAATAATCTCTACTCTACTAGCTATATTAATTAGAATAGAGCTCTAATAAGCTATTCTAGAATATTTAAATCATTTCTTTAGTACTTTTTAGTCTTTATTAAAGAGTATAGTATTAAATAGAGAAGACTTATAAGATATCTACTATATTATTATAATAGTAATAATAGAAGAAGAAATGTCTTTAAAGCTTAAATATCTACGCCTTTATTAGTTAAAACTACTAAAAGAGCTAAAATTATAGAGAGAACTTATAAGCTATCTACTTAATAAGTATTTTAAAGACGATTTAGAGCTTAAAATTAAGAACCTAGAGAAAAGGAAATACTAGTATATAATTAAAAGATAGAATACTAAAATAAAACTATTACCTCTAAAGTAGGTATTTATATATAAATATAACTTTATAAACTATCTAATTTAATATTAAGCTTAGCTTATAATTAGAGGTAATCTCTAATAAGAAGATACTATTCTTTTAATATATATTACTATACTTATAATAAGATTATTCTAAATAGCTATAATAATAGTTACTAGATTTAACTTAGAAATTAAGTAATATAATATTATAAATATGTTTATTAATATAAAAAGAGATATAAGAGCTCCTTTAGTAGCTTACTAACTTCTAGATAGATATTAATAAGAAGGACTATATATTAAATTAGATAGAGTACTTTATAAGTTAAGAGATTCTCTAGCTCTATAGTTTAAATACTTTATAACTACTCTTTAAGAATATAGCTTAATACTCTATTTAAAAGAGCTTTATATTTATATAGATCTTCTAAGAAAGGTTTTTATAATCTTTTATATAGATAATATATAGATAATATACTATTAAGATAATATATCTCTAGTAAGAGTTATAATAGATAAACTAAAGCTTTTATATAAACTATACTTACTTAGTAATATAGAATAGTATCTTAGAGTAAAAGTCTATAAGAATAGAATATAGAAAAAGATATAGCTCTCTTATAATATATATATTAAATAAATTACTAAATAATTTAAGCTTATTAATAAAGATTACTTAAGTATATTACTTCTAATATATAAACTAATAAAGAATTAAGAAATAGTAAAACCTACGTTTATAAAGTTCTATTAAGAGAAGGTAGGTTTAGTACTCTATATAGTAATTATAATATAACTAGATATTATATTTACTACTTTCTAACTTTTATACTTCTTAACTAATCTAAATAATAAATATATAGCTATAATAAATTAGTATATTTAATACTTATTTAGAATAAGGTTCTTAGGAATTATATATAAGAGAGAGCTTAGAGGTATATAACTAGTACTTATCTTAGACGTATTATATACTAATAATCTAGAAACTTAAAGATCTTTTAATAAATATATAATATTATTATTTAGTAGACTTATAGCTTAGAGAGCTTTATAATAAGATATAATTATAATATTAATAATAGAAGCTAAGCTTTTAAGAGTAAAGTAGCTAAGTATAGAAATAATAGTATTAAAGTATCTCTTTAAAGAACTATAGCTTAATTTAAGTAAGATATAGAATATATTTTATAATAATTAATAAACTATTTAATTAATTACTAGAGAAAATAAAAGAATATTTATAAAGCTTTAATATATAAATATCTAAAATATATAGCTTTATTAAGAGTATTAGAAGAGATCTTTCTAAGTTACTTATTTACTAATAAATAATATACTAGTAAATAGACTTATAAAAAACTTATCTAGATATAAATTTAAATATTTTAAAGTTTTACTTAATCTCTAAGACGCTTATTTACTTAGTAAAACACTCTCTTAAGAGGTAAAAGTATACTAACTTTTAGGTTAAAACTATATTTTTAGGTTAAAAACACTCTTTTAGAATAGTAAATAACGCTTTTTATTATTTTTATATATTATTATACTTTACTTTATTATTTTACTTATATATTTTTAAAAAGCTTTATTCTTTTTTATATTATAGTTATTTAAGAAGTATTATAAGCTTATTTTAGATTTTATTTATATATTTAATTATTATATACTTAGTAATTAAGTATTATAAGACTCTTTTAGAAAGCGTTATTAAATATAAATATAAAGTTTTAAAGAAACTAACTACTATTATAAGAATATAAAGTATACTAACTAACTAATAATACTTCTTTTAATACTTAGAAATAGTTTTACTAAAAGTAGTAAATACTATACTCATTTTATTAAGAGTATTACTAAAATTAATACTATTAAACTTATTATTACTATTATTATCCTTAAACTCCTTACTCTTAGAAATATCCTTCTTACGCTTATAGCTCTTTAAAGAACGCTTAGAATAGTTATTAGTAAGCTTCTTAGAAGACAACTTCTTAAAAACTAACTTTATAAGAGTAGTTTTCTTTAAAATAGTCTTTTTTAAAATAGACTTTAAAATAGATTTTTTAAAATAGCTCTTTAAAAGAACTTTTAAAGGCTTTTAAGTAGACTTTTACTACTTAGAAAGAGAAGTATTATCTTTACTATAAATAATAGAACTCTTATAAGGAGTACTCTAGCTCTTAGTTTAACTATAAGTATTAGCTCTTATAAGTAGAGTACTATTTAAGGTAGAAGCTATAAAAGGAGTACTCTTAAGAACACGGTTACTATGCTTTAAAACCTTAAAAGTATTACTATCTAGTTTATTATTAGAAGTAGGACTTTAAAAACTATTAAGCTTCTTATAGTAATAAATATAGTTTAGAACTAAAGATAACTAAGAGCTTTTAAAACCCTATTTAAGTCTTATATAGATTATACTATATAACTTCTCTTACTTTTAAATCTATAAAATTAGCTAAGAAAATAAAATAAGAAGTAGTAGATTAACTAAATAAAGCTTTATATAAACTTTATTACTAATATTAGTCTAATATTTCTTAAGATTTTTAGTTAAAGTAATTATAAAAAGGAGATAGATACTTAATAACGTTTTATAAGAGTATCTAATAGTATAGTTAAAATAATATATTACTTTTTTTAACTCTATATTATAATAGTAGCTAGTTGATTTACTAGCTACTATAGAAGTAATATAGCTCTTATAAAGAGCTTCTTAAAAATTTAAAATATTAAAATAAGCTTTCTTAATAGAAGGCGTAGTAAGTAAGCTCTTACTACTAATAGTTAAATACTTAATATTATTAATAGGAAGTTTATTTAAGAGTCTAGTATTAATAGCTAGAAGCTTTTTAAGAAGTTTTTTAGGTTTAGAATTATCTTTAAAAGCTTAATATTAATTAGAGCTTATAACTACTAACTTTTTTAGCTTATTCTTAGAGACGTTAATAGTATAAAATCTACTAAGTATAATACTTTAAAGCGTAACTAGACTAGAAGAGGAAATATATAAGAGATTCGATATTTAATATTCTTATATAGTTAGCTAAAGCATAGTATAAGAATTAATATACTTAAAAGAACTTATAAGTATATAATACTTAGGTTTTAATCTATTAATTATATATTTAATACCTTTCTTATTAACTTTATCTTTATAATACTTACTTTCTTTAATAACTTTAGCTTTATAATACTTATAAATAAGTATAAGCCTAGTATTTATAAGAGTCTTACTATCTAGAAGATAAGAGATCTAGGAAGGAGGCTATTTTAGTTAATATAAGAGCTTAGAAAAGGTAAATATAAGCTTTATACTATAGTTTTTTATTAGGCAGTGTATACTATAGTAGTCTAGTAGTAATAAGAGAGTTTTAAGAAAGTTTTAAAAAGAAAAGAAAGAGTTTAGGTTATTAAATCTATATATATAGTAAATAACGCTTTCTTAATTAAGAAAGGTTATTTAAAAAGTATATTATAGAACAAAGGTAGGTTAGATAAAGGATTACTTAATAATCTCTACCTTTTAAGTAAGAAGTATAGTATTTAAAGCCTTATTCTCTCCTCTATAGTTCTAGGAATTAAGTATTTACTTTAACTTTACTTATCCTATACTCTCGATATAGCTTCTATAATCGCTATAAAGGAGTAGGAGAGCATTTTACTACTTCTTAGTCTCTCTCTCTTACTACTCTAGTCTCTCTCTCTCGCTCCTCTTTCTTTATCTAGTATATAATGTAAATATCAAAGTATCTAAGAGAGGGAGAGAGAGAGGGAGAGGGAGAGAGAGGGCGAGGGGGCGAGTAAACATTTCAGTAGAAAGTTTTTCCTAGCGTAGGTAAGAGGAGTATAGTAAAAGTAGTAAATAATCCCCTCCCTCTCTCTCTCTCTCTCTCTCTCTCTCTCTCTCTCTCTCTCTCTCTCTCTCCCTCTCTCCCCCCCTCTCTCTCTCTCTCTCCCCCTCTCTCCCTCTCTTCCTTATTTGTCTAGAAATAATAGTAAGGAGACAATAGCAAGAGGGCGATAGTAAGAGGGTAATGTTACTACTATACAGGTGATATATATTTTTATTTCCCTCTCTATTCTCTAATTAGCTAGTTACTATAGTTAAGACTATTAAATCTAAATATAGAGAGAGGGAATTTAAATTAGAAATTATTCTCTTTTATACTTATAGAAAGTAACATTTTACGATTTACGATTTCCTATTTGCGATTTAGTTAATCCGACTTTTTGGTGTATTCAGGATGCCGTACCTACCATATGTCAAAGTGGAAGTGTAACTCAAATTACTTGACTTATCTTGAATTTTGTGTGAGAAGGGGAACGGAGAATGTGAGCTTGCTGAATTGGAATTCTTTAAATGTCAAAATCTACGAAGTTGGAGAAGGGTTCAATTGTGCTAGAACCTAAGTATGTAACCTAATCGCCACAGACCCCCTCTAAGCAGCGCAAAACTTAGTGAGGGTCTCAGACTGACAACCAGAACAAGATAAATAAAACAAGATCCAACGATTCAACAAAACCCGACCGTTCTACAGAATATAAACAGAAACACTCAATGCTATGCAAGCCTATGTATGCAGAAGATTTTCATAACCCTTCCCAATCACTCCTCATTGTCGTTGCTAGTTGCGCCCAATGAGAATGTCACCACGAATTCTGGCTGTGAGGTGAACTTCAGCTTCCAAATCACGTTTGATTTCGACCATGAGTGCTGCGTCCTTTAATTTTCCGTCTGGGCCGACAGGGCCTTTGAGAAGCTTTCAAGTTGAAGTAATGTTTAGCTGCGGGTCCCAGTAAGAAGACCTCAAGCCCACTGACGATGAATTCAAAAATTCTTTCCTGACCAAGACCTACAGTTTCCTAACATACCCAGTTACCAAATACTCAGAACTCATATCGAGTATTAGTGCCGATGAACCACCAATGATGAACTGGATTTACGTCGACCGCGACACTTATGAAGTCAAATTTGGCACTCGGCCTTATGCAGAACATCAACTCAGCGGACCATTCGACTGCACGCGACAAGATCGTCGATTGAACTTTGGTGGCTGGGAAAGGTTCGTAGTTGTCCAAGAGGGGGATTTCTGGGCACTGTACTTTGACCGAGACGGTGATGGGTTAAAATCAAAGAGAGATGCTGGCATTCCAGTAATGGAGGTCGAGTTGCTGAGAAAAGAGACTAGAAGTAAACCGAAGGCGACTAAGGTGGAGCCAATTACTGATGATCCTATTCTGAAGAAGGAAGTGGAAAAACCAATGACACCACCAGAGAGTGTGAGAGGTGATGTAGATGAAGCGAGAAGAGATACAGAAACTATAGAGAATGTGGGGATCCTAAGCCAGAAGACACAGTGATAAAAGGGTGAGGAAAGAGGTTTGCGAGGATTGTGAGCCAGATCTTGACTAGCATTACTATTTGAAGAGACCCCCCTGTTGTTCTTTGAATCATAATTGTGACATTTGAGAATTTGTGCCTGTCGTGACGCATGTATGGTTATGAAGTGTGCCAATCCACGTAGCATAACATGTTGAACCTAGTGACTCCTTTATCACGCATGTCTAATATCCCAAGGAGGGTCATGGGCTCTGCTTGATGACTATATAATTGATGTCGCATATTCCGAGGGTTTGTGATATTTCCAGAACAAGTCGCAATTTTAAGTATCGGTTTTTTGTAAGAGTTTCATGCTTCGTTCCAAGTGAATGGCCGCCATAGACTGCCCCGCAGGTGAGGTACTTCAACACTTGAACAAGTAAAGATTAATATTGATTAACAAATAGTGCTACTAAATCATGCCCAACCAAAATGCTCAGAATGCAAATAAATTCCACCAGCCTTAGATCCCTTCAAAATATTCAAGTTCTCCTGCGCCACAGCATTTCGGACATCATTTTGCATCGTGGTAGGACCACAAACGAAAACACTAAGCGATTGACCAGCTTCCGCCACTTTGGCTGCCTCCTCCTTAATTACCATTGGCAGCTGCGGCCGACCTTCGAATTCCTTTGTTGGCACCGCGGAGCCATGTTCTTCTCCACCAGAGCTAATCTGCTCGTTCGAAGACGTAGACCCTTTTGAGGTAGTCGTCGGTTCCAAAACTTTGTTTAAAGCATCCGCCATTTCTGCGGCTTCCCCAGTTAAACATACTTGGACATGAACATCGGAAAACGAACCAGCAGCCGAGAATCTCGATTGCAGCTTTGCTACCTCTTGGAGGAACCAAATCCGGCTGGCAATGTCGCGAGTCGTTAAAATTACACGCATTGAGAGAGGTCTTGAGTAACTGCCTCTGGGAACTTTCTCCGGGGGCGGTGCTTCCTTTTCGTCCTCGGAAACAATTTGTCCTTGCTCTTCATCTGATGCTATCAAGCTGGATCTAAGGTATTTCTCTATAAATGGCAGACACCAACCGGCACCGGAGCCACCTGCGATGACAAGAACTTGGTCGCCGCTGTGATATTTTCGTAGGTTGATTCCTCCGTAGGGACCATCGACGAGTACAGATACCAGGGCACCAGGGTTCGAAGTGGCGTATTCGTATAGCTTCTTCGTGAACCCTCCCTCATGACGAACGTAGAACACGAGCTCAGATGGCTCGTTTGGGTTGACTGAAGGCAAAGAACAGATTGTAAATGGATGCGCCGAGACCGCTTGAAGTAGTCCGAAGCCCGTAAATCGGAGGAAGCAATGGTGTCCGGGTTCCCAATGAAACTTTGCGGGGATTGTGATGCGAATAAATCCATTATCTTCGACGGATATTTGAGCCTTCTGCCTGACACCGTACTCAAAACAAGTTCGAAGCCATGGATAAGCATAACATGGAACATATACAGCCGCTGTAGCAACGAAATAATCCCTGCACCTCGTTAGTTCTGGCGTATTGATGCATTGTGAGACTAGGTTCCATACCATGAAGTGAGTGTGTAGTCACAGTGCCAAAAGAATGTTACCATAAATATGACAACAGCAAATAAATGTGTGGCCTTAAAGAACTCATATCCAAACTTTCTGTGCATTTAGTTAGTTCTGGTGTCTTTGAACCCTCCCTTTCCACTCTACTTACCGAATGGTGCCATGAGATGCAAATGTAAGCCAAGCCTGGAAAACCAGTGCTACGATGCCTGTCCAGTAGAATACCAAACTTGAAGCAAAGGTCTCCTCCATGTCATGAAACCGGATGTGATACACGATAAAGGGAAATGTATGGAGGAGTGCGAGGATAAAAAAGGCGTAAGAAATCCATCGATGGAAGATTTGGAGTCTTTCGTGCGATACTCCCGTGAGTAATGTAATCCAGTTCGTCTTGCTCGCAGTAGCACTAGACAGAGTCAGCAAGGTATCAGATATCTAATGGTCTTTGTCTAACCTACAATATAAAAGGCATGCAGGCTAGGGCCATCCAGCCGGAGCGAGTAGCAAGTGGTGGTGAGCCTCCCCACATCAAACTTGGCCAGTAGTATGGTTGAGGTATTAAATCCATGCCTGCCAAAATGTTAGAATGTCCAAGTAGTAATTGAGTAAAACTGATGTCCTAACTTACAGATAAAGAAAACAGCACCGGCGAGCCCCAACAACAATACACCTAGGGGAGCCGAGTTCCATTGTAACGACTTAACATGGAAACCACGATAAGACAGGTATCGAATACCTGCAGTTAATTTGTTCCATACATTGGGCCCTCGAAATCTGCGATATCCAAGCACCTGCGAAGATATAATGTGTCCAATTGTGAATATTCCAATAGCAGTCATGAAAAATGCCACCGTCGGCAACGCATAAACAAAATCCGCTATGTACCTATTGATAACAAATCAGTTCCTCCTAGTGTAGTGTAGCCTTAAAGGTGTTCTCCATACCAAAAGTGCCATCGCTGCGTATAGTAGGCACATTCTTCCACGGTTTTCTCGCCGCAATCGAATTCGCGGCTAGAATGAAAGGTGACCATCCCTAGCCAAGCGGGGTTCATTGCCATTTCCATTGCGTTGAAGTCTTTTGGGGAGCACAAGGTGCTTCCTCACTTTTCGAAAGGCTTGATGAGATTAAATTTACAAACGGTGATGACAGAAGAATAGAACATACAAGAAGATCAATTGTAGAAAGAAATGGTCCGGGGTAGTAGGTTGATGGCCGAGCCATTACAATGCTATTAATAAGCGAGGAGACCCTGAGCATGTTTGAGCAACAACGTATGCGTTTCCTCGCACTTGCTTGCATAGTGAGCATTATCGCGTGGTTTAGGCAGATTTGGACTAGTTTTGGTAGTTTTAAGCATGAACTCCCCGATAGTGGAGCTTTGAAAGCTTAAATCGTCAATGGGATCTACGGCTAGCGATCGGAAGTGGGGTGTGAGCCGAAATCCTGAGTGCATTTGAGCAACTTTCCACGACACCCTGGCGTAATGAAAGAGATCTCATTCGATGAAGTGCGCGAGTGGTCAGAAATCTTGTCTAGAACGGAAACATATACCCGCACCTACCTGCAATCGCGGGTCAGCAAGATGTTTTGGAAATCATAATGGACTAATCGTACTCTTATCATCGAGCTCAAATCCCCTCCTCTTCGACTATCAACTCACCCATTTCACTCGACGCGAGCCCAAAAACACAGTCCTCCCGTCTGCTTCGCTGTTTTCCTCCCCAATTTCAACTCGCTTATCACAAAAACCTACCTAAAATTCCAAGATGGATATGTCAATGTCTATGGCGAGCTCCACAGCAATGCCAATGGCAACTGCGACTTCCTCCTCCGACATGAATATGGCTACCTCAACGACCGACATGACGATGACCACTATGATGGGAATGAACGAAATGGCCATGACCTTCTTCACATCGACAAGCACACCTCTCTATTCTATGTCCTGGACTCCCAGCTCAGCGGGGAAATACGCGGGAACATGCATTTTTCTCATCGCCTTTGGAACCATCTTCAGGGCATTGTTGGCAGTTCGAATAAATTTCCTCGAGGTCCTCGCAGTGATCAAATACGGTCGCAAAGAAGGAGTGGTTTATCCCTTTTCGGACGAAGGAAAGATGGCGCCCCGGCCTTGGAGAGCAAATGAAGCAGTAATACTGGCTGCAATGGATGTCGTTCTGGCTGGATCCAGTTACCTGCTGTTAGTTGAATCTGTGGAATTAGAACTAGAACAACTTGCTGACCTTGCAACAGGATGATTGCGGTGATGACTATGAATGTTGGCTATTTCCTCTCAGTTCTGGCTGGTGTTTTCCTGGGAAGTCTCATTTTTACTCGATTCATGGCTCATTCGGCTGCCCACTAAAATGTACACTATTTTTGTGCCTTTGTACTGTTGCTCGGGAGGGTAGATAAGGGCTGCCAATATATAATCATTCGAGAATCGAAAGGTTTCGTCAAATTGCGTCTTCTGCTCTAAGTCGGTGAAGGAAATTGAGGCTCTCGTTGAATAGGGTGACTGGAACTGAGGAACAATTTGGATTCGTCAAGCCCATCCCTCCAACCCACTGGCCAAGTCGAATAATTCCTCCTTTTATCTAACTAGCCAAAGTGCCACTGCCGCAACAAAGGGAATAACAATTAAGATAAACCCATCGCCACGTACGCAAAAAGAAGCTCGTTGAATTGAAATATAGTTTCACTAGCATTGAAAGGGACCGAAGTGGAAGCCTGAGGCAGTGCTCTAACGAAAGGCATGATCCACCGAAAAGAAAGCCTGCTTAAAAAGAATCCCTCTCCAACCACTCTCCACAAGCCTCATACAATTTCCCCAAAGCAGGTTCAAGGCCAACCAATTTCTCATGAAGTGGCACATGAACCCTCTTCAAGAAATGCAAATAACCAACCACCTTGAAGTCCCAATAACTGACTTCCTTTCCCTTTATAAACGGTCCTTCCTCTCGTTTCAAGACGTCTCCAAACCCTTTGATCGCCGGCAACATCTCCGCCCATATCTTCTCATGGTCTTGGCTCTCCCCGTATTCCTCAAGAGACTTTCCGTTGCAGAATATTTGTTCTCTGGTCCGTGTAAAGTACTCCGCACATCGTGGAAGGAGCACATTCTTCGGAACCAAAGGCATCCACATGCCCCGCGATGGGCCTACAATCCCATCAAACAATTCGGCAAGTTCTGCATCCTCCGGAATGCTCAATGGCAATGGGGGGTTTGGATATTGTTCATCGAGATAGGTGGCAATATTGGCGGAGTCCATGATGTATTTGCCATCTTTAGTGCGAATTGCTGGGATTGTATATGTTGTAGTAGGATGCTTTGCATCAGCAGCTGGAGGGATATCGAAGGACTGGAAAAGAGCTGCAATGTCGGGATATGCGACCCATTGAGTGGCGTATGGGATCTTCTTGTAGTTCAGGAAAAGGCGAGTCTTCCATGGATTTAGAGACCATGCAGTGCCCTGCTGACTGGGGAGGTCGTAGAGGATGATTTCTTCGGTCATTGTTGCGTTTGGGATTGTGGTTTTGTGGGAAGTTAGGGGCTTTTTATGAGTGCGCCATGAGGGGTTGTGACGTCGGGGATAGCTGATGCTTACCAATTACCTACCTAGCTGACCTATGTTTCCCACCTTTGGATTCATTCGTTGTTGACAACTATCCAGTTATAACCCGATGTTTCTGTCGGACTCAATGCAAACTTTGACCACCACATGAGATGGGACGCAGTGTTCCTTCCTTTCGACTTCGACCTCGTTCCGCGCACAGAGAGAGCGGGAAGGAAGGCATGACCCTAACCACATCGAAAGAAATGTTAAAGAGGCAAAGAGGAAACTTTTCCGTCCTACTATCTGCTTCAACCAAGAATGAGACCCTACCTGAGTCATATGCTTGGGGGGAATACCTCTCAAGCTATATCCGGAAGGATTCCAACTCTTCAATTCCATCCACCTACTGTTAACAAACGGGTGTCGAGAGAATGTCACCGATTTATGATATGTCCAAGCGCACTAGACCATGCTTTAGATGCAAATGGCATACTATACTCGCAGATATGCTGTGCATCTCCCGGTATCAAGCCTGAACTCCCGTCGGCCGGTGTGTATAGAATATGCGATCTAGGTTGGGTTGTTGGTAGACCCAGAGCCTCCAATCTCGCGGTTCTTCGTGGCGTTCGTAGCACCTTTTGTTCGGTATCGATTTCCCAAGCAAGGAGGGTTGTAAATCGAAGTTCTTATTTTGGTTCCAAGAGAATCGCCCTCGAGGGTCGGTCTGCGGCTTCGAGGTCTGCCATGGCTCCCCAATGTTAGCTGATGTTTCCAAAATAGAGCAAGAAGGAAGGCCCTTTTCCATATGACATCGCCCCCTGTGCCTCAATTGATGATTCGAGGTCCTTTCCGCAATGGCATGCGGAGTCGTTTCGAGGGACGAGAAAAAGTTGATGGTCAAGAGTGGTCGTGTGGTGGGGTGAAATTTGAGGTTAGAGTTCAAGCCTGAGGAGACGCTTTACACACCTCAACCTGGTGAACCGTGGTTTCAAACCTCCCCCACCCCCGATACGTTTTCAAGGACAAGAAATTGTATATGAGGCGGTTGTGTTTATTCGTGCCTTCCTTTCTCGTTTCAGTAGTGGGCCCCGCCCTCGTCTTTAGCTTTTTTATAATTTATATTAAATTGATTTAAATATAATAATTAATTCTAGAACTTAAAAGAGTCTAACTCTAGATTTTAATAATAATTAAAAAGACTTTATATTTATATAAATACTAATAATATATTACTTACTAGAGACTCTTAGTTAGTAAAAGTAGACTATAAAGTAATTAAGATAAAAATAAGTTATATATATAGAAATATATAATATAAAGTAATAAGATAATTTTTAAAACTAGAAAAGAGATAAAATCTATATAATAAAAAGACTATAGAAGATAAACTATTAGACTTATATATAATTAGTTTAGAAAAAAAGAATAAAGAGTATAATAGAGAGAGTAATATATTATAAAAACCTTTTCTTTTAAATATAATAGTAGTATATTATCTATAATAGAGATATTAGCTAGTATACTTAGTACTAAGTATATTAAGTATATTAGAAGTACTAAATATACTATTTATATATTTAGTATTATATTATATTAGATATAATAAGTCTAAGACTTATAGAGAGAGCTTAGCTATTTAATACTTACTAAGTTTAAAGTGTTTTAAAGTCTAAAATAGAGAGTAGATAACTAATTATAGTAAAAGTATAATAGTAGTTATTAACTATTATAGATAAGCGAGATAATTAGAGATAATAGAAATTCAGATCTTATAAAAGGTTTATATAATCGAAAATTAGATATTCTATTTTACGTAGCTAAACTATTTTCTATAATTTAAGCTTATCTTATTAATTATAATATATATAGCGTTGAATATATAGTAGATACTATTAGAATATAATATATCTTTAGAATAGTATATATCGCGAATTATAGTAAGTAGTATTACTAGTAGTATTATTATAGTAAAATACTATAGTATTTTAAGTAAATATATAATATATATTTATTTACGAATCTAATATTATTACTATATTATACTACTTATTTAATAATATAATAGTATTAATTATATACTATTTAAGAACTTACGTACTAAAACCTAAAAATAAAGCTATTCTTACTTTCTATATATACTCTCTTATTACTTTATGTCGGGACAATTACAGAGTGAATATGTCGGTTCCGGTTACCTAATCAGGTGGTAGAATAAAACCTATTTATACTTAGACCTTTATACTTATAGATAAGTATATATAAATAAATAACTACTTTTTACGTTACCTTTTAATCCCTTAAAGAGGGATAGGAAGACCCTATTTATAACCTAGTTATACTAATACTAATTAGTATATATACGTAGATTAGGTTACTTAGTTACTTATATTAGACGCTTTCTATCCTAGTAGCGTCGTCCTTCCTATTCTAGTAGGAATACGATATTATAAGTAGTTATAGAGTAAAAGCCTCCTTTCTATTCTAGTAGAAGATTAACGTTTACTACTATAAAGAGTTTCTATTCTAGTATTCTTTTATTCTTAAAAAGGACTATAGATCTACTAATCGTTTCTTCGATTAATTATTACAAAACCGACTAATTTAACACTTCCCTAGCCTATTAATAAACACTTTAAAAGTATTAATCTATTACTCTTCTTAAGAACCCTATAATACTACTAAAAACATATAATTCCTACCTAAATTCTCTCTTTAAATTTACTAGGATATTTACCTCTTATTTTAGATCTTTAATTTACTATACTTTTAGACTATCTTACTATAAGATAGGTATCTCTAGCTAGGCTTCTAGCCCTCTAATATTCTGCTCTCTATTCCCTTAACATCCTTATCCTTTAATAACGAGTTCTTTAACCTTGAATTACTAAAAGAGTTAATAAATAATACTATATTAGGCCTTAGTAAAAGCTAATCTCTATAGAAGAAGGATAGTAGTAACTCCTCTAATAACCCTCTTAATAATAATCTAGACGAAAATAAAACATACGAAGATATAGTAGAACACCTAACTAATATAGTTAAGCTATTTACTAGAAAGTATAAGACTAGTAAAGAAGATAATAAGGAACTTTAATATACTTTCTAAGAGGACTTCTAAGAATAGACAGTTAATAACTTTAATATTATAAAAGTAAGAGTAGTATTAAGACTCTAATCTATACTTAGGCGCTATAGATATTATATACTAAATTATAAGGATATAAAGATAGTAGAATCGCTTCTTTAAACACTTTAAGAGAATAAACAATCTAGACTCTCCTATAAGAAATTAGAAGAGATTATTCGTTTAAGTAATACTTCTTCTAATAAACTTAAATAGAGAATTAATAATTCTATCCTAGATCTATTAAATTCTTTATATCGATTATTCTAAAGAGGATCTATACTAAAGATAGTAAAGTTAATATTAAGATTATCTAAATCGAATTCACCTATACTAGAGGTATATTATATAAATCTTACTAAGTTAAATTAAAAGAGGGCTATCCTAGGAGCCTACTCTAGAGCCTACCTAGAGCTAAAATAACCTAATTTAGAAGTAAAATAGTTAAATTTCTCTAAGTTAAGCTAAAAGGAGGCCTATCTATCTACCTATAATTAGCCTACTTAGCGTTATACCTAGCCTACTCTAGATAAGAACGTTCTCTTCTTTAATATAACTTCGTTAAATATAGCTACTAGTATAATTCCTCCTCTAAATTTAACTTTAAAGTTACTAAAACTCGCTTATTTTAGTAATTTAAGTTAATAACTTAAGAAGCTCTAACTAGGATTCCCTCCTCTTATTCGTTCCTCTATATATCTACCCCCTCTAAATAGTAATCTACCCCCTCTAAGACCTTCTCGATCACTAATAAAGTACCTCTATGTCTTAGAACGTTAGAAGTACTAATATCCCTAATAACTAACCTATTAATAATCCTAGCCTAGATATATTAACATATTAAATTAACCTTCTTAACACCCTCGACCCTAAGGTTTTATATATCTATTAAAGCTATAATATCTAAATAGTAGCTTTAAATACTATATAATAGACTCAGATTCTATTCGTTCTCCCCTCTATCCCTACTAGCTAGATATTCCTAGTTAAAATCTATAGTATAGTAAGATACTATATAACTTATTTTCTAGAGAAATCGCTAACGTCTCTAAGGTGTATATAGAGGAAATGTAATATAGTAGGAAGGAGGATAACTTTAACCTTAAGCTTAATATATTTTATAATATTTATCTTTATAATAGTATATTAATTATATACTATTATTTAGCCTTTTCTATAATACTTAAGAGACTTATACTTACCTATTATTATACTAATATTATATATAAAAGTAAACTCTCGTTTATAGATATATATAAAAACATCTAGGATTACTTTAAAGATAATTCCTATTACTAAAACGTCCTTTCTAAATAGAACACTCTTTAATATAAATAATTTAAGACTAATAACACTAATAAATTAATATTCTAATATCTTAAGTTATACCTAGACAAACTTAATAAACTCTTTTATAGTCTATATCTTAAGCTTTAGAATAAGTATACCTTTATAAATAAAATTATAATAGAATGTTAAAATATAGTAGAATTCTATACTATTCTTAGAGGAGCTCCTCTAAATAGGAACCTCTAATCTACTATTAATACTCTACGCTAATCTATTAATAATTATAAGAACTTTTATAAAAGTAGTATAAGAATAGTAAGTTAATAAGTATACATTATAGAAGAATTAGAAGTAGAATAGTATACTACTAACTATAAATTTTATAGTAACCGTATATCTAATTACCTTATAAATTCTCTAAGATTTAAGAGAGTATATTAGATTTATAAGAAGCTAAATTATTAGTTCTAAGATTACCTTAAAAACAAGTAGGATTAATATATAGAATAATATTATTAATAACTTAAGAAAAAGTATAAGAATACCTTTAAAGAAAAGAGCTTTAACTATAACGTCTGATAATATGTTTTAAACGTAGAAAAGCCCTATAATAATTTAAATATTAACTAATTAGAAGAGATATTTATTATCAACAACCTTCTATCTCTTAATATTAAGCTAGATAATAATATTTAATAATTCGTCACCTCTTATAGTATTATTAATACTATTAATACTAAATAGATTATTTCTAAATTAGCTAACGCTTCTTTTATCTATTTAATAACTAGAGATATTTAAAAGAACTATAAGAATAAGGAATATAAGACTCTTATATAACATAGTACTAAAAGATATAAGAAGACTAAATTCTTTAGTATTATAATCAATACTAGTGCTGCTAAATACTCTACCGTCGAATATAACTAATTCCTAGTATATAATAACCTTATATATAAATTACTACTATTACTAAATAGTAGCTTTATAGTTACCTTTAAAATTAGTAATACTCGATCTATTAAGAAGGTAAAAATAACAACTCCTATTAGTATTATTAACTTCTATATATACTAGTCTAATACCTTATTTTTACTTTCTATTAAAGATATAGACTAACTAGAAGTATTCTATAATAATATTAAGGACCTCCTTATTAGAAAACGTAAAAGTAAAAAGGAAGTTTTCTTAGTAATCTATCGATTTAGCTATCTCTTTCTATTATAGGATTATTACTACTTACGTATAATAATTCCTAAGCTCGCTTATAAATATTAAGCTTATATATCTCTATCGACGATTCAGCTATCTATCTATTATTAGATTATTAACGCTTTTAGAGTATATTAGAAAAGACTTTAATTTTAAAGTACTTAACTATCTAACTAAATTCTACGAATTTTATTAGAAGTATAAGAAGTCCTCTAGTTAATTTAAATTTACTATATATAATAATAAGATAGACTTCAACTTTATAGTTATTATAGACATTATATATATTAAAAGAAGCCTATTATTATATATTATTAACCTAGCTACCCGCTTCTAAGCTAGCTATTAGTTAAGAAATATAACTTTAAAGTATATATTTAAGAAGTTCCTCAAATATTAGATTAACACTTACTTAGAACCCCTAGTAATAATCGTTACTAATACTAGTAAGAATCTTATAAGTAAGTAATTTATCTAATAAGTAAGAGTTATAAGAATAACTATTACGTTTATACTTATAAAAGTATATAATTTAATTAGAATTATTAAATAATATTATAGACCAATTCGTCGAGCCTACTAAATATTTAAAGAAGCCTATCTAGACCTTACTAAGAATATACTTTTATAAATAGCTTTTAAGGTAATTAATAATACTACTAGCCTAGACAGCCTTATCCCTATACTTCTTATTTTTAGAGTATATACTTATATATTAGATAATAATACTCTATCTCCTAGAATAGCCTAAAGAACTATAATATATAATAAAGCTTAAGACAAGGTATAAAAGATATAAGCAAAAAGATAAGTTAATAATACCCTAAATACTTAGAACAGTTCTAATAAGAATCACCTATATAATTTACCTTTAAATTCTAATATCCTTATTTAGCAAGAAAAGAGTGAATAGACTAGATCTTTTAAATTAATTAGTATTAATAATAAGAAGTATATTATTAAATTACCTAATAGACCTATTAAATTTAGATCTATAGTTATAAAGCCTTATTATTCCTCTCTCTTATAGTATAGAGATCCTATTCTAGATAAGGATTAGCTAGCCGAGGATACTAATTAAGAAGTATAATAATTCAAGGACCTAGAATTAGAAATAGACCTCGATACTCTACTACTATCTCTTATAATAACATGCTTTTAATTAATACTAGTTCTAATTCCTAAACTAATTCTATTAACTATACTACTAAAACGAAAGAGAGAACGACTATTAAAGAATCTAAAAGTCCCTTTCTAATTCCTAGAATACCTTAATCTTATTAATACCTATATATTTAAGACTAGTATATCTAAGATCTTTGTCTAAAGTAAGGTTAATAGAAAGGAACGTTTTATCTAATATAATAAGAATGTCTTTAAGACTCTACGTCCTACTAAATTAAATAGTATATAAGAAGGTATACATATTAGTATACGTTAATCTAAATTTAAGAGCCTTACTAATAAAGATATACTTAAAATAATTACCTATAACTAACTTCTAAAAGAAGCTAGAATATTTAGATCTAAATTCGTCGATACTATTAAATTCCCTAGTATAATATAAGCTATAGAAAAGTTAAGATTAGTAATCTAAGGATTTAATAATAATAGTAAAAAGGTTATCCTTACCTAATCACCTATAATCTAACGTATAAGCTAAAGACTTATTATTATCCTTTTTATTATATTCTACTAATAATTTAGCCTCTTTTTAAGAGACATTTCCTAGGCTTATATATAGTCTATTATCTAATTAAGATAATAAATTTTTACCTATCTACTAAAAGACAAAGGATAGTAGAAGGGAATTATCTAAGAAGTAATAAGACCTCTTTATAGTATTATAGAAGCTAGAAACTATTAGTTTAACACCTATTAAAAGCATTACCTAAAAGCACTTCAAATAAAAGAATTAATATATAATCCTTACCTTTTATATATTAATAAAGAACGATACTTTAGTATTATAAGTCTCTAAACTAACAATACTCTTATCCTTACTAATAAAGGATTCGTCGATAATAAGGAATTAAAGCTTAAAGAAGCTAAATTCGCTACTAAGAACTATAAGGAATTAACTAAAGACTATCTACTTAAATTCAATAAAGGTAAAATTATAATTAATTCCTTAAACTTACTTAATTCTAAGATTATACTTACTTAGGATTATTCTAAGAATATCGAATTAGTAAGTATTAAGCTTATTAATCTTAAAAACTCTTATAACATAATTTAATTAAAGGCTTCTATAAAAGAGTAATACGTTATATAACGTACTTATAGAGCCTATATAGCTATAGTATTATAACTAGAAGCTGCTTTCGATTTATTAACTACTACTTAAATAGTCAACTCCTAAAAGAAAGATATTAACGCCTTTAATAAGAGACTTTAATAGTAAATTAACAATCCTAATAGAGGACTTACTTATATAGAATTAAATTAAGAAAGTCTTAAATTAATTCTATTTACTAATTCCTCTTTTACTAATAATAAGGATTATACTTTATAAATCAGATACGTTCTTATACTAGTAGATAAAGACAATAAAGCTAATATCTTATACTAGTTATCTATAAAGTATAAGAGAGTTACTTATAGTATTTTAGCCTCTAAGTTATATACTTTAAGTAGAGGATTTAATATTACTAGTACTATTAAATTAATAATTAAGCTTATTCTTAATTAATTAGTTCTACTTATAATTTATACCGATTCTAAGTTAATTTATAACTATCTTATAAGACTTAGTACTACTAAGGAAAAGAGACTAATAATTAATATTATAGGACTTTAATAAGTATATAAACGTTAAGAGATCTATAATATTAAATAGATTAATAGTATAAGTAATCTTATAAATACTATAACTAAATCTAAGCTTTATAACGCTTTAAAAGATCTTATTAATACTAATAGGTTAAAGGTAAAAGTAATAGAATAGGTAGAACGTAGAGAAGATAAGTATATAAGAAACATAGACGAATAAGCGAGAATAGATAAGTAGAATAGAGTATTCTAATTAGCTAGATAGATAGAATAGAGAGCTCTTATTAATAGATTTTATTAATCTCTTTTAATTATATTTTTAATAGTTTTTTACTAATATATCTTACTTCTAAGTTGCTCTAGTATTAAGACAATTATAGAGTAAATATGTCGGTTCCAGTTACCTAATTAGATAGTGGAATAAGGCCTATTTATACTCAGACCTTTATACTTATAGATAGACACGTATAAATGAATAACCACTTTTTACGTTACCTTTTAATCTCTCAAAGAGGGATAGGAAGACCCTATTTATAACCTAGTTACACTAACACTTTATAATAATTTAAAAATAAAACTAGAAATTAGAAAGCTAATTAAAAAACCTTTAATATACTTTTTTATATATATAATTACTATAGTAAGCTATAACTAAGATTCTAGCTATTAACTATTATTAGATTTATTTATAGTATTATTAAAGTTTAATATCTTATATAAGCTACCTTTATTAATATAAGCTATATAAGAACTTTTTAAAAGCTATTTATATAATTCTTTTTTTAAAGTACTTTATTTAATTAGATCTATAACTCTAGCTATTTAGATTTATACTTTTTATATTATCTATATATTTTATTATATAATTCTAAAGCTTAAAGCTAAAAATAAGTAGGTCTAAACTCTAAATTAAAAAGCTTAAATCTAATAAGCTTAGTAGAAATAATATAGTATTATTATAATATTAAAAAAATACTAATAATATTAATAGTAATATAGTTAAATATTATTAGAATTATATAGTATAAATAGTATATCTTAAACTCTATTTTCAACGATATCGTAGTAGTATAAGATTCTAGACACTATTATTAGAGAGTGTCTGAACTCGTAAGCTAGTCGCTAAAAGCCTACTAAAAATCAACGAGTTATAACTTACTTTCTATAACACTATAACTTAGTATTAGAATTCTAAAGCAATAGTGTCTTTAAATATACTCTACTCTCTAAGCCTACCTAGTTTATTTTTTTAAAATTGTTCTTTATAACATTCTTAGTATCTAATTTGGTAGGAAATCGCCGGCCTACGAGTTCTGACACCCCCTGGTGCTACTAGTAATACTGATAGCAAGCGTAGATACGTTTTTTGACTACCTTATTAGATACATTGATGTTGGTAGTTTGTTATCACTCATCGTGATGTGTAGTATTTACGAGACAGTATGTTGAAGGAGACGGTATGTTAGAGACAATAAGTGTTGTCAAGATATAAGAAACAATTTCAAGGAGTAGCTAGGTAGAAGTAGGTCACATGACCATTCACTATTTACTATCCACTGGGCTGGTCAAACCTTTGACGAAAAACAGATTTCAAAAGAGAAGTGTCATGACTGGAATTCCCAAAACAAGCAGATATATCGTGAACTCATGCCATGTTTGAAACAAATAGCTTTTGACGCCGGACTGAAAGAATGTAGAAAGGAATGATATTGCGAAATTTTGGGCCGCGTAACAATAAATTACTCAATTATTTAAAGTATCACAGCGGTACTCTTAAGGAGTGCAGAGCAGAGTAATATGTATCTATTACTCAAAGTCACTTAACCGAGGAGTGGACAGAAAAGCAATGCAATTCGCACTTGCTTACATACCTCGTCGTTCCAACTACATAGGTAGTTTAAAGTAATTACCGTAGATACTTTGAACAACTTAGAATCTTGTACGAAGGGTTTTAGAATAATCAAGCTAAATTGTTTCAAAAAGTTAGAACAATAAGTAAGATAGGCTCGTAAAAACCTAATATTTACTACTACTTTCTCTTTCTACTGGGTGTCGACTATAGCTAAAAAAAAAAGCTAGTATATTTAGTAGCTGGAGGCTGGAATGCCTGTGGCTTATTATTCTGAACTGCTAAGTTCTCCTATCTTACTGCGAATATTTGGTCCGTTTTGGTCTGTATCAATTTGAGTGGTGAGCAAGCAAATGAGTACGGTGACGCCCGAACAACAAGCCAAGCATCAACAAGGCGCTGCCGCTATGCAGTTTCCCCACTCGGGAGCGTCACTCGGAAACTCTCACTTACCTTGGTTTTTTTATCTCACTTGAACACCAACATCGCTCTACTTGTCAGTATTGTCAGCGAAAGGTGAGTAATTAAATGTGCCATGATTCAGCGAGTAGATTTGCTGAAGTTTTCATTAGCTCGCTGAAAAGGAGGCATGCATCGCGACCCTTTATTGCAATCCTAAGGAACCGAGAAATATCCTGCGGATCCGCGCCGAGGGGCATGGTTTTCCTTTTATTCCAATGGCAGTTGAGCTCCTCGTCTAGGAAATATTCAGGCCTCCTGAAGAGGATATTGCTCATTGTTATCTTTTTTCTTGACACGTCCACCATGGATGAGAACGGCATGCAGTTCTCTATAGATGGCTATTCTTGGCATGCAGGGCATGTCATCGCTTTTTAGACATTAGGCAGTAGTTCAACCCGTTATATAAGCCTGGTTTCCTTCATTCTGTCGTGATATATTCTTGCGATTGCCAAATTTTCTACCTAGATTGAGACAAAACACATCGAACTTTGTATTACTAAGACTGAAATGGCCTCCACTACCGAACAAGCGAAACAAGATTATAATACATCTGCCACCCTCTACAATGACTACGTTTTCCTTCCCTCCAGCCAAATCGAATTTAAACTCATCCAACATACACTTGCAGACTGCAACAGCCTCTCAATTCTCGACCTCGGCAGGGGCACCGGCATTCACGCTCAACAAGCGATAGACCATGGAGCAGCCATTGTCAACGTCGTTAATATATCCCCCGCGATGCTCGAGATCGGTCAGAACATCGAAACATATCTCCGTGGTGACGACAGAAAAATCAATTATTACGAAGCAGACGTTTCAAAGTCGTTATCCCACCTCCCGTTACGCAGAGATGGTTACGATATCGTTATGGGAAATTGGATTTTCAGCTTTGCGGATTCTTTGTATTTGCTGGAGGGAATGTTCCGGAATATTGAGGGGTTTCTCAAGGGTGGTAGATTTATTGGTGTGCGGGATGCGGATCCTCTGAGTCCTATTTTGAAGACTGCCAAGTATGGTGCTTCATGCAAATGGATTGATGAAATTCCTGGAGGAGTGAAATATTTGTGTGTTCTCCATTCGATGCCTCCGATTGAATTTGAAGGTTCTTCGCTTGAAGTTATATATTCTGGGTCGACGGAATTACATGACAAGTTTGGACTCGGTGATGTGGCGGTGGTGCCGTATGAGAAGGCGGAAGTGGTGAGGATTGATCCGGAGTTTTGGAAGGATTTTTTGGAAAGACCTTGTTTGGCTGTTGTTACTGCTCGGAAGACATGATATTGAGTAGGAAATAGCATTCCTTTTTTTCAAGTGATACAGTTACAAAGATTGATGTACATCGTCGAATCGTTCCAGCTACTACCGCATAGTGGGGGAAACCTGGACATCACCTCGAGAACTGCCCTCCCCTCCTCCCCCCAATACACATAATCTTTTACGTAAATTACAACCTTCGGTTACATAATGGGATTGTTTTGCCAATAACGAACCACTGCGATTCTGCTTTTGGCTTTGTTCTTGGCGAACTGCATGAAACTTGCTCAAACCACCGCCACCCTCTGCACTTTTCCCAGAGAATGTCTGACGCCAGACTATGGCAAAGAAGTTTGGAAATGCCAAAATTGAGATTGGAATGGCTTAGGTAGATAACCTCCTCCATAGTATCAAGAGTGGAGAAGTCAAGTTTCCCAAGTTAGTGAAGATTCAGGTTAGTTGAGGAGGAATTCAAGCTAGTTAGAATTCGCGGGATAATTTGCGGTAAAGAGGTACAAAATAGCTATAACATAATCTTATACACTAGTTAATTATTTACAGAAGGACTCTTAGTATCATCCAGCTTGTTATATTGTCTACAGCCTCCGGCGTGGTTCTCAATAGAACACAAAAGCTCTAACCTCAATACTCTGCCTCAACACCCCACTCCCATCATCCCCCAAATCAAAAGAACAGTGCGGTACAGCAAGACTCTGCCCTTTTTCCGAATCAAAAGCATTGAAAATCGTGACCTCGGAATCCAATTGATCGGGAACATAATACCACATGTGATTTGGGTTATGATATACTTGAAAGACCTCATTTGCGACTTTAGGGAAGACTTCATCGACGGCTAGAAGATCGGTCTCTCGGTTCACACTTTTGGGGTCGAGATATGCCATGGGAAAGTCTCTGCAGGGACCGGTGAGGGGCTTCCAGATACTTGGAAGTGTTAGTTAATCACGATGGCCGTGTAATACGATACTACTTACTTGATGACTTGATATCTTCGATTTAGCAATGCGTCTTTTTCATTTCCGAAATACCGATCCGCTCTTGAATTGAGCTCGGCGGCCGTATAATCTATGAAATCGTCAAGTCTTCTAATCAGTCAAAGGTCAAAAGTTGACATACCAATATGTGCTGAAAGTGATGGTTGAATAGCCTCCTCATTCTTCTCCCCAGTTTCCCTCTGTGGAAAAGAAGGAGACCTTTTCCTTAATAACCAGTCGAAAATTGTGACATCATTCGCACCTAGTGCATCACATACACATTGATGTAGCTCTGGAAGATATTCTTTCTCAATCCAATCATCGTCATCAAAATTCTCTGGTGGCATCTTGCTGCTGTCTATCGATGCGACCTTTATGCCATGCTCTTCATATGTCAGATGTGCTGTTCGAAAATTGCGTATTTTGATACCGGGGACGGGGTGGATTTCGAAATTGTTAGCTGGGAGACCGGTTGAGGTGGGATATTGAAGGATATATGGTTTTTCGTTTTCTGGTCTTTTGTTACCCCTGTGGACGTATCTGACAGTGGCAGTTATTGTATCCGACATGGTTGTTGAACTTAGTTGAAGAGGAAATGGAGTTTGATTCTAACACTTGTGAGAAATGAGACAACTTGAAGAACGTGTGTGGCTGGAAAGGCTGTCTTCCTTCTTTGGTCAAATCCCCATGCGAAAAAAAACTGTGGTGGAGGGAATATGAGGTCGTACACCGAAAGCCGAAGTCCTGGTGTCTGTATGAGAGGCAACACGGGGAGCAAGTTTTCATGGGGAAGAATTCTGGGGCTTGAGTATATTTGAGTGGATTACCCCACGTTGATAAGCTCCCTGAGCCGCTGAAGAGAGTCCTGGAACATGCTATGGTGTCCTGGACTTGATGGCCGGTGGTCACAAGTCAATAAACAATATAACGTATGCAGAATGAGATCAGCCTGATATCATCTTCTTTCGTCGCCTAGCTAGCACGCAAAACATAAATGAAATTTGAACTGAAGGGCGGATAGCTTGGTAACTTTCAAAGTCTCTTATATGGAATCTCTACCAGACGACCTGTGTATAAAAAGCCCTGCTTCTCCCCACAAAAGCCTTCATTTCTCAACCACATCTCTAATCGAACCTCATCGACATCATACTACCAAACAAACCCTTCTCCAACAAAATTTCATTCCCAACCATCCAAAACAATGCCCTCCACCCAAGAATCCACATCGCAACCATGGAAGTCTGTCTGGCCAGCCGAAGAGAGCACCACCAACCAAACTACCACCATGCCCAAAGATCTCTCCGAGGAAGAACTCACCAACAAACGCGCTTACGGCACCCACGCCTCCAACAGCAAGGGACGCATCGTTCACATTGAGAAGAAGAAGGTGAACTAGAAGAAGTGTAAGTTTGATCAATGCAAGTAAGTCTCGAAAAGGTCATTAATGAAAATAGGATTGAACTCCGTGGGAGCTCAACGGTACAGGATCTCACTGTCAGGCTTTGGGGGAACTCACTCTTTTGGATTTCAGGACTTTTCAGTCTGTTTGGGGTATGTGTGAAGGGGAGGATGGAAATGAATGGGGCGGGGAGAGGAGCAGCCAGAATGCAAATGCAATCAGTTGACACCACTCATTCAATCCAAACGTGAACCAAAACAATCTAGCTCAAGTGCATATTTTTCCAACTGGGAAATTCCGTTCAAGGATTTGAAGTCCATTAAACCCGCCATCCTCACTCGCTTAAGCCCCCTGAGCTCGTGGCGTTTCCCGCGTGGTCAACCCCACGAAACCCGCTCAATTACCAACAAAATTGCTTTGCGACAAAACTTCTTACAGCCCGCTCATAGGAGGGTAAGATCGATGCGGGCATGCTAGACACGGTTCCTTTGAGCGATTATGAGCAAATTGATGAACCCATAAGCCACATAATGTGATGGAGGCAATTAGAGAAGCTTACATGCAGAATTGCAGACTTGGCTTTCCTTGGTACGTAGGGGCCAAACATTGGCGCATAGTCTGGTCATGTTGTACATGGCTGATAAGTCCATAGCAAAATTGACCGATGTGATCTACTGAGTCCAAGTCAGTGTGGTGGATAGTATTTAGAATATTATACCACCACGATATATTGTTAGAAACCCACTTTAATACGTACTATTTATACCATTTAAATGCCACGATATCCAACAATATTATCCTTTATATTGTTAGTATTTTAATCGATATCATGATAATATCGTGGTATTGCCAAGCCACAATATTTAAGCTTTTTACCCCGGATTTTACCCCACTTCTTTTCAGCCTTTTATTTTAGCTTTATATAACACAACGTATAATACAAAAAATATACAGCTAAATAGCTAGAATTATAGATCTATTTAAATAGAGTATTTCAAAAAAAGAATCATATAAATAGCTCTTAAATTAACCTAAATATTATAAGGTTAAAAAGGTGGCCCGTGCGAGATGAAAACATGTCTAGAAATCTCTCAACACCAAGTACTAATTCGACAACAACGTTAGATTACTAGCTAGAATATAATAAACTAGTACATTAAATTCTACTAAGTTTTACCCTTTAATTACAGGCAAATATTAACCAAATCGATAAATAAAAATTATTTTAGTCTAATAAGTAAGTAATAAAAGAGTATATAGAAAAAGTGTGAATAGCCTCATTTTGAGAAAAAGTAGGTTTTAGCGCTTACGAGTCATTAAAAGATATACCGTATGATATCACAATATTACGATCGTATTATAACGTATTTGGATACGTACTACTAGGATATCATAATAATATATTAATCTAAAATACTACAGTATTTTATCACGATAATACTATCGACCACACTGGTCCAAGTGGGAAAAAAAAGGATCTTCGTAAGTTCGAGGACTAGCGGGCAAATCTGACTACTGAATGGAATGATGGAGATAATTGGATTGCGACTAGACCAAGCAACTGCTGGTGGTAAAACTAGCGTGACTGAGAACAAAATCTTCGCGCCACGGTATCAACACACCAACTCCCCTAAAAAAAGATAACCCAAAAAACTACCAACTAAATCTCTCCTCTGAGAACCTAACACTAACCCCCTTCCTCGCTAACTTTCCCACAGCACCTCTCACTTCATCCGACATACCAGGAGGACCACAAACAACGACGGTCGTCCCACCCAAAACCCCTCCATTTCTTAGTTCACTTTCCAAAACATCCCTAAAATTAAACCTCTCCCCAACCTTGGTAAAAAGCTCCGCATTACCCCAGGTTGTCCTCCCATCAACCGTTGATACAACTTCCCCAAGCAACTTTTCCACAGCCGTGACCAGCGGTTGACTCCTCACACCCCAGTAAAGCTTTACCTGTCCATGGGCCGCAAAGAGTGGACGATCAATAAGAGGTAGAACGGCCGTGATTCCCACACCCCCAGCGAGAATAATGAGGTTCGGGTACTGATGGGAAGGACGAAGGCTGGGTGAAGGTAAGAGACTCATGGTTGAATTCCCGTAAGAAGATTCAACAAGTACAGGTATACCCTTTCCTTCTGTCCCAGCACGACTCGCGAGTTGTGCAGTCAATCCCCCTCTCTTCCGAACGAAAAAAGTAATGCCCGGTCTTTGCGCGTGGTGAGTTGGATGGACATGACGTGCAACCGCTTTTGCTGATTCCTTCCCATCACCAGACTCCAAGTCCTCCGAAGGGAGAGAACCATTTCTAGAGGTGGAAGTGAGCGGAACACCGGACACAGGAACCACAGAAAACGGATGATTCTCCCAGATCCTCCAAGATAAGGCGGGGAAATACAAATGTGCTTGCCCTTGGGCCTCCACCCCCGGAACATCAACCTTGATATAATCCTCGTCGATTACAGAGATATAGGCTTTATTGCCAAAGCCATTTTTTGCAATCCTAAAAGGTCTTGCGAGGAGCCAATCCGCAGCCCAAATAGCAAAGGCGATAGCAACCCATAATTCGTAGCCCCATTGCCAATGATATCGTAGGTACATATGGAGGAAACAACCGATAAGAGCGAGGAGAACCCATATGAAATGCCAGGCTAGGAAGACCTCGTAGGCTTTTCGCCGAATTGGGAGGAGGGAGCCAGGGAGGATGAAGACGAGGGAGAGGGTGGCGATAATTCCCCAGTACCAGTACGGGTATGCGCTTTCCTCTTTTAATGCCTCGGAACTGTAGTTGTAGAATTGGAGGTAAAGGGCTGAGTGGAGGCATGCTTGAAGGATGCAGATAACTGCTATCCAGCGATGGATAAGAACGAAGGTGTTTCGCGACCAACTTGTTAGATATAAAAGTAGGCTGTTGCGACTATCATCGTAAGAGAAGTCAGCGCAGTTCAAGCTAGAACTATGAATAAAACATACCTCGAGTACAAAATTGCCAAACTGAGGTTGGCAAAACTCAACATGCCAGTGCGATTGGCAATCCATTCCACCATCTCATTTGAAACAGATGTGAACCAAAGATTGGGCCATGTAACCTGATACCCCACCGCGCATAATATGATATTTAGCCCCCACAGGTAAAATATGAACAGTGCCTGTCCTCTGGTAGGCATGATCCCCAACCCGAAAAGAACAGGAACAGCATGATTGGAGCCGATGAAAGGGGGGTCAATCATGTGTGCGTAGAATTTGCTAACCCAACCGTGTGGGAATGGCAGAAAACGGATGAGCGAAAAGAATATCGGAGCTAGGCTGCAACTGAGCAGTACAGCAAGTCTGTCATGGTTAAAGTAATTAGCTAGCGGAACCACTTTTTGATGATGTATAGAGACGAGGAACAGGAAACTCTCACTTACGCATACTGATTATCCAGCCCAATATTAATCTCAATCCCCTCCAGAGCTCCCATGTTCATATGGTACATATGTCCGCTCACCAACTCGGTCTGATTTAGCATCAAACTAGAGTTATGAACCGTTTGTGGGCTGTGGAAAATCTCGGAGTTAGTATTGCAATTTCAAGAAGTATGTTTGTGGAGGATTAAGACGAAACTGGGTGTTCTGAAGAGGAAACCGAGTAGTCTGGAGTGGAAGAGGTCTCAACCCCCCTTGAAAGAATGTGACAGACGAGGGTTATGAGGAAACACGGAGAATACACACTCCACTGTAATCATCCCAAGAGCGTGCTGGTAAGAATATTTCGGCTTTGGTTGATTTTTCATCCTTCCCGGAATATTCTCCTCCCAATACTTCTCAAGCGCATAAATCGAGGTATCAACCGGACAATGGGTGTATATACACCAAGCTACCGAAGTGAGAAACGGATCGTTGGTTGCATAGCAGGCAGGTGTTGGTGGTGCCATGTCCATCATATCTCTTTTGTTCATGGGCATATCCATCCCAGAGTGATCAGTGGGAGCAGAAGTGGAAGTGGAAGTGCAATCCAACATCCAAGACCCCATAGTTGCGCGACAAGCGTATGCACATGTAACTGGTGCATATATTTCGAGACCCAGACCGACGGTTCCATGACTGGCGATTCGGCCGTAGAAATCTTTTGCTTGGGTTTGGCCAAGAAAGGCCGTAGCTGTGATGAGAAGCTTCCTCATCGTGAAGAGTACAGAATTTGGAAAACTTTGATACTTTTGCAAGAGAAATCTAGAATCAAGTGGGACCAGTCCATGTTAAAGCAATTGAAATCTTTTTACCTTCAGCCTACTGTCGCCAGTGGTGATGTGAAATCGGCGACAAAGACTGGGTATTGAGAAGAATTGCGCAAGTTTTCGTTGGATATCCCGCGCTGGCTATTTCCATTCCCAGGTATGGGGGAAGGGAGTGCATTTACGCGGACTTGGCACTCGGGTAGGTTACACTACATAGGACCATCATATCTACTGTCAACAACGTGAAAAATAAAAGGGGAAAGAAAGTGGAATGAGGCAAGTCCTCACTAAAGCTCTCACTTCATTGTTGGTAAAAGGTCTAGGCTGTGTTGTGGAATAGTAGTAGACCTTTCTATATTAACTTTTCGTTTTCCCACGCGTTGCCCACATAAGGGAAAAAAACCAACTTGTCGAAATCAGGAAGAAAGAGCGACCCAAGGTTCCCTCGAGGCGGGGAAGAAGGTCTAAAAACAAGAACGTGCCTTCCTATCTAGCTTTCTTCAGCATAAGAAGCCAAGATCGTAACAAGAAAGAAGAACAGTGCCCTCGATAGATAGTTATCCAATGGTTAATCTATGGTTATATCGTTTTAAACTATCTGTCGGTATATATTTAAGAGTAAATAGCGATTCGGATTAGTACACGTAGGTACACGTGCTTCTTACACAAGAACTACTTAAGTAGGCATCGTAGCTAGCTTTACTTAGTATATACGAACGAATATATAACTCTTTTTATATTGCTTTTATAACTATAAGTTATACTAACACTAATTAGTAGACGTATAGATTAGATACTTAGTTACTTCGTATATTTCTACTATAGATATACTTATATAAAAGTAAACTCGATATTACTAGTAGACTCCTCTTCTTAGATCGTAGTTCCTTCAACTATTTAATAACTTCGATAATATACTATAAACGCTTCTTAAGACAAGAAGCGCCGATTACTATTACTACTACTAAAAGCTAAGAATATTACAACTGTTCTAAGTAACCTCTTAAACGCCTACTATATATAAAATCGTTAATACTAATACTTTCGATTTAATAAACTATAAACGCTTCTTAAGATAGAAAGCGCTAATTACTACTTCTAATCTCCTACCTCTCTCTAAGACAATTTATATTAATATCTACTACTTCGAATAATAATATATATTATAATATAGTGAATATACTAATAGAGGAGACGTAGTATACTACTGAATAAGAGGAGAAGTATACTAAAGAAGAGAATAAAGACCTCCTTCTTTAGAACGAGTTTTAAGTAGACTTTAAGAGATAGAACTAAGATAACTTCGCTGAAGTTTACTAATCTACTACTACTAAGTTATAACAGATACTTTATACTAGAGGAGTATAGGTTAAGATAGATAGAAAAAATATATCTTAAGTATTATATAGTACCGCTACTAAGGTTAACTAAACTAAGTAGTCGGACGAAGAATTAAAAGCTATAGTATTAGAAGAAGCTAGTACTAAAGTCTTTAGATCCTATTATAAACATATAGAAGAATCTACTAAAAGATAATAAAGGTAATAGTAATAACAACTCTAATAATAACATCTAGTCTTCTTAGATATTACTAGTAATTATAACAGTATACCGTTATTCTAAATAGCTAGGAGTACCTGTTATATATAGAGTTTCAGTAGTTATTATCTTATATTATCTATTTTAAGAAGGTTACGTAGGTTCAGGCTTTTATATTAGCCGACGTATAACGTTAGTCGGTTTCAGACCTTTTAGTCTAAACCTCTTATATATAGCAGCTTACTCCTAGAGTAGAAAAGGGATAGTTTTTCCTTTTCTTCTATATTAGAGCCTAGTATCTATATATATTATTCTACTAAATATACTCTTATATACCTCTTTTATAGTAGTATATATTTCGTACTATTATATAAAAAGGAAAAACTCTACTTTACTAGTAATAGTATTTATAATATCTCTTTTAAGCTTATCGTCGCTTCTTTTATTTTAAATATAACTTAGCCTAGATTTAGACTAAGATAATAATATTCTTAAATAACTAGATAATTAAAGACTACCTAGATAGCTAGTAATATTAGAGTTTAATATTAGTTTTAAATAGCTAGTAAAAAGCGTGTTTTATACGTTAAAGAAGTAGGAATATACTAAGTACTTTAAAGGCTTCTAATAACTCTCTTTATATGAGAACTATTATATATAGGTTTAGTAAATAAGTTAACTATTACTAAAAGTTATTATAAAGGCTTTTAAATCTACTCTTACCTCTCTCTCTCTTACTAATATCTTTAAAATATTAAACCTAGTTCTACTATAAAGTGTTAAATAACCTTCTAAAACTACTTCTCTTTTTAAAAAATAACTCTCTAAACCTTCTTTAATTTATAACTATATACTAAAATAATAAAAGCTTAGCTCTTTAAAAAGACTTTTTAAATATAGATAATATATAAATAAGATAATAGTATAAATATAAAAGATAAAATAATTAGTTAGTTAAAAGATAGAGAATAAAATTATAAGTAAACTTTAAAGTTAATAACTAAATCCTACTTTTAAACTCTTACTAATCTAATCTTTATTTAAACCCTTCTTTACTTTTAAAAGCTTTAATTTAGACCTCTTTTATTTAAGAGATACTACTACTTCTAATACCTTTCTACTACTTCCTAACTCTTAAATTAAATATAAATTAGTTAAAATATACTTTCTATTAAGATAAAACTTAGAAGTAAGCTCTTAGCTAAGTTATTACTATTAATCTTAACTAAATATTATCTAACTCTAAACTTTTCCTTTAAAAATACCTCTACTAATAAATATTTAAAAGACTATAGTTATAAACTAAGTTCTAGCTACTAGTATAAAGGTTATAAAAGAGATAGAAGTAGAATTAGAAGAAGAATATACTAAAGAAACTTTTACTAATTTTAAAAGGTTACTTTTTAAGTATAGCTATACTTAGAAGATACTAGAATTAGAAAGGTCCTTTTATATATAAAATAAGATTTTATCTTAGCTTTAAAACCTATCTACTACTTTTAAGAGATACTAGAATTATAACTTTACTAAAATAGTAAATAATCTTTTAGCTATAAATAAAGAGTAAAACTAAAGTACTTTAATTTAAAATACCTCTCTATTCTTATTTAGTTTAGCTCTAAACTCCTTATGATCTAATAATAACTCTTCTTTAAAATTAAAAGATAATAATTAAGTCTTTAAATACTCTAATTTAAACTTAAATTACTAAAAGGAATAAGGTAGCTTATAAGCCTAAGTAATATAGTTATATAACTATATATCTATATTTAAACTTAGATACTATTATACTTAAAACTATATTTCTTTTTTTATTATTTTAAACTTTAAATAGTATTTTTAATATTTAATAATAACTTTATCTTTAACTAGCTAAAACTACTTCTTTTATTATCTTAAACTTTAAATAATAAAACTCTAATAACTTTAGTAATAAACTCTTTTAACTAGCTAAAACTCTACTAACTTTAATAAAAGTCTTACTTTCTTTTACTTCTAGCTAGACTAGAAGTCCTTTTTTACTTTTTTTATTCTTTAAATTAAATATAAATTAGTATATTCTTAAAGTAAGCTCTTAACTAAGTTATTACTACCTCTTAACTAAATAACCTCTAACTCTACTCTAAATTCGCTTTTAACTATTCTAAACTTTTTTTAAACTTATACTCTTTTTTTAAATTCTTTAAATTAAATATAAATTAGTATACTCTTAAAATAAACTCTTAGCTAAGATATTACTATTATTTATAATATTACTTCTTAATATTTACTTTTAACTTAATTCTAAATTTACTTCTATCTCTACTTTAAACTTTTACTTTAAACTTTAAACTTTCTCTAACCTACTAAATAGATTAAACTATACTCTTTTAGCTAATATAAATACTTACTTTTAATATTAAAGAATTAAAAATAAAGTCTCTTTATAAGTATTAATAAATATAATTTAGTACTAATATCTTAACTTCTTACTTATAATAAAAATAATAAAATATAATAAATATTATAATACTTATACTACTTTAATTTAACTTTAAATAATAAGAGATAAAAGACTTAAGATAAGTCTTTTTTAAGAGAGAGAGATATAATAGTATACTATTATCCTAGATAGCTAGAAGTACCTACTATATATAGGGTTTTAGTAGTTATTATCTTATATTATCTATTTTAAGAAGGTTATATAAGTTTAAGCTTTTATATTAGCTAACGTATAACGTTAGTTGGTTTTAGACCTTTTAGTCTAAACCTCTTATATATAGTAGCCTACTTCTAGAGTAGAAGAGAGATAGTTTTTCCTTTTCTTCTATATTAGAGCCTAGTATCTACGTATATTATTCTGCTAAACGCACTCCTATATACCTCTTTTATAGTAGTATATATTTCGTGCTATTATAGTAATAACTTCGATAGTTCTACTAACCTTAGTCTATTATATACTGCTTAAACTCTATATTATATTACTACTAGGTAGTTCTATAAAGTTTCAACCTATAGTTATAAAGCTATACTTTATTAAAACTTCTTAAACTTTTAGAATAGCACTAGTAGATAGAGGAATTTCTAGGATAGTACTATCGAATAATCTAATAAATAATCTAATACTATAATCTTATAAAAAAGAGAGAACTTTTAAGCAATAGAGTAGGTAAGAAGTAGAGTAGAGTAGGTAAGATATTAAATAATAGACTCTCTCTCGATATCGACTTCGTTATTCACTCTCTCTCTAATATCGACTTCGGATTCGTTAGAATGCCGATATCCTAGAACTACTATCAGACGCGCTTCTAGAGCTTCTAAGCAACTTCGAAGTATTGTTCTAAGAGTTAGACACTTTTATTACTCTTAAAGATGTCGAAACCTTTATTCTTAAACGGTAATTATCTATTTTACTCTCTAAATAATGATTTATACCTTAAATATCCCTTAATTAATAAATAATACCTAGAATACCTCTTGTTTTTATATCTCTTATTTTTAGAGAGTAAAACTATTAAAATAGAGGTATTCTAGTTAGTAAATATTTACTACTTTTACTATATATCTATATCTGTTTTTAAGTAAATTAAAACTATATACTAGGATACCTTATAATATTTAAGTACTAAAATCTATTCTCTCTCTATCTTCTTCTACTATTACTACTACTACTAATATACTAGCCTTTAAGTATAAGAATAAGATAGAGTATAAGTAGTGTATAAAGCCTTATTATATAATATTAAAAGAGCTTAATTAATAAGAATAATAAGATAAAGCTATTATAAATAAATTAATAGATGATTCTATACTAGTAGATACTAATACTTTAAAGAATATTATATAAATTAGTTAAAAGTAGCCTACTTTTAAAGAGGTAAAAGAGGCTATAATTGTTTATCTAATTAATTAAGACGAATCTTATAAGATTATAAAGTTAGATAAAGGTTAGTTTATTCTTAAGTATAAGATAAAAGAGATATATGAATTCTATCTATATATTATCCTTTCTAAGAAGACTTAGTATATAATCTTTTAAGTATATACCTCTTACTCTTATCTAACTAATATATATCTTAATTACTATAGTAAGAATAGTATATAATATATTCTTAATACCTATACTAAATCTATTAATTAAGATCCTAATCTTAAAATAAAGAATTTAGTAAATAATAAGAAGTTACTTAGCTAAGGTAATACTATACTAAATTATTAAGTATATTATACTATCTAAAAACAATATAAGAAGAGTCTTAAGAAGGAAAAGAATTTATTTATACTTATACTAAATTATATAAAGGCGCTCTAAGATTTAGATCCTACTTACTATATACGTCTTTAAATTAACTAGGAAACTATAGAATTTAAGAGCGTATTTATTACTCTAGAACCTCTTTATAATACTACTAAATATATCTACTACTTTACTAGAGTTAATACTATATATACTTAATTAAAGTTTAAGATAGTACTAGTAATTACTATTATAATTAATACTAATAATAAGATATTACTAATTTACTAGACGTTATTACTAAAAGAGGACGAGAAGTCGTAGAAGTAGTATTTTATAAATATAGTATATACCTTTTAAACTCTTTAAGTAATATATAAGGATAGTAATAAATAGATACTAATTAATAACTACTAAAAGAGCCTATAAAAGTAACTTCTAATAGCCTTTCTAAAAGCTTATACTCTTATATATTATTAGTATATTATAAATAATATCGCCTTTTACTATAATAAGAAATTAAGATAACTTTAATAGAGACTTTACTATATAAAAGATAGAGATACTTACTAGGAAACTCTATTATAAATAGTAAAGTTTAAGAAGAAGTATAGTAATAAAACTCTCTCTAAATACATCGCTACTATTCTAATCGATATTTATTCTATATATAAGGTTATCTCTATTAAGAGACTTTTATAATATAGCTATAATATATTAAATATTATTAAGAGTATTAACTTAGTATAAAGCGAGATTTAGAATCGTCTACTAATATAACTACTTAATAGTATATAGGATTAAGTAATAAAGAAGTTTTATTTATATTATAATTCGCCTACTAAATTTAATAATACTAAGGTCTAAAATAAGCTATAAAAGCTCTATCTTAAAAGGCTAGAGTATACTAAAAAGTATAAAGTTATTCTTATTAGTAGAGACGTCTACTAAGTTAATACTTTTAAAAAACATTATTACTAAGTTAACCTTAAAGAGTATACTTACTTATACCTCTCTTTCTAGGATTATTAATCACCTTACTTATACGTAATTACCTATTACTAATATCTTACTATTAACGTTATATAATTCTTCTACTATAGCTATTTACTCTTAAATTATTATATAATATACTATTCTACTTTTAAGCTTTTCCTTATAATTAATAAGCTTCGTTCTACTCTTAGTATTTTACTACTACTAATTAAGCGCTATATAGAATAACTAAAAAAGACATATATTCTTTAAAAGTATTAACTATTAAATTATAAGTATTATAATTACTAAGAAGTTAGCTATAATTCAAGAACATATACAGGTATACTATTAGCTTATAAGCGTATATAAAAGGTAAAAGAGGTAGTTTTTAGAGAAGATAGTAACTAATTAAGTAATAATAAGTTTAAAAACTAAGAAGTCTTTCTTAAAGATATTAATAATAATCCTCTTTACTAATTCAATCTTACTACTACTAATAAAGTACAAATTACCTTCTATTATTAAAACCAAGTTTTAGAATCTCTTAAAAATAAAGATAAGAATAGAGATAGAGATAGTAGAGAGGAATATAAAGAGGAATTTAATAGCTTTTCTAATAGCTTAGAGAACTTTTTCCTATTATCTAAGCTACTATTAGAGAAGCTATTTAAGCTTAACAAACTCTTAATTATAAGTATAAGTAATAATAGCAAAACTAAGTAAGCTATAAAGAGTATATAATATTAATATAATATTACTAGTAGAAGAGGAATTAATAAGCGATTTATTAAGCTAAGAGTATATTCTAAAGTTTTAAGTACTTAAGATAAGAAGAAAAAGTAATAATTAGGTAATAGTTAAAGTATAATCGATAAGTATTATTACTATATAGATTAAGAGTATATAGTAGATATTAATAGACATCGTCTTACGCTATTAATATTAGATTAATTATATAGAGTAAAGGTAGTAGAGTAGAAGTAGAAGCAGAAGCAGAAGTAGAAGTAGAAGTAAAAGTAGGAGAATATAGACGTTTAGAGCGAAATTAGTATAGATAGTACTAAGCTAAGAATTAATCCTACTATATAAGAAGGAATTAGAATTAAGATTAATCTAAGTACTTAGAAGAGCTAAAAAGCCGTCGATTTAAGAGATAAGTAAAAGTATAAGAATTAGAGTATTATACTACTAGAGAGTACTTATAAAAGTTTATATATTAAGAAGTAGATAGATAGTATAGTAGTAGGTTAATTTACTATATTTATTAAATTTTTAGTATATTAGTATAGAGAAAATAATAAATAAGGAAAATATCTTTACTAACTAGAATACCTCTATTTTAATAGTTTTACTCTCTAAAAATAAGAGATATAAAAACAAGAGGTATTCTAGGTATTATTTATTAATCAAGGGATATTTAAGATATAAATCATTATACTATTCTTAATTTAAGCGACAATAGTAATAACGACTTCGATATTCCCGTCGAACGTCTAAAGCATAATCGGCGATAGAACGATTCTAGCGAAGGACTACTAGTATAAAAGTGTATATACTTCGATCTAGGTTAGAGTAGAATATAAGATAATATAGCTATAAAATAAGACCTTCTTATTAGTCGAGGGAAGTGAATAGAAGGCTATGATTAGTTAGACTAGATAAGAGATTTTTAATAATTTTTAAGATACTAACTTCTATTATTTTAAAGAAGTACTAGTATTAGTATATATTTAAGAGTAAATAGCGATTTAGATTAGTATACGTAAGTATATATACTTCTTACTTAAGAACTACTTAAGTAGACATCGTAGCTAGCTTTACTTAGTATATACGAACGAATATATAACTCTTTTTATATTACTTTTATAACTATAAGTTATACTAATACTATCTATAGTTATCTAATCTAATAAATAATTCAATTGATATATCTATATATATCGATTAGATATCTAGAAGTTATATACATAAGAGTGATATTAGCCTAAAAGGTTAATTTTGAGATAACTTAAAATAATATAAAGGTTAGTATAAAATATTATATTAGTATATATACTTTTTAGAATTATAGTGTCGCTGTTTTATAGATAAGTTATCTAAGTTTATAGACTATTTCATCGTACTAGTAGTCTAATAAACGAGCTACTAAAACACGTTCAAGGCTAGTAGCATCGATGCGATATTCAAGGTATCGCGATATATCGGTCGACGAGTGGGAATATCCTCGCTTATCTAGTACGGATATATATTGCCATCGTTCCAATAGCACATTGACACGAGCAATTCCCAAGTCCGAATACACAAAGCATAGAAAATACACCATAAAATACATAAAAGTCATCTATTCATTCGACATCCAAATATCCAACTCCTCTAATAATGTAAATGATCAGGCCCCGGCCCTTTCTGATCACTTCCCCTTCTAGAACTCGACGCCCCAGAACCACTCTCTACCTCATTTAATCTTTGGTCATCATTCACAATTCTCATTCCCCCAACCAAACCCTCCGCTTTAGCAGTCCCATCATGTACATCCCCATCCTCGAATCTCTCAACAGTCTTTGCCTCGTCCAATTGTCTCCTATCTTGTAGATTCGTTCTGCCACCAAAGACTCTCTTTAACTCCGAACAGGCTTCGGAATAACATTTATCTGCGGAAGCGGGGAATTTGAGGGGATTCGGTTTCTTATCGAATGCGTGGACGACTGCTTTTACTAGGCCGCCATGTACCGTCTTTCCTACTTCTGGACCCGACAGCCGTTCCCCAAAAGCTACACCCTCTGCATTCAACATGTCGTATTCACAAGTATACAACACAATATCCTGAGGGTATGCGGCTTTCAAGACAGCATCCGAAGCAGCTGCTGGCGAAAGGTATGGGTCGGTGAGATCAATAGATTCCGGTGGGTGCATGTACGATTCATCAAAGAGTTTGGTGAGCATTGGGGGAAGATTCTTTTCCGGATGTGGGTTCGTGGCTCGTTTCTCTTCACGGTTTTGGCGAAAATCGGTGGGTGGGTAGAAGGAGACTATGGCGCGAATAGTGAGATCTGGAACCGATTGTTCGATTTCTAGAGCGGTTGGTTCAAGGTCTGTGAGTTTGTAGACAGAGCCGAAGGATTGGCCGGCTACTGGATTTGATCGAGGGAGGGAAAGCGTGGAGGAGGCGGCCGAGGACGATGATCCCACGCCGTTGGGTGGTGATAATGTGTCTGATGACTTTTGCTTCTGTTTTTTGCTCACGTTGGCTTCCGCCAGATATCGTCTTCCCGCCTCGTTTTGTAAATCGTGGAGCATCAGGGGAACTGTAAATGCGAAATTCCCTCCTGCAGAGAAGCCCGATAATGCCATTCGATGCGGATCGAGTTGTAGCTCTTCCGCATGGGATGCCAAATATATCACCGCATCCGTCCCATCCTCCACGCCCACGCTGAACGGGTATTCTGGTGCCAGCCTGTATTCGACGGAAACGAGAACGGCTTCCACTATACCTGTCACCGTTGCCGCCCATCTTGCATCATCTGTTCCTGTGCCCAGTGTGAACCCCCCACCGTGGAAGTTGACCACCACTGGATATCGATGACCCTCGGGCGCTTCGAAGTATGATTCCGGGACGTAGAAAACCAGCGTGAATGTGCCACCTTTATCTGATAATCTCGAGGGGATGACGATCTTGAAATGAGGTCTGGGAGGTTTGGGGTCGGCGAAGTGGTGGAACTTCATGCCAATGGCCATCAAGGCCCTCCATATTACGGCCTTCACCATGGGGGTCCAGCGAACAGAGTCAATGCTCATGTGTGTATGGATTTTGGAAATATTCGACAAATAAAGAGTGTTTAGAGGATAGAAGAGAGGTGGAATGGATTGGGAGGGAGGTGGTTGTAAAAATCTACTCGTAGTTCGGGGTTGTGATATTGGTGGGGTGCGATGCCGAACCCTGGGATTCCTGGCAAGTGGAGTGTGGCCTGTTTGTGGTGGGATTAGGTTGGGAAGCAGGAGATAGATAGGATCAAGGTATGAGGAGGCCCCAGTTCGTATACTATCAATGGCTGGCCAAGTGGTTACAATCGCGGTTCTAGTTAGTAGGTGGTTACCTTTTCCGTTGCCTTTTGACTCGTGGTTTGCGTGGCTCAGCCGCTCAGTAATCCATTTGCAGCTGGTCCAATCACAGAGTTTCGGAATGATACTGTTGATGATTGGGACATCAGAAATCTTCCATGAATGCTTCTCGAAACCCGATATTATTAGAGGTCAGGATACTCCATGTGCCAGTTGAGTCGGTTGATCGGTAGCAAAAATAAAGCGTTGTGAGTGTTGAGGCGTGAAGGGGTTGAAGGCTAGGTACGTCATTAATGCCTAGAATCCGAGGCTTCAAGACGGGTGAAAGTTGTTCCATCATTCGGAAAAACTGGCGGAAGAAAATAGCACCAAACACCACGAAAGAATCTTCGCATGCAATCACAGTTACGAAGAGGCAAGTGCCTAGAACATGTGATACTATCTTCCAATATATGTTGCCATGTGCCAACATGTGCGAATCCCTTGAATAACTTTATTCGACAGTCTAATTGACCTGTCTTGACAACATTGTCCTATGTACCAACATAAGTTATCTATTCCATTGGCTCTCGCCTCTTCATACATCGCACGTTTTGGTCTTGGTTTCTCAATTGGGTTTTCGTAAGGATATACTGCACCAACAATCGCTTTCTGTGACAGGAACAGCATAGCTCAAGACTGACGTGCATCTAGAGATTCTGTCGTTGGTATATTTGAAGAAGCCCATAATGACTTTGCAGTTTGATCTCTGTGAAATTGTTGACTTTCCGAGTTGAAATCACCCGTCATGGCATCTTCTTCGCTTTGGTTGCTAGCCGCCATCTTATAGAGTTGGATCTTAATTTTCCTCAAAACGATACATATCCAAGAACATCAGATTTCCCTACAGTCTTTGGCGTACCAAACGCAGCAACTGCAGTGCCGTTTCATCAGAAAAAGGAGAGCAACTGAACTGAGACCCGAGGATGAACTGAGACCCGACGAAGAGACGGCGAATTGAGCGGAATATAATACTCCATTACGACGTAATCACTAATCAGGTCATGAGATATTTCCAAACTGAAATGATGCAGGTGTTGAGATATTTCTCATGACTGTACTCGCCCAAACTTGCTTGCTGCTGAAAGTTAAACACAAATAAACGCCGGATCTGGCGGCTGACTCGCCCCACGATGGAAAACTTGGCGGGCTGGGACGGAGGGAAGCTCCGGGTTCTTCTTCCCTAGGTAAGGTAGTAAGGTAGTAAGGTAGCATCGAGACCCTCGTTGTTCGGTGTCGGTATGACGTTACTTGATTCTCGCACAGCAACCGTGTTGGACAAGCCAGGATTTCACCAAGGTCTAGGTACAGTTCCGTATACACGAACCTTGAGAAATGTTCGAATTTGCATAGCCAGAGAAGTGGCGGCTCCGCTGGCTGGTGGGATTATGGCTGATGGACAAGCTTTTCCCATGAGCTTCTTTTCGCTTTTGCATGTTCCACTATTCCACTTCCAATTGCGTGCGTGCTGGGTGGGTCCCTGATGTCATTCGTCTCCACTGCCGGCCACCCAATGCCGTGCCGTGCGACTCACTGGCAAGGCAGAGGCTGCAGGTGGAAAGAAAATAATAGGAAATAATATCGGGCTGGCTGGACCCTTCCATCCTCTTCTAAACCTCCCTGATTCAGAGTTACAGTACATTCAATGGCTGTGACGAAAGGGAGTGAAAGTGAGTACAGTACCAGTACATACTTGTAGCTGCTGTACCAGTACCGTTTGTCCTCACTCCCTTCTCCCGTCATTTCCCCCCATCAGCCTCCTTCCCTCCTTCCCTCCTTCCCCCTCCCCTTTGCTACCTACCTACCTCTTCTCTCCCTTCCTGCCCTTCTCTCCGTCTTCCTCACTCTTCCAACACCTCACTCTCTTACCAATCGCGACTCTGCACTTCGCGGTTCTGACTATCGCCTGCGTGATTTTCGCCTTCAAGTAAATCAGAATCAGGATCAGGTGTGAATCACACATTCCGAAGCTTCCGCGCGATATCATAATCAAATTCAAAGTTAAAAAAGATCGCGAGCCAGTCATCCCCCGCCTTCCAGCACTATTGATTCGCCGTCAGCTCCTCAACAGCTCCACGGTTGCTTGCAGGTGCTACCCTACCCGCATTATTCAGCCAGTTGCATTCTGCCCGCGCCAACCCATTTATATCAGCCCTGGGGCCCAACGCGACCTTCTCACCTTCACATCCAGCAATCGACAAAATTCCAACATGTCGTTCATCAAGAAGAACTTGCGGAAGATTAAGGCTCTCGGGAGTTCCAACCCTTCCACCGATTCTGTCCCCAACAAAACAAATAGTGGTACCTCGACCCCGGTCTCTCTCAATGGTAATAATGGCACTGCAAACGGAAATGCGAATGGAGTCGCCAATGGAAATCGGGGCGTCTCCCTAGATTCGAACCAAAAACGCCAGAGTTCCGAAATTATTTTGGCAGAGAGACAGCGAAAGAGTCTCGACAAGTTGAAATCGAAAGCAGAAAACAAGAAGCGGCAATCGTTGGCAAAAATCGAGGATGAGAAATTTCTGGCGACGGGACCTCCTGCACTCACGAAACTCTACCGACCATACAGTATGAATATGAGCAAGAGATGGAACCACGAGACGCGCGTTTTGTTCAAGGACTTGGATTTCGAGAGTATGTGCCCTGGTGCTACCCCGTTTGTACTCACTCAATCTGACAATGTTATAGAAGCAGATGGGCGAGTTGTTTCGTTTCGAGCCCGCATACATACCCTGCGCCGAATGAGTGCCAAATTGGTATTCATCGTATTTCGACAGCAGACGGTTACAATTCAAGGTGTACTACAAAGTTTCCAGCCCTTGGAGGAAATCACGGGTATGCATTTTTCTAGCTTTTTTTCTCTCCAACCATATCATATACAGCATAAACTAACACCCCCTCCCAGAAGGAGAATACAACCCCGAGGGGATTTCCGACTACATGGTTCGAAGTATAGAACGTTACCCCAGCGAAACCATCGTCGTCTGCCATGCCAGGGTCCGTAAATCCCAGAAGCGAGTCAAGAACGCGACAATTCACGATTGGGAATTGGATGTGCTGGAGATACACAAAGTAGGGGATCTGACAGAGAATGTCCCATTTACTGTCTACGATGCCGAAAATATAAACCGAGACAAGGAGGATGCGGATGATGACGAGGAAGATGATTCTCAAGATCCCACCAGCAAGAATACCACTCCTCCAAGTCGGAGGTCCACGGATCTTGGTAGGAAATCTCAGGATGTATCCAGGAGTTCGATTGATAGATTGGCGGACAAACTCAACAGTCGAAGTAAGTATTTTCTTGATGCCGTGGACTTACAGAGCTAACAAAAAATAGCAAGCATGGACGTCTTCCGACAAAATCGATCCCTCCCCCAACGAGTACGACTCAACAACCGAATCGTGGATCTCAGAACTGGTCCTGCGCAATCTATATTCCGTATTCAATCTGGCATATGCAATCTCTTCCGTTCGTACCTTGATACCAAGGGCTTTATCGAGATTCACACACCCAAATTGCAAGGTGGTGCTACCGAGTCGGGAGCGACCGTCTTCGAATTGAATTATTTCGGTCGCCCAGCTTTCCTCGCACAATCCCCTCAATTGGCAAAGCAGATGTGTATAGCAGCTGATTTCGAGAGAGTTTACGAGATTGGTCCAGTTTTCCGAGCCGAAGATAGTAATACCCCTCGTCATTTGACCGAGTATACCGGGCTGGATCTTGAAATGGCCTTGGAGGAGCATTATCACGAGGCATTGGATATTATTGATGGAATGTTTAAGAATTTGTGGCAAGGAATCTACGATCGATATGAGAATGAGATTGAGCTCATCTCACACTTTTATCCTCACGAGAAGGTACAGTGGCTCGAGGTTACTCCAAGAATTGCCTTCAAGGATGGTGTTCAGATGTTGATTGACGATGGATGGGTTGATGATGATGGCAATCCACCTTCAGTCACAGAGGATCTTGCGACCAGAGCGGAGATTCGGTTAGGTGCTTTGGTCAAGGAAAAGTACAAGACTGATTACTACATTCTTGACAAATTCCCTGCTTCAGCTCGACCGTTCTATACGATGCCCGATCCAGAAGATGACCGATTCACAAACTCGTTCGATATCTTCATGAGAGGACAAGAGATTCTGAGTGGCGGGCAACGTATCCACGATGCCAAATTCCTCGAAACGAAAATCAAGAAACAAGGCATCAAACCAGACTCCATGATCGAATACCTCGAAGGGTTCCGCTGGGGAGCGCCACCACACGCAGGCTGCGGTATTGGTCTCGAAAGATTAACCTACCTCTTCCTCAACCTCGGAAACATCCGTCTCGCCTCCCTCTTCCCTCGAGATCCAAAATCCCTCCCTGCAAAACCACCAGTCCTTGCACTGAGGCACGAAGAAGCAAGTACCACCAACCCACCCTGGGAGAGAGAAGACATCGACACGCCCATCATCTCCTCCAACAACCTCGATGGCACATCACACCTCCAACCCCTCGAAAAACTCATCGCCAACTACGGGGATGCAGGAAATACATCGTGGCTCGATCAACGTTACCACGTCTATCGTCATCCCTCCACCGGCGCAGCACAGGGCTACATCGTACATAACGGCTACGCCATCGCAGTTGGTGACCCTCTTTGCGCCAAATCTCAATATCCCCAAGTCATCTCCGCATACCTACAATTCCTCAAGGACAACAAGGAACACAAACACCACGCCGAATACAAAGAACTCAAACCCCTTTGGATGATCGCGGGTAAGGAAGTAGAAGAATACGTGGGCGAGAAATTCCTCTGGCGAACTTTGGCATGTACGGCCGAGGAACGAGCGAATCCTAAAGATAATCCTGCGCTTAAAGACGCTGATCTTGCGAGGAAGGTACGACATGCTGAGAAAGAGGGGGTCAAGAATGTTGAGCTTCCATTCGCGCAACCCGTTCCCGAAGATGTGAAGGCTAAAATCGACGCTGGGATCGCAGCCTGGCAATCTGGACGTAAAGGAACACAAATCCACCTTACCCAGATTAGACCATGGATCGACCAAGAACATCGTAGGTACTACTACGCAACCGGCTCAAAAGATGAGGTTCTCGCCCTCGTTGTCCTGCATCAACTGAGCCCCAAGAACGGCTACCAAGTTAAATTCTCCCTCGAATTCCCCCACGCTCCTTCGGGCACAATCGAGTCCCTCATCCTCTTTTCGTTTAAATCTCTCTCCGCTGCGGAACCAGATACTAGACAAGTAACTTTTGGAACCGGGGCGAGTAATACACTTGAGGGCGGTAGGAACCTGGGTAAACACAAGGTCAAGGCGTTGAGGAAGGCGTATGAGGCTATCAATAAACAATTCAAGTTGACTAACAAGTCCGAGTTTCGCGCCAAGATGGGGTGTTGGGAGGAGCCTGTTTATGTTTGTTATCCGAGGGGGGGACTGGGTGCGGGTGGTATTAGAGCGATTATGGGGTTCTTGGAGGAGGAGTAGATGGGTGAGGGTGTCTATAGTGTGTGTGGTGTGTGGTGTGTGGTGTGGTTGAATGGTGGCTGGTGGCAGAGGCTATGACGACGGTCGTGGTGAGGTGGAAGTAGTGAGTGGATGGGACTAGACCGTTTTTCTTATTTTTCGCGCGCGTACCTTGTCGCGAGATTCCGAGGGCGTTTGGGAGATAGCGAATCCTTTTTTCTTCTGCTTTTTCTGAGAGTAGTTTGTGTAAGTCAGATGGAGAGAGGGAGAGATGGAGAGAAGTAGATAAAATGGAGGAGCGAGATGTCCCGGGTGGGAGTAATGTATAAAGAAAGAATGGAATGAAAAGAGAAATGAAGGAAATATGAAATTATGGTTTAATCTGTCTTTCTTGTTTTTGGTTCTCTAAAGTTCCTTTTTCGTCACAGTTTCGTATTCTATGTTATAGTGAGTTGCGAGTTAAGCTTAAATTTGCCTTCTCTTTTCATAATCCGAGCTTTTTACTTTCTCTCTTTATACGCGTCTTTTTAGATAGTCTCTTTTTACGCGTCGTTTTAGCTACTCTCTTCTCTTTGAATTAATAATAACATATAATATACTATTTAATAAGAAGAGGAAAAGAAGAGTAAAAGAAGAGGTTTATATCTCCTCCTCTTCTCCTCTTACGGCATCCTGAATACACTAAAAAGTCGGATTAACTAAATCGTAAATAGGAAATCGCAAATTGTAAATCGTTACTTTCTATAAGTATAAAAGAGAATAATTTCTAATTTGTAATATAAATTCCGTCTCTCTCCTTCCTCCTCTCTATCTTTAGGTTAGATAGTCTTAACTATATATAGTAACTAGCTAATTAGAGAATAGAGAGGGAAAATAAAACATATATTACGTATATAGTATATAGTATATAGTAGGGATATTACTCTCTTACTATTGCCCCCTTACTATCGTCTTCTTATTATTATATTGTATTCTTTCTATTGTTTCTAGATAAATAAGAGAGAGAGAGAGAGAGGGAGAGAGAAAAAGAAAGAGAGAGGATTATTTACTACTTTTGCTAAACTCCTCTTACCTATGCTAGGAAAAACTTTCTACTAAAATGTTTGCTTACTCTCTCTCTCTCTCTCTCTCTCCCTCTCTCCCTCTCTCTCTCTCTTCTATACTTTTATCTTTATATAATATATTAAAGAAGAAAAGAGTAGTAAGAGAGAGAGACTAAGAAGTAGCAAGTATAATTATTAAGTTCTACTTTAGCTTAACTTTGTAATTTATAATTTACGATTACGCTCTACCTCTATAAACTTTATAAAAGAAAAAGAAAACACTTTTACATCTATTTTTTATCTTTTATTTTTTATTTTTATAAAAGTCTTAGTATATTTTTTATAAAAGTCTGAGTATATTTTTTTATAAAAGTCTTAGTATAGCTAGTATATAGTCTGTCTATTTATAATCTCCTAAGAGTAGTAGGAAGAAAGAAAAAAAAAAAATTTAAAAAATGTTTTAAAAAATGTTTTAAAAATCCCTTTTTTTTTTTTAAGAAAAGAGAGTATTTTAAGAATTATTTTATCTTTTTATTCTAGAAACTTACTATTATAAGACAAAGATAGATTAGATAAAGAATTATCTAATAATCTCTACTTTTTAAGTAAGAAGTATAGTATTTAAAGTCTTATACTCTTCTCTATAGTTCTAGAGAATTAAGCATCTACTTTAACTTTACTTTACTTATTCTATACTCTTAATATAGCTTTTATAATTGCTATAGTTATAAGCTTAGTTAGTAGATAGAATACTACTTCTACTACGCTAGTTATATTAGCTTTATCTTCTTTTTATCTATTCTTATTTTCTTCTTAAAAGTACTACTTTTATAATAGTAAGCTTACTCTTAACTAAAAAAGTCCTTCTTACTAACTAAAACTTATAGCTTATATAATATAACTACTTCTTTTATATTATCTATTAAGAAAGAGTCTAAGAATACTTTAATCTAAATAGCCTTAATACTAAGAACGCTAATAAGCTTAAAAGACCTTATTCTATAATTAAATAAGCGATACTTAATAAGAATATAAGACTTAAAAAAGCCTAAGTTATAGTAAATAAAGCCTAAGATATACTCTTAGTAGCTTAATATATAAGAAAAGATTAACTAGAATAACTACTTCTAGTAATAGTTAATAATATTAAAGAGGACTTTAGAATTAATATTAAAAGATATACTTTTAAAATTAATAAGCTTTATACTATATAAGATAAGATTTATAAAGTTAGCTTCTAGATAAAGAGTATTATAAACAAGTGTATATTCTTAAAAGCTTAATTCTTACTTAGATATACTAGGAAATTCGCTTTCTAAGATCTACTTTAAAAGCTTAAAAATAATCTAGTACTAATATTAGAAAGCGTAGAAGATATAGTATATATAGAATACTAGAACACGCTTATTTAAACTAAATTAAGGTCTATAAACTCTAATTACTAGTTCTTTAACTAGAAACGCTACTATAACTAAGTAAAAAAATTTTAACTCTTAGAGATTAAGAGTTTACTTATAGTAAAAGTAGAGCGTCTCGTATATATAAGACGTCTCGTATATACTAAAAGTCGGAAACGACGACTAAATCGCAAATCGTAAATCGTAAATCGTAAATCGTAAATCGTAAATCGTAAATCGTAAATCGTAAATCATAAAGCTTAGATTTCTAAGTATATAGCTCTTTAAAGCTAAATCGCAAATTATAAATTATAAATTAATAAACGTAGATTTTTTAGAGGCTAAATCGTAAATCGTAAATTATAAATTATAAAAGTTATATAATTAATAAATAATTATAAAAGGTATTAAATATTAAATTAAAACATATTAGAGTAAAAGATATATATATATAATATAAAAAGACTATATAAATCGACTTTTATTACTATAATAAGTTCTTAAATTATATCTTAAAACTAGGCCTTTTTTAAACTAATTACTCTAGATTACTTAATATCGAAGTAATTAGCTTACTTTAAAAGCTTAAATAATCTTACTTTAAGATTATTTAAGCACTTTTAGCTACTTTTCTTAATTATATACTAATTTCTTAATTAGAGTTAGCGCTATTTATTTTATAAGCTAAAAAGTGTACTTACTCTATATACTAACCTTCTTATATTACTTCTTCTTTTAAATACTATATACTACTCTCTATTATTCCTTCCTTTAAAAGTGTTATTCTACTACTATATATACTCTCTCTCCTCTCTTAAATTCGAGTACTAATAACAATAGAAGAAAGAAGAGAATAAGCTCTAGTAGTAGCTTTAGATATCTATTAAAGTGTAATATTCTTAGTAGTAGAACCTCTTAAGATAAATTGAATTAGTTGCTTCTTCCTTTAAATACTACTCTATATTATTCCTTTCTTTAAAAGTATTATCCTACTACTATATATACTCTCTCTTCTTTCTTGAATTCGAATATTAACGACGATAGGAGAAGGAAGAGGATAAGCTCTAGTAGCGACTCTATATAGTAGAAAGTGTAAAAAGAGCGATTTTAAGCGTATAATAGAAGCCTAAATATACTACGTTAGTTTATCGATTTAGAGCTATATAGAGTATTTATAGAGGAGTTATATTAAAAGGAAGTTCTTACTTAAGAGATATACGATATTCTTAAAAGTAAGTATAATATTAATATCTCTAATACTACTTTTAAGCTCTAAATTAATATAAGGTAGAACCTTCGCTAGTATAAAAAAAGTAAAACTACTTCTACCTTATATATACGAGTAGTATATCTCTTTAAAGATATAGGATTGTCTAATTTAAGTATAGTATATATGTTAAATTATAAGAGCTTTATAATTAAGCTTTAAAGGCTTTAAAGGTTACGATTTAAGATAGGCCTTCGACGTTGAAAGTTCCTTATATAGGAAGAGCGTAAAGAGCTAGAGGCTATTCTTTAGTATAAGATCTACGAATATAGCTACTTTAGTACTATAAGGAGCTTCGACCTTAGGTTCCTCTATACGTATCTTAATACTTATAGTATTAATAGAGATAGAGATAAAAGATAGAGCTAGAATAAGATTTAAAAGGCGCTATTAAAGATTAATAAGAAGAGGTATAATCATAGGTTATAAGAGATTAAGAATACTTATAGTGAATATATTATACTAGAGTCTAATTTTATATAGAGTATTAATAGATATTATAAATTAAGGTTTATTAGTATTAAGATATATACTAGTATTAATACCTATACTTAATTTCTCTTTTAAAGCTATTACGATATCTTGAATAATATAGTAGTATTTACTCTATAGTAATATAACGATACTATAAGTAGCCTTAGAAAGATACTATATTATATATAATTAGATTAAGAATCGGAATCTCTAATAGTAGTAGACGCTTACTATATACTTTATTAATAATAAGCTATAGAAAGTAGTAGAGAGCTATACTAATTTTTAGACCTATATTAGTTTAGTACTTCTATAGCTAACTAATATATTAAGGCTTAGTAAGAATAGCTTATAAAAGAGTCTTTAAATAAGTAGAAGATATACTTCTAGAGTATCTATAAAAAGAGGTTATTTTTCTAAAAAGAGCCTCTTTAATATAATCGCTATATTATATATATATATATTCTAATTATCTAAAAGGAGCTTTAAACGTTTATATATATATAAAATCGCTATTATATTTATACTAATACTAATTAAGAGTATAGAGTACTAAGAGTACTATCGACTAACTTTTACTATTCTAGGAGTAAAGTGTATCTAATAGACGATTATAGTATTAAGGTGTCTACTAAGAAGCTTACTAAGCTTTAGGAATTATATAAGAATTAGGATATTAATATATATTTGCCTTAGATAACTCTAGAGTAGTATAAAATAAAATTATTAGTATATAGATATATGCTACTAATTAATAAGATAATATATACTAAAGAAGAGGAAACTTATACTATAGCGTACTTAGATTTAAGAGTAGAATTATTAGCGTATATCTAAGAGAGTAATTTAGTAGGATTAGGCTTTTTAGATAAGCTAGAGAGAGTATATAAGTAGAAGTTATACTTTAAAGTAGCTTAAGAATTAAAGAAAGCTAAAGAAGTTAATTAAGATAAATTTAATATATACTTTAATAACGAAGATAGAAGCGATTAAGTAACGAACGTAGTACTAGATTATCTATATAATAGTAACTTCTTAGATAAGGAATTAGAAGAGTTAGATAATAATAGTTTAGTAGAATTAGATAAGGATTTAAGAGAGTATATAACTAATAGGTATACCTTACTAGTTAAAGATAATTTAGAAGGAGATTTAGAGATAGATATTAGTAGATAAATTTATATTTAATTAATCTACCTTAGAGGCTACTAATTTATTCTTAGGATTAGGCCTCCTCCTTTATAGAGCTCTTCTACTAATAGATAGTATTAAACGTCGTTGTTATAGTAGAGGGCTTTAATAATTCTAATCCTAGGTTATCTACTAAAAGATAGTCTTTTAAGTCTATTTAAAGAGTAAGGTCTTAAATCCTTAATCCTCTCTCTTCTTATTAGTAACCTTATACTTAATATATATCTCTAGCTATAATAGTAACTCTAGGATTATAATATTATAATCTACTAACTAACTATAGACTCTATAATAGTCTATAATTATAATTACCTACTAGCTAAGGTAAATAGAACGTTAATAGAGAGTAATATAACAAAGGAAGTATATATTACTATCTATAAAAGGTATAGAGAGTTAGCTAGTAGCGTTGCTTTTACTATCTATAATTAATAAGTAAACAGATATACTAAACTAAGAATAAACCTATACTAAATATAAGCCGAGCTCTAAGCTTAAAATTCATATATTTTAAGTATAAAAAAAGGCTTAATATAACTCTAGAGAGGAATAGACATGTTTATTAACTTTTAATTAAAATTAGAAGTGATTTATATAAGGTTATAGATATAGTTATAGATATGTAATTCTCTAAGTATCTAGAGAGGGATTTTAGTAGAGTAAACCTACTAACTACAACTATTAGTACTAAGTCTAATTTATAAATTACTTACTACTATTAATAAAAGTTAGTAATCTTAGACTCTTAAATCTTTAAAAAATCGTAATATTATAGGTTCTACGTCTATTAAGTTCTAGTTAGCTTTATAAACATAAATAATACTATTCTATACTTAAATAAAAGGTAAAAGAATTAATTTAGAATATTATGTTTTTAGGCTATTTTAAGTATATAGATTACTAACTTTTATTAGTAGTAGTAAATAATTTACGAATTAGGCTTAGTATCGATTACTTACTTTTAGAACCTTCTCGGTTCTTAGAAGAGGTTTCTAAGCTAGCTCTTAAGTAGTTACTTGAATTAGAATATCTTTTAATCTAGTCTTACTTATATCTACTTTTATAAATACTTATAGAATAGTAAACAAAGTCCTAGCCTTTATAGAAGATAATATACTATATAACTAGTAATTATTTAATATAAACTAGAATAGTATATTAAGACCTTATAAATAGTACTAAAAGTAAGAAGTAAGGTATAAGAGGTTATATAGTTTAAGTAAGACAGTTTTCTAATTTTCCTACTTTTATTCTATTACTTTTACTTATACTTTTAAAAGCCTTATATTTGCTACTCTATAATACTAAAAATATACTAAGATACTTTAATATTAGTCTTTTAAATACTTAGAAGTCTAGGCTTCTTATTCTAAGAGTTTAAAGCTTAAAGTATACTCTTATTACTTCTTAGTAAACCTAGTAAGTACTCTAGAAAATCACGTATCTATGCTTCCTTAGAGGCTCTTTAATAATAAGATTAAGAACTATTAATAAAAAGTAAAAAACTACTCTATAAAAGCTATAATATAAAGCTTCGATAGCTAAGAGAAGAAATAACAGTTAATTATAAAGTCTAAGAGGAAGTAAGAGGCTACTATAAAACGTTCTACTACTAACTACTTTACTCTTATTATTAAGTAAAAGAAGAATAAATTAGCTATAGCTAGAGAGCGAGCTATCTAAGAGAAAAAGGCTAGAGCTAGATAATCCTTCTTTATAAAGACTTCTAATAAGACTAAAATAATTAGAGTAAAAGTATATAAGAAGAGATTTATCTCTAATAAGAAAAAGGCTAAAAGTAAGTAGTACTCTTAAATTTAGTATATACTACTAATTAGTATAAGTTCTCTAGCTTCTTCTTCTCTAATCTATAGAGTACTAAAGTCTATCTCTATTATTAAACTCTATATCTAAGTAGCTCTATATATCTATATATATATAATAAGTACTAAGAACTTCTCTACTACTAAGAGTAACTCTATAATTATATATACTTCTATAGTATAACGTAGTAAGATAGTTAAAGTATAAATTAATAATAACTTTCTATTTTAGATATCTTACTTACTTACTAGTAACTTTAAAGATCTATTTAACTTTAAATTAGTACTCTAGAATATATAAGCTAAAAGGTTTACTATTAAGCTCTTAGAGAGTATCTACTATATAATGTCTACTTCTAGTAGATAGGATTCTATTAATATACTACTTCTTACTAATAAGATAGAAGACGTCTTTCTAGCTATAAACGTTACTATTAGAAAGAGAAAGGCTAATTAATTAAGTACTATAGATTATAAGGAGGTAAATAATATATAAGCTCTTATATAATACTTTAACTTACTAAAAGGTCTTATTAATAAAAAGTACTATAAAGTATATATAGTATTTAATAGCTATATTAATAATAAGTCTTAATCTTCTAAAAAGAGATAATCTATTATACTTTTATAGAATATCTTAGAGCTATTAATTCTAATTTAACTCTTAATACTTATTAAGATACTTAATAATAAGCTTATTATACTTAAAGATAACGCTTAGAATAGAGAAGAGAATACTAGGCCTATACTATTACTAGGAGATAGTACTAGTACTAGAGTAAGTATAATATTAGTAGACGATTTAGAATTAGATAATCTTCTAGAGATATCTATAATTATTACTATATACTTAGAAGACTACTTTATAATTATTACTACTTATTTAAAAGAGGAGAATAATAGAGATAATAATTCTAGAGATAGTAATATAAGAAGTAAGAATATAGATATAGATATAAGAGAGAATACTAATAGTAAAGAAATATTAAATCTAGACTTATACTTACTATTATCTCTTATAGAGAATAAGAAGAAGAAGAGCTTAATAGTATCTACTAAGTTAAATATACTAGAGAGAGTAGATAAGATAGTATAATAATAGATAGATATAGACGAGTAAATTATAAGAGATTTTAATACTTAATTATATATAGATATTTAAACTACTATTACTAAAGATAGGCTTAAATTAATTAATAAGAAAGAGTAATTAAAACTTAATTAAGAGCTTAATAAGAGAGTCTCTAATTCGTTCTTATCTACTTCTCTTATACTTATAAATACGCTAGTAAGTAAAATAATATCTACTACTACGATTACTTCTATAAATAGCTTTAATTTAAAGAGAAAGAGTAGAGATACTCTCTTTTAAATAACTCTTACTAATTAACTCTCTTATACTACTAAAAAGGTTAGGATTATATATAATAAGTATAATAAGAAGAGAGATAAGAAGTAAGTATATATAGTAGTAGATACTTTAGATATAGATACTAGGAGAATTATCTATAATACTTTAATTTTATTACTACTTTATAGTTACTTTTTACTATCTTTACTTCTTCTTTTACTCTCTTTACTTTAAGTACTACTTTGTTAATTATATACTAATTACCTAATTAGGCTTAGCGTCTCTTGCTTTTAGGTTAAACTATAGCTATAGTTATAGTATTAAAAGTCTTAATTATCTCTTTTTCTCTCTTATTTATTAGATACTTATATAACGTTATTATTTAAACTAAATAATTTATAATGTTTTAGATAATAGATTTAAAGTTATATTATACTTATATTTAATATAGTACTAGATAGTATATATTAATAGAAAGTAAGTATTAAGTAATTATAATATATATATATTTAATAGACGTATATATACTATATTACCTTCTACTTTCTACTCTTACTTATACTTGAATTTTGTAATTTAAGCTTTTTGATTTATATCTAAATAGCTCTTAAAAAATCTACGTTTATCGATTTACGATTTAGCTCTAAAGAGCTATATACGTATTAATTTAAGCTTTACGATTTACGATTATCGATTTACGATTTACTATTTATTAATCCAACTTTTTAGTATATTTAGAATACTATGTCTTACTAAGCTTTGTTATTTCTTTTAGAGTACTCTTTTTTTTTTTTTAATCTTTTAGAGAAGAGAGAGAAGACTTTAGTATAAAAAAATAAAAGATTAGATTATTTAAAACAAAGAATATTAAGTTAAACTTAATTTATAACTTATTATATAGTTTTATTATAAGAGTAGTCTTATTTTAGTTATCTATTTATTTTTTATTTTTTATTTCTTTTTTCCTTTCTTCTTTTTTTAGAGATACTCTTTTCTATATCTGTTTATTCTTTCTTTCTTTCTCTCTCTCTCTCTCTCTTTTTAGTAGTAGTAGTACTATAGTATATAAATAGATCTTAGAATTATAGAGAGACGAGTAGAGAGATAAGTAGATAGTAGAGTTGAAAAAATAGTAATTTAAATAAATTTTAAAAGTATAATAAATTCTTATTACTTTCTTCTTAGACTAAGACTTTAGAAGTATAAGATTATAGAATTATAGAATTATAAAGCTATAAGACTATAATAAAGTGATTTTAGGATTTTATAAGTCTTTTCTATTTTAGTTTATAGAATTTATAGATTTATAGATTTAGTATAATAAGATAGAGTATAGAATTTATAGAATTTCTAAGAGTAGAATTTATATAATTTAGAGAATTTATAAGATTTATAAGTTAGATATAGGCTTTATAGATATATTATAGAATTTATAAGTATAGTATAGTATAGTATAATATTATAAATATATAAAAGTATAAAGAGCTTAATATTTAAAAAGCTATCTAAGCTAGCTACTTATAGCTAAGAACGCTAGCTAAGCGAGTAGAGATATAACTAGTATATAAGAGACTATTTACTCTTATAATATATAATATAGTAGATTACGCTATTCTATCTCAACGCTAGTAGAGGCCTAGTATACTAAGAGCGCTACTATATAAATCACTCTCTTATTCTTCTATTTACTCTACTAGAAGTGTTTTAAAATTCTTTTATATTATATATATATATATTATATTATATTTCTAATTACTAATACTCTTAAACCTATAGATATAACTTAAATAGTTGCTTAAAAGTGTCTAATACTTATTAAAATATCTAAATATATACTTAAATAATTAAACTAATAGAACTAATAAAACTATTAACTTCTTTAAAAAAAAAGAAATAATCTTATATTTCACTTTCTTAGAGTATCTTCTAACTTTTAGATATATTTCTATACTATTAGTATAAGACTTATATCTTTTCTCTAGAGAGCTAGTCTCTTAGACTCTCTAGTAGCAGAGATACTATTCTATATCTATTTACTAGAAAGAAGTATATTCTATAGAATATATCTAAATTAGATACTAGATACTATAGAATAATAGATAGAAGTCGATAAGTAGATTACTATAGACCTTAGTTTAGTATTTTATGAAAATTAGTAAGAGAGTATATTAGAAGAATCTATATTTAACGTAAAAGTAAAGAGAAAGTACTAGCCTTAATAGATAATTAGTAAACGATTAAGAAAAGTTCTTAGATTTAAGCTTTTTAAGCTTTAAATTAACTTTTTAAGCGCTTTACTTAATTATAAATAGTTTATTAATTTATTATTATTTACTCTTTTTATTGAATTTTATATATCTATAAACTTATATTATAAATTCTTTTTAGAAAGATAGTAGTAGTAATCGTTTTCTAGTAAAAGTAAATATATTAAACTTTTACTAATTTTCTATACTAGTATAGTATCTAGATAAGCGTTAGAATAGAATAGTATTTTCTAATATAGTATAGGATTTATAGATATAGGATTTATAAGTATAGTATAGTATAGTAGTTCGAATTAGAAAAGAGGTTTTAGTAATTAATAGATTTACTAGTTTATTACTTTTATTATAGAAGTAGATATAGAATTTACTAAAGAGATATAAAGATTTAAAACTTATATATAATATATTCGATAAACTTTTAATAGTTTTATTCTAACTTTAGAACTATCTATAAAACTAAGTTTAAGTTAATAATATAGTAATAACTCTCTTTTATAACTATTAGAGTTTCTACTAATCTTAATCTTTAATAGAGAAGCTATAATACTATATATAATAATAAAGACTTATATAGTTTCTTTATATAAAAGTAATATTAATAAACTACTTATAATCAGCGTAAGTAGATATTGAAAATATATTTAGTAGTTATTAAATAAAGTAGTAGAAATCTCTTTTAGAAGATATAGAACTATTAAAGAATAAAAATAGAAGATAGAATTAAAAGATTTAGATTAAAAATATATTAGAGAATAGTTTTATATAAAATAGTATATTAGAAGATAATTATTAATATTTTTATATAAAGAAGCGCTATTATATTATTACTCTACTAGTATTTAGAAAGAAGAAATATAAAAAGATACTATATTATAAGAAACTTTTAGATACTAGATATACTATTAGTATACTTAATATATCTACTATATTTAAGATTTAAGTATATTATTATAATACTAGTTATCTCTTTAGTTATTCTTATAGTCTACGTGATTTAGTAGAACGCGGTTCTAATTTTATAATTTCTAGCTCTAATAGAACTTATAATAGCACGAAATACATATAACTATAGTAGAGGCATATAGGAGTGCGTATGGTAGAATAACGTATATAGATACTAGGTACTAATACGGAAGAAAACAATAACTGTCTCTCTACTATATCGAATATAAACGTCTATATATAAGAAGGTTAGAAGCTTCTAAGTTCTAATAATAATAATAACCGAGCCCTGTCTGATATAGCTAATACTAAATAATAAGAGCCGAAAAGCTAAATATATAACCTCTGATCCTTTGAAAAGCTAAATATATAATATCTGAACCTTAATCCCTTCTGTATATAAATGTTAGATATTAATACCTTCGGCACTTCGCTTATATAAGTATTAGTTATTCGTAATCTCGGCCTTAGAGGTATTAAGAGTATTAGCACTGCTTAGGGGTATCGATAGTTTTATAAATGCTGACAATTTAAGATAATACTATTATATAATAATCTAGCTATTATATAATAATCTAGGATAGTATACTATTATATCCCCTCTTCTTTAAAAAGACTTGTCCTAAGTCTTTGGTTAGTAATTAGCATAGTATCGAGTCGATTAGAGTATTATTTATCTTTTTATTATAAAGAATATAAAAGTCTTACTATTATAATATCTAGTAGTTAGAGTAGAGTTAGTAGCTAGTAGTATTATTATTTAAGAGCTAATCGCTCTTTATTTACTACTATATACTATATAATAATAGGATGTAAATAGAAGAGAAGCTAATGATTAGCTGGTAAGTAGAAAGTAGTATACTACTATAGAGTTATTATATTCTTATTATTATTATATATTATAATAGTAATTATTAAGTAATAAATAATAATTATAAAGTAATAGCTATTATTATAAGTAGTATATTAGTAGGCGACTTTTCCCTAATTCTAACTTCTCTTCTTCTTTTCTTTTTATCTAAATAATATAAACAGTAAGAATACCTTCTAATTAGGTATATTCTTATATACTAACTTATCTCTTAGAATATATATATTATATATATATATATATAAAAGTAAGTTCTTCCCTCCTTAATTAGACCTAATTTAAGGCTAATCTAATATAGTAAAATACCTCTTCTATGTCCTCTTAGTACACTTCTAGCTATCTACCGAGTCTACTACGTTTAGTACCTTTAGGTAAAATCTTAGAATAAAGATTACATATACGCTTTTAAGAAGCCGAAGTCGAAGAAGTATAAGTACTATATAAAGTAGAATACTATATATATCTTAGTAAGTTTAATCCTAAATATATACTAAATCTGTTCTAACTTAGGTAGTTACTATAGTTTATTAAGAAGGAGTTTAGTAAGCTTTAGAGTAAGGAGGAGAAGAGAGAGGTTAAGAAGGCTACTAAGGCCTTAGATAAGGTGTTAGTTGTTACTAGTATAAAGGTACTAAAGAATAGTTTAAAGATATAGTTCGCTCTCTTAGAGGAGACTTAGACACTTTATGTTAAGGTTATTATAAGTACTTCTTACTTATTAGAGGGGTTTTAGTTACTAATATTTAATAGTCCTTATACTATACTATAGAGGGTAAGACCTCTATCTAAACCTAGGTTTAAGTCCTCTTTAAGGCTTACTTAAAGAGTTTACGAGCGTCCTCTCTAAAGCCGGTTATAAGAGGTTACTAAGGTAAGAAGCGTCCTTATAAGGAGGAGGTAGTAGAGGAAGAGCTAATTTAGGCTCCTTACGCTTAAGAGGGTAGAGAGGAGGATAATAAGTTAGAGAAAGGAGAGGCTATAGCCTAGAGAGGGTTAGTAGGCCTTATTTTAGTAGTAACTTAGTCTTAGTTCTTTACTTTATTAACTTTGAATATTCTTACTAGTTAGTGTTTTATCTTAGGTTTTTATTATAAGTTCTTTATTAAGAGTAACTAGAATTAGAGAGTATTTAATAGAGTTTTATAAATTAACTCTTTTATCTAATTCTTATCTAATTCCTATATGTTAAGCTATTTAGAGAGGTGTTAGAGTAGTTCTAGCTCTTCTAGATATTTAGTATAAAAGTCTCTTAAATAATATAGTAAACCCTAAAAATTATCTATAAAATACTAAGCAGGATCTAAATCGTATCTAACCTATTTTACTTAATACTATAGCTATCTTCTAAAAAGTCTACTACTAAGTATTTCTTATACCTTCTATTCTTATATACCTTTAATAATATCTAGTAAAGGCTCTAGAGCCTCTTATCTTAGTAGAGAGGTGTTTAAATCCTTTAAAAGTATATTAGAGGTAAAAATATTATAAATTAATAAGCCTTTAGAAAGTTTTAGCTTATAAGAGTGTCTTATACGTTCTAGTATTTTAAAAGGTTCTATCTACTATTTAATAAGCTTTTAGCTAGGACGATTTATCTTAAGATTCTTAGTAGATAAGTAGACTTTATCTCTAATATTTTAGTTAATAGCTCTTTAGTATTAATTTATACTATCTTCTATCTTTTTCTAAGCCTTACTTATATTATTTTTAGCTATCTCTTAAATAGAGTATATATATTAAGCTACTTTTACTACCTTATTATAGTTAAGTCGTTCCTAGAAAATAGAAGTCTTTAGTATATTCTAGTCTTATAAAGTCTTTAGGTTAAGTCTAAACTTAAGCTAATAAGGGGTTATATTAATAGATAAGTATAGAAGTGTTATTTATACTCTGTCTATTAAAGGGATTAATTCGCTCTAGTTATCTTAATAGTAGATTATAAAGAGCCTTAGTCTCTAATTAATATATTAGTTTATTATCTCTATCTATTTGTCTATCTATTTATAGTAGGTAGTACTAAGCTTAAGCTTAATATTAATTATTTAATAAAATTTAGTCTAAAATAATAATATAAATTAAGGTTCTTAATTAGACATAATTAATTTAAAGTAGTAGCTAAAATAGTAAATCTATTAAATAAAAAGTTTAGCTAGTCTTTTAGTATCTATAGTTAAGTAATAAGGTATTAATACTAAATCCTTTCTAAGTTAGTTAATAAATACTAATATAGTATTAAATCTATGTTTATCTTTTAAGAATAATTTAAAGTCTATATATAAATATTATATAAGATAGTTAAGTATAAGTAAGAGGTAAAGAAAGCCTTATTACTTAGTTTATTAAGGATAAGAGTATTTATAAGCTTAATAATTCCCTATATACCTTCTATAGTCTAAAAACATTCTAGCCTAGTAGTAGTATTATACTAATAACTAGTATATCTTTTTTATACTTAGGTAAGTACTAGATACTTAGTTATAGACTTCTTAGATTAG